>JACDJE010000352.1:251994-304056 GCA_016647715.1 Pavo muticus
TTTTTTTTTTGGTTAAAATATAAAAGCTATTTTCTGTACAACTTAATTAACATACAACCATTCTGAAATACAGCACATATTTTGTGTCATTGGACAGGAAAATAGCATGTGATTTAGAAAACAAACAAATAAAAAGCACTAAAGCTTTACTGTATTTCCACATAATCCTGGGGAAAACAAAACAAAACAAAACAAAGCAACAATAACAACAACAAATAGACTGATGATCTCTGGGCTACATTTAGAATCTTTTTTCTTTCTGAATTTTCTGTGATTATTGATTATAAGTGATTGGTTATTTGGTGATGCTTTTTTTTTTTTTTTTTCCTTTTTGAGAAGAGAAAATATTAAAAGCTAAGAAATGTTACTTCCATTGTTGTTGGGTTTTTTTTTTTTCAGATATTAAGTCAAATTTTAAAAAAATCTCTTTGTGGGATTCTGAGATTACATCCGCTCTGCTGCTGATGACTACCAGCTGTCCAATGTCAAACCTTATCAGTAGATCTTCTAGAAGTGGATTTCTGTTTTGTGAAATTATGAGAAGAAAGTTAGCAGTATTGTCTTTTTTGCTCTTCATCACAGGAGACAGAAGCATCTCAGGTCTAACCAAATAGGTATTATTCTCTCTGTTCAGAAAGAGTGATTTAAATCTCAGTCTTTTTCTTTCACAAGAATGCATGGGGAATTTTGTTACTTTTGATTTTGAAAAAGTGACTTTTCTACTGATGGATGTTTTGGGATTTCTATTGATACTGTTTGAATGAATACATCTGAAATTAACTGGCATCTCCTGTGTTCATAACCTCAGAGGACATGCCATAAAATTATTGCTTTATTCTGACTTTTGAGAAGATTTTGGGAGGCCAGAGTTCAACCCCAGGATAAAATGTAGTGGGAGAAGACTGAAATTGCGTCTACTGTGATAACGCTGATTTTCTTTTTTTTCCAAAAATTTCAATCTTTTCAAGTGGAACTCTTAGACACTTCAGATTAAATGGTCTGTAAATATCCAGCAGTAAAGTGGTCCAAACCTTAATTCATCTTTTGACTCCACAGGTAGTGAATACATCTGATAGCTAGCATGCAGGAGACAACAGCTCTGAAACATTTGTTTTTTATCTTAGACTTTTTATTCCCCAAAGTTCTATGTTCTCAATGTGTTTTATCCTGTGTATTCAAGCTTTACAGACAAAATATAACCTCTCATCTATCAGCTTACATTCTTGTTCCAAATTATTAGCAGACCTTACAACCAGAGAAGCTATGTTGCTAAAAAGACCCAGATGGGGAACTTTTAGAGTCAAAAGTTTATAGGTATGGAGAGCTGTTATTTATCATATCTGAGCAATGGTTTAAAGAAAGCAAGGGAATTTAAGTAATCAAAAGATAAGAGAGATAAAGAGTTCAGGCTAACCTTTGTGAATCTTACTATTGAAGACACGTTATGAGGAAAAACAAGAGGCCACGAATTACAAATAAAGATCGGTGCTACTGGTGTACCATAAATGGAAAGGGTGAACACATGATTCTGATTTATACAAAAATCCCCAAACTCTAGCATCACCTTTGTCCAGACTCTAAATCAAAGCCACCCTTTGTATCTGTAAACTCATTCTCTTTTTCTTTTGTTTTTATCCCACTCAACACAAATGCAGCTCAGTAGTTTTTTTTATTTGTTCACATTCTGCCATGAAGAGAGTCACAGCCATTACGATACAGTGACCTTTCAACTCAGCATCATTTCAGCATTTTAGCAGAGTGAAGAATGAGACAGTTCTTTCATAGAAATGCATAAAGAAACCAGTATCAAACTCAGACTATGGCTTGTAGACTGCAATAGTCTCTCCCAGTTTATCTGAGGTTCTGAAATTGAAAATATAGCTTTTATTAATCTGTATTGCTAATTTGAATCTTTCATTTGTACCAGCTTTTTAAGGAAGGCCTGGCATAGATTTTTCCCTAAGTTGTATTTCATGTGGAATTCTTGATTATCTGTTGTCACAATCCCACTATAAAAATCAAGCAAAGACAAGTGAAGATCTGAGCTTATCACAGAATTGTAGGGTTTGGAAGGAACCTCTGAAGATCACCTGGTTCAACCCCATGGCTAAAGCAGATTCCCTAGAGTAGGTTGCACAGGAAAGTGTCCAGGAAGGTTTTGAATATCTCCATAAGTCCACAACCTCTCTGGGTTGCTTGTTCCAGCTCTGTCACCCTCACAGTTAATATTTTTTTCCTCATGTTCACATGGGACTTCTGTTGTTCTAGTTTTTGCCCATTGTCCCATCTCCTGTCATAGAGCACCAGCAAAATGAGCCTGGCCCCATTTGCTTGAAACTCTCCCTCTAGACGTTTATAAGCATTAATAAGATAATCCCCCTCAGTCTTCTCTTCTTCAAGTCGAACATACTCAGATCTCTCAGTCCTTCCTTAAAAAGGAGATGCTCTGGGTTGTTTATCATCTTTGTAGCCCTCCAGTCACTCAAAGTTCCCTGTCTTTTTTGGAATGGAGAGTCCAGAAGAGGACACGGTACCGCAGATATGATCTCACTGGGACGGAGCAGAGGTGGAAGATCACCTCCCTTGACCTATTGCCCATGCTTTTTTTAGCACACTCCAAAATACCATTGGCCTTCTTGGCCACAAGGGCACGCTGCTAGATCATGGCCAATCTGTTGTTCTCCAGAACACCCTCATCTTTTCTCTGCAGAGCTTTTTCTTTCTTTTTTTCCAGCAGATCAGTCTCCAACCTGTACTGACGCATGTGATATATGTATAAGTATTTAGAACTCTGCACTTTTCCTTGTCGAACCTCATTAGATTTCTCTCTGCTCAACTCTCCAACCTGTCTAGGTCTTGCTGAATGGCAGCACAGCCTTCTAGAGTTTCAGCCTCTCCTTCCAGCTTTGTATCAGAAAAATTGCTGAGGGTGCATTGTATCCCTTCTTTCAGGTCAATGATGAAGATGTTAAACAAGGCTGGACCCAGAACTGACTGTACCAATGATCACAACCGTCTGAGCTCTGTCAGTCTGTCAGTTCTCAATACACCTCACCGTTCATTCCTGATAGCAGTCTTATTTATGTTTGGAGGTTATTGATACTTCACAGCTTTTATCAGAGACAAACTCATGCTAATTTCCCATCCAGCCACTCTAAGGATAGTGAACTTGACTGTTAACTCAAAGGATAGAGAACTTGTACATATACTTGTGCAGGTGTCTGCTTGAGTCTGCCAGCATCACTTACTCCTCCTCTATTGCTTTCTGCAGAGCAGTCCTTCTTTCTTTCCCTGCATTAGCCATCCTTGCCATCCTTTACAATCTACTGATAGCTTAGACCACCATAAGGAATCAACAGCCTTGCATCTAACATGAGCTAATTTCTGAAAGTTTAAGGCTGCCACCATTATATTATAATTTACTCTTCTTCACATGCAAGAGATAAATATCCAGAAAACGTGCTCCTTCAGAAGCATGCTCCAGAGTTTACAGAAGTGAAAAAGAAGTTCTTCTTTGAATTCAAAGTCCAAAAGTAAAATTAAAATTGTAGGCAGCATCTCCTGCAGAAGCTTGCTATAATGTGCTATCATGGGAACTTTTGAAGCATATGGGATTTATCTTTATGAAAACTCACTGTATCGGAAGCTCTGGTAAGTGTGGAACAGCTATATCAGGACTGAATATTCCCAGAAAATGCCTGAATGTTATTTTTTAAAAAACTTGCTGGATGAAAAGATCTTCTATGCCTGGAAAGTTCTGTGGGTGGCAGAAGAGAACCAGATGTTTGCCAAAGCCTCAGTGATATTTTTTGTCTCTATTTTTTATTAAAAAAGGGTATTGAAACAGCAAAAAGTCTGACAGTTTGGATGTGGAGCTTCTACTTTTTTGAGGATAGGTTGAACAGCACTTTTCTGGCATTTTATATTATGAAGCTGTGAAAAACTTTAGTCAACTGCAATCAGTTCATTCCCTGAGTATCTCTGTTGCTTTCGAAAAAAAAAATATATATGTATATAAACACTTGGATCTCACTCTTATAAAACTTAGTATCATGTGATGGAAAATAAATAAAATAATTTCAATTTAGATTTTTATATACGGGAATTTATTCCTTCTATGTCTTTTAAAGGTGTCTCTTGAGATTTTTATTTTTTTTTCCCTGCTATACATCCTCCTTTATCTTCATCCTGAAAGGATTATGCTACACGGCTTTGAGATCTATACATAATAAAATGCACAAAAAATGTCACCTCTTCATTTTGCCGTTTTACTAATAACATATACAGTGTTTATAGTGTGTACTTTGGATAAATAAAAGTCACCACCTACAACCATTAGAATAAAATTTGCATCCATCTTTTCTCTAGCATTAGACTGTAAGCAGCCACAAGCAAGTCTTTTAGACTGAATTTTTGAAATAAGAGATAGCAGTTCTATCCTCTTTTTTTCTTTTTTCTTTTTTCTTTTTTTTCTTTTTTCTTTTTTCTTTTTTTTCTTTTTTACAAAATTAAATCCATCATGTTGTCTGTTGTATGCAAAATTTTGCTGTGATCTGGAGGTCCACTGGCTTTCCTGTTATGTGAGTAATGATGTATGAGTGCTATGAACTGTAAAGCTGATGAGCACCGAGCAACGTTTATGTGTAGGAAAATTATTCTCTTTATTGTAAGAATTTTAAAAAGAAAGTACAGATCTGGAACTACATGAAAATTCAGATTTTTATACATGTGGTCTCTTCACTTATGCATCCGGGCTTTAGAACATATTTCAAGTTTGAAAGTGATTTGTGATTACTTTTTTACAGAAAGATCATACAGGTGCATAAATATGAGACACAGTAAGTTACACGTTCAGTAAGAGGTGGTAACAAAGGAACGGTGGAGTTTTTAGTCATTCATTACTTTTTTAGTTAGAAAGTTTTAAATCACTAGGTGACCTGAATTTATTTATTTCCTCATTTACTTGATGGTTTAGTCCAAATAAAATATTTTATTTCTTCTAGGAGTATTGTCTTTTATTTCATTTTCAAACTCCATGGAAATGAATTTAAAATACTAACAAAATAGAAATACAGTTTCTAAGGTAGCATAATTTGAACTGATAATTAGAATATTTCACTGAAATAAGCATTTCAAGGCAAAATTAGTGTTTTTGTTTTTGCTTTTGTTTTTTTTTTCCCCTGAAAATAATTCAGAAGAACCAATGTTTATTTATTAAACATTCTGGTCAAATAAAATATGCATTTTTATGCTTGTAATTTTTGGATAATAATATCTCAGACAAAACCAAAAAGTGCCTACTTTCAGCAACAAAACTTTTGTCTTCCTATTTTGAAGACAGATGGCAGATTTCATATATGCTCTCTTCTAGCCTCTCTTCAATGAATTGGCTTTAGTTTTTTTTCTCTTGCAGAGTTCGGTAAGTACCTGTATTTATCTTAGATTCTTTCCTCCTGCTCTGATTAGGGCAGAGGCCCTCAGGAAAGCCTGTGGGTGTTGGAGTTCTGAGGGAAACACCTGCCGACTTTGATGAGAGAAGCAACTACCAGCATACAGGGCTGACAACATGCATGGGAGGGTTTTTCCTTTCTCCTTTGTGGTGTCTTTTGCCATGCTTGCTGTCCTTGCTTTTCATATGCTCCTTCCTTTATTTAGAAAATCATAGATGAAAGTACCTGCCTTAACGGTATCCTTGTCATTGTCTTCAATGCACAGAGGAGTAAATCCTTCTCTTTGCACTTCAGCATAGATTAATCAGATTTTCCACCCTAAAAATATTAGTAGAGCTCCAGATAGACGCAGATTTGTGGAGAAAGGCATTGTAATTTTCTGTTGGAAAATATCTAGGACCACGATACATATAATTTTCATGTACTTCCCTATTACACTGAAAAGCCAGCTTGGATTCAGTCCCCAGCTGCAACTAAATTTCAAAGGATACAGCAGGTGTACACGAATTTATTGCAATATCTGTGGAACTGTATTCAGGAGAACTCAAAATCCAACCGACTGATATCTATTTTGAAAATCAATCCCCCCCCCTCCATGAAAAGAAAAAAAATCTGTGAAAATTAGATTCAGGAGAGAGTCCTTATAGAATTTCCAATCCACATAGCATTTTCAAAATGCTCACATAAGCAGCACTTTCTGAAATGTCCTTAAAATCAATTGGCATCATAAATCACCTAAATACTTCAAAAAATCTTGACTTTTACAAAGCAACTTTTTATCAGTGTTAATCTCTTCTTGATCTGTTTGCTTTATCTATCTCATCTTCATTAATTATTAGTTGACACTACAGTCTTGCAATTTTGTGTGTGTGTTTTCCAAGTCTTAGAAGTCCTGACCTTGTTCCTGGAAGACACAATTGATGTCAAAAATTTTCAATTAAAATTGTGCAAGTTTTTCTAAAGATAGAACAACTTTCATGCTCTGTGTTACCTTGTAGTAAGTCTTCAAGAGGTATTAAATGTCTAAAAGTTCTGAGTGTCCTACATACAGGCTGGTGAAAATGTTCATCACATTCTATTCAAGTGGAACAAATGCCTTATGATCAGAAAATGAGCAAGAGGGAGTATAACCCTGAATGTGACTCACTGACTGATCAACAAAAACATTCCCTGGCTTATGTATTCACATATTTATTGAGTTGTCCTCAAAGAAAGTATATAAACATAGCAGGCAGGAAAACTGGTAGTCCGATTTCTCTTTCTACCCTGGAGCTCCCACAGTTACTTTGGAGAAAATTCATGCACTCCCTCCTCATCACCCTTGCTGAAATAAAAACAGACCCCCTAATTAAATCCCTGAATGCAGAGGTGAGATGCACAGCAACAAAATTCCCAGTGAAGGAGCTCTTGAACAAAGAGAGTTTTCTATCAGTCAGCGCAAAGCATCAAACACAGACCTGGCAGCTAAGCCAGATTGGGTCATACCTTGAGAAAAAACATCACTTTGAGCATTTAAGCTGTTTGTTCACAGATAACTAGAGTAATTTTTTTAATTATTATTATAATATATACTATATATATATATTATTATCTCCTTCTATGGAGGTGTCCAAGACCCATCCAGACACCTACCTGTGTGAACTATTGTAGGGTATCTGGTCTAGTAGGGTGGTTGAACTCAGCGATACCTTGAGGTCCCTACCCCTACAATTCCATGATTCTTTTATTTAAGTAGAAAAGATACTGTTTTGATAAGTATCTTTAAGTACCTTGCTGGAATCTGAGCCCCCTCACAGATCCATTGGCTAAGGCAGCTGATTGTATTTTTTTTTATTACCTTTGATTGTCTTCCAGTTCCATGTCCTGCAGTTTTAGTTGAGAGTCATCCTTTCTCAGGAATAAGCAAAATCTTCAGATTTCTAGGATACAGAAAAGACACCCTGTAGGTTAGCTGCAGAAGATCAATAAGTGCTGCCACAAGACTGTTGAGATGGTTCCAATTTTTTTTTTTTTAAATGCTAATGGAAAAAAAACTACATTAAAACAAGAACTTCTGCATGTTTTTTTTTGAGTCTTTGTTCAGTCTTAAAGGTTACCCCTATTATCTGCTGTCTTTGGCTGAAGAGTTTTCCTGTCAGATTAGCGATCCGAGTTGGCTCAGAAGTGGGGTCAAAGCAGAATCAGACAAGCAGTGAGTTAGAGAGATCTGATGGCAAGGAGTGGGACTGTTCCCTTCAGGTCATTCATGCTACTGGAAACAGGTCTGATGAGTAGAAATGAACTGTATTTAGGAATGTAGATACACATTTTTCTTATAGAATAAGTTGTAATAACCTTATTATTGACTTAAGAATGAAGATAAAATATTTAATATAGACCAACTACTATAGTTTCTTTCCTACAGGTGTATTTAGGATTTAAAGAAATGCAAGGTGAATTTGTAACTCCATATAACCATGACTGATGCAAGTTTGGTGAAAATAAGTTAAACTAAAGCTTATGGAATAGTACGGTAAGAAGATACTCAGGGAAAAACAAAACAAAACAACAACAACAACAACAGCAACAACAAACACACACACACACACACACACACACACACAAAACACCTGATGTAAGAAAAAGGATCAAGAGGAATTTTCTCGGTTTTCCCTAAAGTGATTTTCCTGGAGATGAGACTTGTTCTGTTTCTCCCAGATTAAGATCTACACAGTAAGAAATACCACTTTGGTTTTAGAAAGAAGGCATGTTAACTCTGCCTCTTGTCTTTAGCTCAAGTGAACCTGTGACCTATAATAATTTCAGCAACTACTCGGAAATGATGATTACCCAAATTACAGGGAGATCAGATGGCTGGCCAAATATTAAACAGATTTGTTCAATCTCCCACACATCCCCACAGATCTTTTAACAACCGTATCAGCTAAACAATATATCTGGTTTCATTCAGCTTTAATATACTATGTTAAAGTAATAAAAATTTGGACACTGATTCTTCAGTGTTCAATGTGTGAGTAAACTAGAGAGCCTGGACTCATCATGAGAGAAACATTGAGTGAAAAGAGGCCTTGATATGTTAATTATTAGTCAGTCAACAAGACAAGTCCATTGCAAATATCATTAACCACAAGAACAATTTCATTCTCATTTATTCTTTCTTTTTTCAGTCTTAGATCCCAGAAAACAAGAATAGAATGCAGCTAACTAATGCTCACTGTTGCAGAACTATATCCATTAGAGCTGGAGCTGCAAGATAAGAGGCTGTAGATTCTCTCTGCAAGAGGAGGGAAAAAAAAAAAAAAAAAACGCAACAGATTTACTAAAGTTTCCTGAACTGATGTGCATGTTATGAGTATGTATTTATGCATACAGGAGCAAGACTCAATTCCTCGCAGAAAGGAAGCAAAAGTCCATGAAATAACTTCTCTGATTAGGTGCTTCTTTCAAAACTGTGTCTGTTACCTGCTGCTATTGATGCTTCTTCCCACTAGATGGCACCGAATAGCTGTTGAATCGCTATAGGTATTGCATGCTCATCCGGCGGCTCTGGCTCACACTTCTTCCTATTGACGGCTCTATTTTTACATCCAGCGATAAAACCCACAAATTCACCCTTCAAAAACTAAAGTTGGTCCACTTCATTTCACTTCCCTTATGCCTAGGCTCTTAGCTAAATGTTGCATCTGCAATGAGTAGTGGGATTGCGGCACATCATTCAGGCTTGTAATCATAGAATCATGGAATCACAGACTCACCAAGGTTGGAAAAGACCTCCAAGATCATCCAATCCAGCTGTCGACCAACCACTAATATATCCCCTCTAAACCATGTCCCTCATTATAACATCTAAACAGTTTTTGGACACCTCCAGGGGCAGAGAGTCCACCACCTCCCTGGGCAGCCAGTTCCAGCACCTGGCCACTCTGTCAGAGAAGAAATTTTTCCTAATGTCCAAATTGAATCTCCCCTCACAGAACTTGAGGCTATTCCCTTTGGTCTTGTCACTAGTTACACAGGAGATGAGGCCAACCCCACCTTGCTACAGTCTCCTCTTTGGGCAGTTGTTGAGAAAGATAAGGTCACCCTTGAGCCTCCTCTTCTCCAGACTAGATAATCTCAGTTCCCTCAACCGCTCCTCATAAATCCTGTGCTCTAGACCCCCCACTGGCTTCATTCCCTTCTCTGGACACCCTCTTTATGAGAGTGGATAGAGATAGGACAAGGGGGAATGGTTTTAAACTGAGACAGGAGAGATTTAGGTTAGATATTAGGAGGAGGTTTTTCACACAAAGGGTGGTGACATACTGGAACAGGTTGCCCAAGGAGGTTGTGGATCCCCATCCCCGGAGGCATTCAAGGCCAGGCTGCATGTGGCTCTGGGCAGCCTGGTCTAGAGGTTGGCGACCCTGCACATAGTAGGGGAGTTAAAACTAGATGATCCTTGTGGTTCTTTTCAACCCAGGCCATTCTATGATTCATTCTATGATTCTCTGTAGGGCCTTCCTACCCAGATTGACACTTCCTCCCAATTTGATGTCATCTGCAAACATACTGAGGGTGCATTCAATCTCTTTGTTTTGGTTATCAAGGGATTAAACAGGACAGTCCCCTGTACTGACCCATGGAAAACACCACTCTCAAATGGTCGCCAGCTGTATTACATTCACCACCACATTTGATTTGCAGAGTTCAGTATCTGGTTGAGCTGATCAGTCCCAGAACAGACAGAAATACTTTATCACTCTGAATAACATTGATTTGCTAGTTGTTTACCTGGGCTCATCAGAGTTGCTTGTATTGCAAGTCCTGAGTATCTACTCAGGCCCACAGTGTCGTATGGCTTCCCCATAGCTTTCAGTGGTAAATTTCACAGAGCCATTTGACAACATTTTTTTCCACAGTAACACACTTACCATAACCCTTTCCAAATCTCACTAGGAACCTACAAGAAGAATTTTTCAATTTTCCTTGTTTTCATTTTCGTCTTCATTTCTCTCATCTGCAAAATCTTTTGCTCTTTTTGTCACTAGCAGTCACTGCAGCCTGTCTCTAATATCTATAGAGTGCTGCAAAAATGGCACAGATTTCTGAATTCTTCCTCTGTAATTAGGAGCTGTTCTGCTTTGCAGAGATTTAACATGATTAGTCCAGCAGGATATTTTCCTGTAGTCCCCTGAGAGATAAGGGAATGCTACAGATCCTACCTAAGCAAAGAGAATGGAAGCTTTGTCACAGAATATGGACAGGTAAATTCACTGCTGATGCAGCTGTGAAACAGGAAAAGAGGTGACAGCAAGGAGGAACTATACAGAATCTAATTCCTGCTGATTTTCGAATATGGTGTTTGAAAATTCAAGGTATGCACACTTGGTGTACACACTAAATGTGTCAGCATTCATTATGACAGATGGGAGTAAAGACAGAGAAAAACAATGCAGTTGGAGAGGAGGTAAAATCTTTCTAGGTAGGGGTGGATTTTTCCTCAGCTCAAAGTTTTGCATCACATGGTAATGAATACTCTTCTTTTTTTCCCCAGAGAATATGTCCTAAAAGCACCTTCTCCCTATATTGTATCTGCAAAACAGGCTTCCAAATGTGAATGGTCACTGCTATAGACACAGAAAACCGCAAGACGTGAATGGTCAGTGCTAAAGACAGATTCAGGTACCATGAAAAGATTTGTAAGTAAAATGTAGAAATAACATTCCTCTTTTGCAGGACAGCTGGACTTTTACTTATGGCACTAAGTCACTTTTTTTTTTTTTTTCTTTCAATCAATTTCACCATCTTCAAAGCCAATCACAGCTTAAACCAGCACAGAATGCTAATTATGAGAAGTTAGTTGGAACTAACTTCAGTCAAGAAGAAAACTAGGTCTATTTTTTTTTTTTTTCTAGATGGGTTCATTTTACAAATATCTGAAAACAAAGAATCAAACAAACAAACAAAAAAATCCCACTCATTCATTGTATCTCTTGATCATGTGAATTTTTTTGAATTTCTTTTATGCAAAATATTTAATGAATCATTTCCATTTCATAATGAAATAAAATAAAGAAAAAATCCCACCGTCTGATTTCACATATACATTTATCACATTTTTGGAGCAAAACATCCTATTATTTGCCTCCGAAGTTTTTGACTGGTCTGCATTCAAATATAGCCTTCCAGAAGTGCATTAAAAAACACAACTGCACTGTCATATATTGTTTCTCTCTTATTCTTTCCCTGAGGGGAAAATAGCATATGCAGTGAAAACTCTCATTTTGCTCCTGTATTCTGTACTAATTGGCTTTTCCTATGCTGTGAAGGCATCATGCCCACAAATATCATATTGTACCAGAAAAACTGAGAAATGACATGAAAAACAGAAGGCCAGATCATTGTTCATAAAGGGGTAAGAGTCTCTGGACATTTTCAGGCTTTCACCTTTTATCTCATGATGAAATTTTGCATTATGATAGTTAAAAAACAAGTACAGTGTTTTGATTACCTTTAAATTGTTCTTTCTCTTTTATGGAATTTTTTAAATACTCAAAGCTCGTTCTGAATTCCTTTCTGAAATGTAATTTCCATGCAGCTGAATTTGTTACACATCACTTCAGTTCTATTATACTTGGCAGATGATCTTTTGCTCACTTTTATCGGTAAATTCCTCAGGAGTTTTATAGACAGTGCTTGAAATGGTAATTCAGACTATGAAATGAAGCTGGTAGGCAAATGTAAAGTGCCAGAATGTTGTATCATTGTATACAGACCATTTCAATGACAATTCACGAAAATAAAAAGCGACATGTCAACAAAGCGGTTTGAAAAACAGCCAGAGTCTGCCAGACAAACAGGGTGATTTCAATCCAGTATTACACTGTGCGTAATACTTTTTTGCAATCTGCTCTTTTTAAACATTTCTGAGTAAGTTCCACTATCACTATGTTCTGATGTCTTACACAGATTTTGCACGTTCAATCAGCTGATTTTCATTCTGTTTTCCTCTTCCCCTTTCCCTTGGAATTTGTTATCAACTCGTAATGAAGTTTCTGGATTATTTGACTGTGATCTTGATTTGAAGAGTAACAGTGCATATTTTCTTTACTCCTATTGAGATTAAAAAAAAATAAAATAGACCTGCTCACCAACCTGCTCTCTAATCAGGAATGAAACAACTTTTGTGCTCTGGAAAGTGATGGACCATTCAATCATAAAATCCTGATACGATATCGTAAGTATTTTTTAATGCCAACAGAGTGTATTCACACCCTCTTGAAAACACAAACACATTGAATTTTATTTGTCCAGTAAGAGAATCTGAACAAAAGTCTTTCTTCTGAAAGAAAGGAAGATATATCTATATTTATGTCTATGTCTATGTCTATATCTATATCATCATCTGTATCTATATCTATCAATCTATCTATCTATCTATGTATATATAGAGAGAGAGATATAAATGTGTACAAGGTAGATATATACATGTATATATACTTAAGTGTGTAGAATATATGGTCTGAAAGGCCTACTGTGTCCTTAGCTGCATCAAAAGAGGGGCAGCCAGCAGGCCAGGGGAGGTGATTGTCTCATCTGGAACATTCTGGCCTGGAACACTCAGTAGATTATACACGTTGACCAAACCACGTTGTCCAATGTTGCTAAAGAATTATGTGATAGGAGTGACCTGTTCACTTTCACAGACTCCTTAAGTCCTTTCTCCTACTTATTGAATGGGAATACCAGGAAGTCAGTGCAAACTTAGGAAATGTGCCAAAGAGCAGGCAGACTATTAGTATTAGAGATGATGGCAACTCATCTGGAAGAGGAGTTTGGAACTGATGGGATGTCCTTTCCTTTCTGTCTGCTTAAACTACACTTGGATGTGCTCAGATTTCCTGCAAAGGCACAGTTCATGCTTTTTAATAAAACAGGTCTGTAAGTCACTAGATCAGAGATATCTACACTTGACTCACTCACTCTAGATTTCGAGACTTAGAAACAGATCGTTTCTTGATATAGTCAATGAAGATTAGTTGGGAACCATTTAATTCTAAAGTAAAGGATAAAAATAAGGCAAATTACTCACTCTCAGAGACTCATACTTCTCTTCACAAACTAGGAAGGAGTCTTGGATGACTGAGGTGGAGACACCTACTTCATAGCTGGTTAATGCTGGACAAGGCTTGAAAAATTGGCCCATGTGAGCCTAATGAGGTTCAAGAAGTCCAAGTGCAAAGTGTTGCGTTTGATCAGGGAAATCCCAGATATGAGTACAGACTGGGAGAGGAACTCCTCTAGAGCATCTCTAAGTAGTAGGACTTGCTTCTGGTGGACAAAAAGCTGGATCACACTGCATTCAATGCAAATAAAATACAGATTTTCTCTCCATAGGAGCAATCATGAACAGCAGACAGAAATGTCCTAGAGGTAAATGCAATGGCTGTAGAGAAGTCTGTGATTCTGTAATAGTCTTCAATTCCACACATATAGATGGTCACAGATTAAAATCAGACTACTTAGGTCTGTACAGGGCACACAAATCAACAAAAGCTAGAAAATGAAATGCATTTTTTTTTTGCAATGCAGTGCTATGTTAGTGAGCATAAAATAAAAGGTCTTTGCCTTGAAGAAGCATTCCTCTGTCATTTTACTCATGTTTTTCCTGACATTTTCCCATCTTTGTACAAAAACACTATTGAATTCCTCACAACTATAACTGAAATTCTAGGTAAGATCTGTCACAGGAAAAAACATTCTACTATTCTGTTAGGATTTCTTGGCATCTTTAATCCTGTTAGTTTTATCAAATTATGCAGCTTATGTATTCCACAAAGTGTATTAATTGATATTAAAAAGATATGCATTATATAGCCAACTAATTTTAGTAAAGTTTTTCTAAATTATCAGCTTATTAAAGCATTTTGTCTCTTCTATAACTATCTCTCTGAAGTCTATCTTATCTCATTTAAGGGCAAAGAAGTTGTCTCCATCCTGTACAGATGAAAAACTGATATTCAAATTTTTCAGAGAAATGCCTATAAATACTTGAAATACTTGAATAGTTACAAAATGTATGTTGTTTTTGTTTGTTTCGTTTTGTTTTACTTTGCTTTGCTTGGTTTGTTTTTTAACAGCTCAGCTTGGTAATTTTTTGCAGAGCTTGAAGCACCATTGTACCTTGTGAAAGCAATGGTTGAATAACTTATGGATAAGAGCAATTGGGTGTTTTTATATAGTCTAAGAAATACTTTCTGAAGAAGTATTTGATCAGAATCCCTTGTGACAAAAGTTTTAAAGGAAACCAGATTACTTTTAGATAGTCCTTACATTAATGTGTGCTGAAGTGTATGTAAAGGTGTTCCTGCATCCAGAGCAGGTACGCTTCCCCATAGATAAGCATCTGAAATAAGTTGATAATCTAGAGAAAAGATTAGTGAGGGATGAGATAAAGATGATATTAGAGAGGTAAAAAATTATTAGCTGGAGGTGGTGGCAGTTCAAATGATTCGTGTTCAGGTGTCCTTCACCTTCCTACAAGGTTGACATTGGTGCCAAAATCTGCCTTGGTTCAAAGGCAGGCTGTACAGATGAATAAAGGAGATGATGCTGCTAATAAAACCTGTACCTGTGAATGTTTCCTTGTCACACATAGAAGAATAGTCAACAAAATTATAATTGTTTACTTGTACAGAGCATACTTATTTTCCTAATATGCTGATTTTGTGCGTAATCGGAAACAGAGGATGAAATGGATCTCTGGCCCAACTCAGTAAGGCCAATCTCATCTTTTTTCTATGAGTTCCCACCATCTGCTCTTGTGCATGCTGTACATCTCACAAGCTAAAAAGAGGCAATGGGACTTAAGCGACTACACTGTGGCAGCCTGGGATGTAATTACAGAAATATTTTCTTCAGCAACAAAACCAGATGGCACTGGCACAAGTGAGAATGCAGCAAACTGTGACATGGAGACTAGAACAAGCAGCTGGGGTCAGGGAAAGGAAATTTCTTAAACTGACTTCATTGCCAAAAACAATGTTTGTACAACTGACCTCTTTAGTAACACAATCCAGTGATTTGCCAAAATGAAAGCAAATGCTTTATGCTTTATTGTTATGCTGAAAGATCCAACCGTTCCAACAACAACAACAACAACAACAACAAAACCCTGTTCTTTAGAAAGATATACTGATTCCCTGGAAATTTTAATTTCTGTTGAAAATATCTGTTTATTTTTTCTCCTAAATAAACAAAAAGTGTTTGGGTGTTCACCTGCATAAGGTAGCTTATGTGAATACAGAGAACAAATTCCTGATATGGGGTCCTCATGACACTGCAAGGAGTGAAGTGCAAACAAAGCAAGCAGTTTCACTTTTCTAAAGTGTGCTGGGTGGTACATGGAGGAAATGTTCTGATTTGCAATCTCTATCTCCATGTGCAGACTTTTGTCTTGGACAGTTTGCAAGTTTGGGAGAAGATTGCCAACTGTCAAGGAACTATATCATCTCCTCTAGGGAAATGATAGCCAAATGAGAAGGATTAACATAACACAGCCAGTCCTTGTGCCAACAGTTGAACCATGCTTCTTTAACTCATCCACAGATGCAACAGTATTTTTTTTTTTTTCACTAGTGCAAACTTTGCAAGAATTAGCTATTTAATCTATATTGTAACTCTCGCATTTCAGTTACCTTCCTAGACACAATACATGTCTTTGCATGGCGAATGATTCCTCACTGTAAGCTAGCTAGAAAATAGGTAAAGCCTTTTGGACGCTGATATGCAAGTAAATGGCAATTAATATTAAGTATTTCTTGTGAGGACATTCCATCAGGCTAATCTTTTTTTCCTATCCCAAATTTGGCTGAAGCTTAATAAGAATTAATTCCAGAGCATTTAAGGAGTATTTATATTTAGAACAAGCTTAGTGTGCAAAAACATTTAGTAAAGATCAGCAGCTAATAAAATGTAGCATCGATATAGAGAAATAACTAGGCATACAAGCATCTAGGTGTTCCTTGGACCTTCAAAGTCACCTCTCTGGAATTACATATATTATAGCATGAAAGAGAAAAAAATATATATGAATATTTATACATACAAAAGCCAAAGAAGAATCACAGAATCACAGAATCACAGAATCACTAAGGTTGGAAAGGACCTATAAGATCATCTAGTCCAACCATCCACCTATCACCAATGGTTCTCGCTAAACCATATCCCTCATCACAACATCCAAACGTTCCTTGAACACCTCCAGGGTCGGTGACTCCACCACCTCCCTGGGCAGCCCATTCCAGTGCCTGACTACTCTTTCAGAGAAGTAGTATTTCCTAATATCCAGCCTGAATCTTCCCTGGCACAGCTTGAAACCATTCCCTCTAGTCCTATCACCAGTTACACGAGAGAAGAGGCCGACCCCCAGCTCACTACAACCTCCCTTCAGGTAGTTATAGAGAGCAATAAGGTCTCCCCTGAGCCTCCTCTTCTCCAGACTGAACAATCCCAGCTCCCTCAGCCGCTCCTCATAAGGCCTGTGCTCCAGACCCCTCACCAGCTTTGTTGCCCTTCTTTGAACACGTTCCAGGGCCTCAATGTCTTTCTTGCAGTGAGGGGCCCAGAACTGGACACAGTACTCAAGGTGCGGCCTCACCAGAGCTGAGTACAGGGGGACAATTACTTCCCTGCTCCTGCTGGTCACACTACTTCTGATACAAGCCAGGATGCCATTGGCCTTCTTGGCCACCCAGGCACACTGCTGGCTCATGTTCAGCCGAGCGTCAACCAACACCCCCAGGTCCATTTCCTCTACACAGTCTTCTACAGAATCACAGAATCACTAAGGTTGGAAAGGACCTATAAGATCATCTAGTCCAACCATCCACCTATCACCAATGGTTCTCGCTAAACCATATCCCTCATCACAGCATCCAAACGTTCCTTGAACACCTCCAGGGTCGAAGAAGAAGAGGTACATCTTCCTAAGTGGGTGAGAAATTAAAGTATAATTGCTAGAGACTAGCCTACTGAGGCCAAACTTGCAAAACATTATTCCAGTGAAGATCTTTTAATCACAGAAGCATTTAATGTGAGAATAATGGGGGGGGGGGCGAAGGCAGCTAGGGTTCATTCTTCATAACCAGAGTTATGGAGCACTGTAGAACAAGGACTGACATCCCTAAGGCAAGATTCTGGTGCCATTTGCAGTTTAAATGCTGTTTTGGAAGACATTTTCTTCTCCACCAGTAGAGAGAGACACAAAGAAAAAGTGAACTTTAAATACCATTTAGTAGGTTTTTACTGCTGAAAGCTGTAGCCTGCGGGAGGTTTGATGTTTAGCGACAGAAAGAAGGTCCAACCAGCAACATTAACAAGCAGAGAAGTAGAATAAAAGTAGAAAGTTGAGGTGAACAAAGGTGTCAGAAACACTATAGCAGAAGTGTTGCTACTCTCCGGAAATGTTTATCATTTTCAGAAATGCAGAAAGTTGCTTTTTGTTTCTGCTGTTAAATCAAATGCAAAAAAAAAGTTTGATATTGTTTTAAATTGTTTTGAATAATAAAGTACCCAGGGACCTTTGCTGCATGAAAGATAGTACCTCAGAGTGCTTTATTGTTGTAATTTCCATGGAAATTAACATTTACATGCATGGTTATCACACTTTCCTTGTAATGTAAAGTATTAACATCTAAATCCCTATGAATTATAGTCATTGTGGTATCATCAATTTGACTCCAGATTTGATCTACATTCCTGCTGAGTTTGCTGAATACTTTTTTTTTTTTTTCTTCCTGGTGTTGAGCAGTACAAGTAAATCTTGAATGGAATTTTAAAATTCAGCAGCTGTTTTCTTTTGATTTTTTTTTCCCCCCATCTCTGCTACTTAAGTTCTTGTCTGTCCCTCCTTCTGTGTCTATTGCAGACACTGAGTGGAAAGTACATGAGCTGAAGCCCTCATAAAACAAATCCATAAGGGATATTTCACTCAGAAATGACCCATAGAAGTGGAATACCTCCACTGTAGTCTTTGCTGTGTCAAAGATGTTTGATAACTGTGTGTGAATCACAACTTCTCAGGAGCCAGAGTTCAACAAACACCTCACTGGTGCTGGTTCACAGTTTCATTCTTTCATGTGGCCTTCATCACCCAGTTATCATTATAGCACCTTAAGGTTGTTCTCCACATCTTAATAGTTTTCTCCTACTCTGACGCGTGTTCATCACTCACAGCCTCCTGCCAACCTTTCAAAATGCTACACTTTCTAGACGATTCTTGATATATTTTATCAAACATACTCTTTTAGCTGTGACAGTTTAACCACTGACTTCTGTTTGTCTGCTGCCACAAGAAAACATCTTCGCATCAGCAGATAAACAGGAGAGATCATAGCTGTGATGTTAAAGTTTGATCTTACTGACAAAATCAGACTTCTGGTGTAGTATCAGATTCCTAGAAGACTTCTGGTAAGCACAGATTTTTCTTTTATGTTGAAAAAGAGAGGGATTATGCAATCGCATAATGACAAGAGCAAACCTCAAGGAAGCCCCCACTAGAATTACATAATTCAGGGGCAGCTGGCTTTGCAGCTAGGTTACTGTTGACATCTAACTAAGTGCAAGTTCTGACCATCAAGTTCTTAGACAAAATAATCATAGAACCATAGAAGTGTTTGGGTTGGAAGGGACCTCAAAGATTATAAAGTTCTAATCCCCCTGCTGCGGGCGGGGTTGCCAACCACTTAATCAAGTACTGGATCATGTTGCCCAGGGCCACATCCAGTCCCATATAATTGCGTCTCCCTACAAAGATGTCAAATGGCTTCTCCAGGGTCACAAAGGAAGTCCAGAGGAGTACCAAGTTCAGCGGTATCAATCATAAGATACCATGGCTTGAAACAGCACACAGTAGGAAAATGCTTTTCCTTTTAAGAAGTTCTTATGCTGTTTAAAAATATTAATTTTTTTTATGCTTATTTGTATCAACAAAACATTAAAGTTGGTGAAACCGAAGCTTCCTTATTCACTCACTTGAGCAAAAGTAGATGTTATCAGAAGCTACTTTGTGTTTTGTAGTTCAAGGTCAAAAACACATGGTGGTTTAGAGCATCCAAAACCCACAATAATTGCTGACTCTTGTCTGTAACAAACACATATGTCACTTGAATTTTAATCAAGCTTTGACACAATTCAGAATGCATTTTATGATATACACATAGGTAACTGCAACTTCTTATGTAAATCTACATTAGCAAGGAAAATATACTAATTTCTACATTTATAGAGAAAACGATTGAAAAAAATCATGGTGCTTAAAAGTAGAGAAATATTCAGTTTCCTTCTTTCAGCTCCACTCTCCTCCCCTCAATACTATTTTCAAATATTAATTAAATAAAAAAATATTTAAATAAGTTCACTCTAAATTGATTTACAGTCCTTCCCTCATTACACTGCACCACAGGAATACACAGAAACACCCCGTGTGGAGGTCATGTTTTGGTTTTAGGAGAAAAAAAAATAACACACTGATGTTTCAGTTGTTGCTAAACAGTGCTGTACAGAGCCAGGAACAATTCAGTTTCTTGGGTTCCTGTGCTGTTCTGCCAGTGATGGAGCTGGGGAGGTGAGCAAGAAGCTGGAAGGGGATAGAACCAGGATAGCTGACCTAAACTGGCAAAGGGATACTCTATGCCATATAACAGGTGTCAAGTGGATTGGGCCAGGCTCTTTTTCTTGGTGCCCAGTAACAAGACATAAGGCAATGTGTACAAACTAGAATGCGGGAATTTCCATCTGAACATGAGAAAGATCTTCTTTACTTTAAGGTTTACAGAGAAGTGGGACAGGCTGCCCAGAATAGTTACAGATTTCCTCCCTGGGAGGTATTCAAAACCCAACTGGATGCATTCCTATGCAACCTACTCTACGACAACAGCTTTAGCAGTTAGCTTGAGCTCATGATCTCCAGAGGTCCCTTCCAATCCCTACAATTCTGCAATTCTGTGATTAAGAGCCCACCTGGCAAACACTAGGGGAAATATAGAGAAACTTTGCACGGGTTGAACTGATACGCTTGGAACAAGCTGGCTGTCTAGGTCTCCACAATAGAGAAAAAGACACTTTCTGATGAAATCTGCATGTCTATTTTATGCTAAGGTGAATTGACCCCTGAGGTTCATTGCCTTTCACCACTTGCATCTGTTTGTTTTGCTTTATTTTACTTTCTTGTATTGTTTATACCATCTCCATCCAGAGCTTTCCTTCTAAAAATCATTCAGAACATTCACATTCATTCACCCTATAGTTTCCCTCTAAAGAGGAATCATTTAATGATGGTACATATGGAATGTTATTTTAGTTTTCTTTATTTATACACAGCAATATTCAACTTCACTGAGGCTTCAAATACATTTTTTTAATATTATGCTTCTCTTAAGAGTCTCTGAAGATGGGGGATCTGCTAAGTCATCCTGTGTACTGAAATATCATGTTGTTAACATTGGACAAGTGAATACTGAACTTCAGTAGCATCAGCTTTGTTGAGAGAACAACATGGAGCCATGACTTAAACACTTCAGTGCTTTTTCATGGTTTTGCCAATGACATGTTAAATCTTGGGCAAGTCATATCACCTCTGTATGCTTCAGTTTCCTTACCTGTTAACTGAATGTTAAAAGATATAACAAGTTGTGAGAGATGTATTACAAAATGCTAAAAAGGAGACAGATATCATCTTTAGTGATCTAGAAAAGTAAATAAACAAGAATTCTTTGTCTTAATGACTGCCATTCTGAGCGGTGAATTACAAAATTCTCCTATAGAAGCCATTGCAAGTAGTCTTACCTAATGTTTTATCCATGCTCAAAAAGAAAATGATAGATAATTTTTTCTTATTTTATATGATGTTCTACATTAACTTAACACTAATGTCAATTAGGTATTTTCAGCAACTTTAACATTTTCTGCTTGACAAATTGATGAAGATTTGGTAATGCAGAGCAGTTTTTATTATCAAAACTTTTTTTTTTTTTTTTTTCCTGAAAGACTTTTAATTACTACCCATCTTAACCAACATGCATTTTACTTTTGATTAAAGTAGTCACTGACAATGCTTGACACACTCTATGTGAATTTAATTAACTTTTTCTTTCCCTTTTTTATTAGATGCTGTAAAGTAGGAGAGAATGGAAAAGAAAGAAATTTCAGTTTTATGCGTAGTAACAGATGCTCTTGGTAGCATAGCAAAATTCTGACTTTATTAACTCAGTGAGAATAGCTTAATTAGTCAATACTTAGTATTAAAGTCAGAATATTTTTTTCTGACGCTGATGGAATGAGTTCTGAATCAACTAAATGTGTCTGTTCTTGGCAAAAGGAGGGTGGTACAATGTCGCAATTCGATTGATCTATGTTCTCTAGGCTGAACAGCCCCAGCTCTCTCAGCCTGTTCTTGTTGGGGAGGTGTTCCACTCCTTAGGTCATTTTTGTGGCCCTCGTCTGGATGCACTCCAGCAGGTCTATGTCTCTAAAGGAAAAGAATATGGTAAGTTGTAACTGGTAAAAGTAATCTACTCTGCAGACTTGATGAAGTAGAAACATTAGGGTAATGGGTGATAATGAAAAGCTAAATCAGCAAGCAGGTCTCTATAGTCATATAGACTAAACTGTGCAACATTTCAATTCTGAGTGAATACCATAAACAGTAGGAAAACAGGTTTATCAAATATATCTACATAAAACTATGAACAGTACAAACCCTTTCAGTACAGTGTTTATATTTACAGCACATAAGTTGCAAATTAAATTTACTCTAGCATGTACTTCTAATACGAATGACTTTTCTTCAGAGAAATATTATCCCTAATCATTAGATCACTGTGAGCAAAAAGGATCCATTAGTGATGCTGGGGATGTTTTACTGAAGTTACTGTTTAGTGGGTTTTAATTACGCTAAAATATAGAAGTGCTTGGGGAAGGGGGTAAGTCATACCTAGAGGAAGAAAATGAACTGACTTCATATAAACAAGTAGACATGTTTATTTCAAACAATTTTGAGCTGATTGCTTAGTACATTAATATGTTTTCAGGAGATGATCTACTCCACTCTGAAGTTATGTTATTTAATATCAGCAGTCAAAACATTGAAAAACAGTGTATCTTGGCTATAAAGATTTTAAATTATGAGATTAAAAAATACGTACAGATTTTATTTTTTTTTTTGAGAGACATACAGAACTCTCTATGTAGCCAGGATATTTCAACTATTATTATTTTAAAACGCGTGCTGTCTCACAAGCTCAGACTATACAAAAGATACCAGAAGTGAAATATAGACTTCACCAAAGTCAACAGAAAATTTACTATTGATTTCAAGCGGACGGGATTTCAATATAGTGAAATTCATAATAAAATAGCAAGATACGACAACCCTGCTGCCTGTAAGTTAACAACATCTCACTGGAATTATTTTGTTATCAGGAGTTTCATTTAAAACAGCTTAGGATGAAGGGAATTTACAAAGAGCTTGGGCCTGATTTCATTACCCTGCGCTCCTTTAAATCACCAGTAATTCTGTTAAAATGGCTTAGCATTTTACTAGCGCCAGAAGGAACAGATGCATGATCCTTGTCAGGTTACAGTGAATCAGTATATTTTTCCACCACTCCAACCAAGGTGGAAACACAACTGCTGTGTGTCGCAGCAACAGTAATGACCCTTGATCAAGTTAGTTACAAAACAATATCTAGTTACTGTTAGGAGAAAGAGAAGGGAAGTGATATATATCTTATAACTTCTTAAGAAATGTTTACTTCACTCCTCTCACGTGGATGTAAGTACGTATGCACACGTACATACAAAGTTCAATTTCAACATAGAGCTGCTGTCTCAAACTGCTGAGATATTGCCCCAAATGAGAAGATGTATTTCTACAAGGTTATGACTGATTGCAATGATACAGACAAAACAGTTAAGACTTTAACTGTCTTCCTCCTGAAATGGACATAAGTAAGTCAAGTCTTTATGAAAAGCAGAATGACAATTAGTGTGACCATTTCTCTAGACCACAAAGTCTATTGTGACAAACAATGCTTTTTCCTATTATCGTTGAATGAACTTTTTGAGAACATTACATTGGCATTGTACTTACAGAACAGGTGCTCTCCTGTTACTTTCTGCATTTGTTGATGCTGTAACCATGAACTTTCCCCTTCTGAGATGTCTCATGGTGCTTATATGAAGCAGAATTGGAAACCACAGACAGGTATGATAGTATCAGAGGGAGCTGTAGCTTCTGTCTGGTTAATAATCACTGTAGTTCCTTGGAATTCTTAAGTTGGGCATTCTTGGTGTCTGACTGTAATCTTTAGTTCTTGTTCCTATTTTATGTTTTAGTTTCTCTTAAAACAACTTTGTGACTTGTACTCGAACCTGTTACCTGCTTGGTTCCGACCATCTTGAAAGTGTTCTTTAATATGTTTTACTGCATTTCCCCACTGTGTTTCTAATATATTAATAAGGATTTTCTGGAGGGCTGTGTAAGCATAGGGCACTTGTAGACCATTCAGACTAATGTATGCCTAAATATTATCAAGTAATACTGGTAATAAAAAGCAGGTGCCTGATATCTGTGAAATATATTGTCCACCCTGGGGCTGCAGAATCATCACAGCATTATTAAGACAATTTCCTAATTGAACATTAGGCATCATACCAGTCATCCACTAACTGAACCTCATTTAAGGTTTTTCAGTTGGGAAAAAGACATACGTTTTCTGCAGGAAATGCTCACCCTGCTTCCCATCTACCTTTTACCTTAACACCTCAGTGGGTTTTGTTTTCTGTAACACTGCATTTCTGATTATGGATATGATGTTTACAACACAGATGATCGTTACATCTCAGAGCAATCTCAGAGTATCTCGGAGCAAATTTAATTTGTTTCTGCTGTGCTTTAGGAAAAAAAAAAAAAAAAAAAAGTATGAACCCAATCTTGTTTATGTATTTAGAAAGTCACATTCATTACATCCATATATTTGGCATTCCATGTAATTTGCTTCTTAAAAAAATAAAAATGTTATTTTTGTTTAAGCCTATTCGAGTGAAGGATTTACCTCCCAATTGTTGCTCTTTATTATGAGCTGTTACACAAGACAGCATTTAGTATTAAAAACTGTGTCATGCCCAAGTCCAAGCTCAACATAAAAAAAAAGTTATTTAGCTGGAATAATACCAGGATAGCAGTAGGTCTGGGAGACGTATCTTGTTTAATAGGACTGATGTACATGGTTTAATATTAAGACCTAATCTAATCCTGCTAATGGAAAAAATTAATATTCTGATAGGATCACTTAGTGAAATAGAATATTATAGCATGTGTTAAGAAGGACGGAAAAAAAGAACTAATTTGCACATGCTTGTTAGCTCAGTATGTATTTTTCATTAGCAATCATATGATTCTAATCCTTAACCCAATACCAGTGTTTTCTTTTATTTGGTGGTTTCAGATAAAGCCTTAGTAAAGCTTTTTGTAAAATAAAGTCATATTTCACCTCAGCATGGTAGATTAAATGTGCTATTTTCTTCCTGATTGCTTTGCCTGTTAAGGTGGTGCTGCAGTGTCTTGTATTTGGTCATACTGTGTGGATCAAACATACCCATCATTTTGCAGCACAGCAGGTTAAATTTGTTGGATCCTAAACAATATTCATATTAGGTTAGTTCTGTTGCTAGACACCACTTTCACTTTTGCCTTCTGATTGCCCTAAAGGATCTTGAAGAATAGGAGTGTTGACTGAATATTGAGTTTCTGAGAATGGGTCTTTGCTGTCTTCACACTGTCTCTTACATGCATAGAGAAAAGACAGTATTTATGTCTTCAATGAATAGCAGCCAGGCTCAAGGCCACCTCTTCTTTTCTGTAGATAAAAATATAGTCTGCAAATGCATCCAAAGAAAGTGAAAATTCCAAGGATTTCAGATGGCCTTGGGGAAACCATCTGAAGATTGAAAGTCTTAAAAGATTATAAGAGACAAAGACACAATACCTCTAACCAATTTCCAAACCTTTTCTTTGTCCAAGAGAACTCAATTAATTTAGCACTTTACTTTGCTCTAAATTGCTGCTTGGACTGTGTCTGCAATGATTAGATCCCAACCTAAAATCATCCTCAAATCTATGCCTCTTGACAATCTTTACAGTAATCCAATAAGTCAAAAATAGTATAGTTCTAGACAACTTGGGAAGTTTTCTTGTGATTCTGTTAGGTTTTCTTCACTAGAGCTCCTAAGAATCCACCAGGAAATACTAAGATTTTCAGACCTAAAGCTCAAGAAGTGAGCCAATAACTGTCTTATCATCCTTTAAACCTGACACCCAGTGCCTCCACAGCTACCTTCCCCTCCTCTATTGCTAGACAGAGACAAACTTATCAAGTATCACAGTATATCATGGAGTGCTCCATATATGGTCCGCATCATAATCAGGGAAATTTGTGGTATATTGTGATGCATCTAGCATACCAAAAATGCAAGGTAAAAAGCAACACAACTGAATGGTTTCAGTGGAGATTGTGAGATATGTTATTGGTAGAGGCAGTGAGAACAGTATGTAAGAATTGCCCATTAGCACAACTTCAACAGCTTAGAATAGGAGCTTATATTTTCCGTCTAGTGAGACTTAGCAACTCCCTTCTGTTGATCTTAAAGAAGGAAATCTTTTTATATTCCTTCTCTTCAATGATACAGTAATTTTAGTGAATGCCATAGATCTAAGAATTACCTGACAGACATAATTACCATCTGCCAGTATAACATGAAAAAAAAATCTGAAAGGATAGGATGATCATTTCAGTGATTTTCAGATATGTCGAAATGTTCTGATTAATTTATTGTAAAAAAAATCCTAACTTACTGAATATTAAGTCTTATAGCAAATTCCCAAGTGTTTTCTTTCCAGAAGATGTGATCATGAAAACTCTATTATAATAGTTTACATATACAGTTGAATGAATATTTCCTAACAAAATACCATGAAATTCAGTTTTCAAAAGCCTCATATTCCATTTCACTCCTGTACTAATATATCTTGATCAAGTCTTTCATGTATACAGCTATTTTGAAAGTTATGACATGCATATTCATAGACCAGTTATTACAGATACAGTAATTGCTGCTTTACATGCTCCACAAGGTTTTATAAAATATTAATTGCCTATTATTCTTACTGCAGATAGAAACAGTAGAAAGATGGCTCCCTCTTGCAATATAATAAACTCATTTTCAAGTCACTTCATCGTAGTCTGAAGCTGAAATTTGCACACTGAAAGTTGGCATAGTTTCAAGCTATGCAGTATCATTCTGGCTATCATTTGCTTCAGAGTTTGGATTTTGATAACTTTAAATATAAGGTTCTTGTAATAGTGAGGTTTTGTGGCTTAAGAGTGTCTAGAGTGTAAGACTGATGAATGTCATCAGGTTTCTCAGGTTTGGTATCCATATTTTCCTAGCAGTGACCATAGTCATGTGCATATATATTCATTAAGAATTGTAGAAATATAGAATGGTTTGGGTTGGAAGAGATTTTAACGGTCATCTAATTCCAACCCTGCTGTCATGGTCTGGGATACCTTCTACTAGACCAGATTGCTCAACGTCTCATCCAGCTTGACCTTTAACACCTCCAGGGATGGGACATCCACAATATTGCTAGGCAGCCTGTTCCTGCGCATCACCACCCTCACTGTGAAGAACTTTTTCCTAACATCTAATTTAAATCTTATATTTTTTAGTTTAAAACCATTTCCCCTTTTCAATTACCACACATCCTAACAAAGAGTTTTTCTCCATCCTTCTCATAGACCTTCTTTTAGGTACTGAGTACTATAAGGTCTTCCTAGATATTTCTTACCTCCAGGTTGATCAACCCTACGTTCCTTTCTTCATAGGAGAGGTGCACTATCTCCCTCATCATCATCATAGAATCATAGAATCATAGCATCATAGCATTGTAGAATCATAGAATCATAGCATCATAGCATCACAGAATCACAGAATCATAGCATCATAGAATTATAGAATCGTAGAATCATAGAATGGCTTGGGTTGGAAGGCACCTCAAGGATCTTCAGGCTCCAACCCCTCTACTGCAGGCAGAGCTGCCAACCTCCATGACCTCCCCTGTACTTGCTTCAACAAGACCATGATCTTCTTTGTGCTTGTGGCCCTACAACTGAACACAGTACTACAGGCTGGATCTCATAGGAGTGCAATAAAGAGGACAACAACCTTCCTCACCCTGCCAGTTACACTTGTTTTTGTGCAGCCCACGATATGGTTGGTTTTCTGAATTGCAAATGCACATTGCTGGCTTGTGTTGAGCTTCTCATCCATCAACATCCCTAAGTCTGTCTCCTCACAGCTGCTCTCAATATATTCTTTGCCAAGACTATATTTGTACTTGGGATTGCCAAGATCCAGGTGCAGAACCTTGCACTTGGCCTTCCTGAACTTCATGAGGTTTTCATAATCCCACAGCTTGAACTTGTCAAGGTTCCTCTGGATGGCATCCCTTCCCTCCAGCATGTTGATAGAAGTACATAAACTGGTATTGACTGCAAACTTGCTGAGAGTGCACTTGTCATCATTTCACTGTAACAATGCCATAAAACAATTTGTAGTACATTCATAGGCTACTTCTAATATGGAACTACAGCACATGCCTTCTGTACTACATTCACTCTAAAAACTGCATGAATTAAGATAGTCAGACAACCTCTGTAATAACGGAGCTGCCAATCATTATGGTCTATGCACTGTTTGATGGTTAGTACAAGGATTTGAAAGAATAGCTGGGAGGACGAAGTCTGTAGGACAATACTGTGCACTTAAATTAGTTATTAATTAATTAATTAGTCATTTTATCTATTACAAATTAGTTTAGCTTGAGTATTTGATGGGAAATAACCTAATCTTTGAAAAAAGTACCTAACTTATTTCAGTTGGAAATGGGTATTCACTTTCCTTGGACTAAGCTATACATATTCCAAACAAAAAATTCCTTGAATTGGGTGTAGCTTGTGCATCGAATCTCTAGGACCAACAGTTTCATTCTTCCATAACCCTTCTTTCAATTTGCACTGTTTTTATATCTATCAAGAGCCAATAGATCATTTGATTACAGAGGATTTGACTACAGAGTCTAATTCTTTCTGGACCAATAAAGCAGATCAGCAATGTGCTGATCTCTTTGAGTGTCATGCAGTATGGCTTGGACTCATTCATGTAGCTTCTGTCACAAAAGTTTGCAACATCTGCAGTTCAAGAATGTCAGAATAAAATTAGCATCACTGAACTCTCAGATATTACTGCTTTCCCACATAGCATTTCGAAACTTTGTGTGGGCCTTGGCACAGGTATCAATGACTATGGTCCAGCAGAAGCTGAATTTGTTGTTATAACAGGTCGAATTCTGATTTTCAGTTTAAATGGAATTTGAATATATTTAATTTTTGCTACTGAAAATGAATAATAGTTTCCATACAAGCAGAGGAGGGATNACAGGGAAATATATTGATCTCAATTTGTTTATTTTCCAGCTGTCTGTCTGAGGTTATTGGAAAAATCCTTTACACAGTAAACCTACCTGGGTTTTATTCGGGACTTTAAGGCTATTATTCTATTAATTCAGAACATTTCAATGTGTACATTTTGCCCAGCACATAGTAGTTACTTTAAGAAAAGAGTAGACTTCAAGCAGTCTATTTTCTAGTGCAAATTTTCCATTACTGTGATCTATCTAATCAGCTGTATTGATCTAGTTCTTTGGTAGAATAGCTGTTGTGCATTAAGTGCTTCAACATGGTCTTAAATGCTATTCTCATTTACATCACTGATGTATTCTTAACAACAAAGAAATCAACAGTGTTATAGAAGTTTTAGTATAAAAAAAAGCTTTCTTGAAAATATATTCTGGAAATGTCTTGTAAAATTTGGACACCATCTACAATAATTTCCAAACTCATGTCAAATGATCCTTGTCAAATTATATAACACCTATCTGAAAGTTAAATGAGATTTTTTTTCTCAAGGGGAACATCCTCATTGACTATCCTTATGAATATAGCTCACTTTTGTTAGCAAGGAGTCTGTTAATAGAGTTTCTCACTGTCTTTGACCAACAGAATTCAAAGAGAGTAAAAGTTAATGAAACTGTATATTATGAACTAAGTATGAAGCTAAATAAATAAATAAATAAATAAATAATTAAAACAACAACAGAGGAAGAATATCTTGCATACACTTTCAGTACAAAATTATGCTCCCATTTAGTCAATACTAGCTAGTAATTAGTAGCCATTTTGGTAACCCTCCTAAGCAATTAATTTAATATAGCTTTCCTTTCCTAAATATGTCATATGTAATAAAGGGGAGGCTGTTGTTAGACGAAAATATAACCAACAAGAACAACACAGAATACCTCCCATTCACTTACTAATTTCCTTCATAATATTCCAATACATATGAAGAAAAATAGATAGGAGGTGAATGTATTAAGATTCTGATCATGCATGCTAATCTCTTTTTTTAATACTAGATAATTCCCAGATGCTTCTCATAATTATCTATCATCATTTAGCAGTAGTAAAGGGGAAAAATCTTGCAATTTTTCCTGTATTCACATCCTATTGGAACAAGGTCACTAGCTAGACCCAAGGACAACAACTAGCAGTAAAATAAGTCTTCATTCTATTTCCTTATGTTTATCTAAAAATAATACTAGTGTTTTTATCTTGGTGAGAAAATAAAAATAAGAGATCAGTATAATTTTCAGGCATTGGTGAGAAATGCCTGAAAATTGTACTGATCTCTTATTTTTGGTTAACAAGGAGATTGTTAAAAACAGGGGTTTGCACTATTTTTGTATTAATTAGTGTTATTATTTTTTTCCCCAATGTTTATATTCACTGTTCTAATAGATTTAATGACTAATGTTACTCTCTATATTATTAGAGATCTGAACTCTACTATATAGGCCAAGTATGCAGAAAGTGAAATACAACAAAGAAAAAGAAACTAGGTAATAAAACTGCTTGCTTTAAAATGCACAAAGATAACCAGCTACTATGATTCGAAAGAAAGAAAGTTAAACAACCGAAGAATTATATACCTGACATAGCTTCTGCAAGACATTCCAATTTATTTCAATAGAGAATTGGTCACCAAAATTCAAAACTTTAAATAACCACAGAAGTCTATCAAGGACACTTTTCTTATCATTGTGTATAACTTTAACTAGACAGTGCTTTGAACAAAGAAGCTATGCAGTTCATTAATTCTTGCAAATGGTCATTCATATGACTTATTAGCATAGAGTGGAGAATATGTGCTCTTTGTACTTGGAGAAGTACAGGAATCAGCCTCACCAGATTTAATGGCAATTATGAATACATCTCTCTATGCATCCTGTTTTAACCTCAATGAGAATAACAGCTTACTTGTATTAGGATATCAAAGGCAAGATAAATGCAGATTAATGAAGATATTTAAAACAGAAAAACAGTGGTTGCTTTTTTACCTCAAAACAATACTTAGCATTAATATAATTTGTGTTTTAAATGCTTTAAAGACTCAGAGAATCATAGAATATCCCAGGTTGGAATATGTCCAGATTGGACAGACAGGTTTCATAGAGTATAACTCACGAGGTCAGAATTCTATTTCAAGCATTAATTTAAATTCTTAAGTCTTACTAACTGTGATCAGTGAGATTCTAATAAACTAGTATTTCATTGGGGAAATTAATGTTTTGGTTTCAGGAAAGAGATGCGGTGGGGAGAATATAGATTCAAGAGATCACAAATAAGGCAAGCTGCAGAAAAATAAGATTCAAATGTGAGCAGGAGCTGCTGGATAACTGTAGGAGAAGAAAGGACAGGGAGTAAAAGACAAGAGTATTTTGACATATGAGAAAATGAAATGTAATAATTTGGGTTAGAAATATCAAAATTTGAAAAACTGTTGGGAAGTGAAGGAAATGTTTTGAGATTCATGCATTTTCTTAAGAAGCAGATTGTTCAGTTTCTCACTAATCCTTTTTACAGATCATGACTTAGCTTCTTCTCATTTTAGTTTGTCAGACCACCTGATGACAGAAGCACTTTCCATGTCTTTAACATTCGATGTTGCCTCTGTATGTCTGTGTGTGCCAATTGCTGCTATTCTTCATTTGCCCTTCTACAAATACCATGCCTAGTTAGTGCTCATTAGAATTCCTGTTTATGATGCTATTAGCAATTACTGGAACACACTTGATCAGGTCTAGATGTTGTATAATGATTGCTGAGCTCTGGACATGCATATCATTTAATATTTTTAATGGGAATTCTATGACATCTATCATGTTTCATAATGTTATAAACTAGAAACCGAGGAAAGGAGTCAAGAGACACTAATACTGTCTTGTGTAAAGCTGAAAAGCTAAATTTTAGGAGACAGAAAGAAAAGGGTGACACAAATGGGTGGAAGACACTTTCCCAACTCCTTATGAGCAATACAGTGATGACTGTGACACTTGGAATATCATTCAAAAGGCAGCCTAAGAGAGCGTGTATGTAAGATTAGCAGTTTGCAAGTGAAAGGTGGGTTGCAAAACTGCTGAGAGAGGGCCCTTAATACTGCAATGGTTAGGGCACCTGAGGCAATACTCACTAGCACCACAAATCCTGGAATTGTTCACACTTGCTTTCATCTCCTTTGTGGGTGTGGATTGGCACTCTCCACCCCAACTTACTCCACTGCTCAAGGCACCCACTGCTGACGGCGTGATATCTGCAGTGCCCTCCTTGTTTCCCCAACCTTTCTGCAGCTGCAGAAGTAGAGTAACATGTTGAGAGGAATTACTCCCTCCTGTTCCATACAGCTGTCAGTGCTGTGTCATGGAAAATTATTCTTACTCAGTCTACCCATCAATGCTAGTATCTCATATGAACAATTTCTTACCATCATGACATTAGGGCTTCAGTAGCACAGATTATAGACAATTTGGGTGCATTTAGCATCTTTAACATCTTCAACATCCTTTCCGAAGCAGATGGTCAGATTACAAAACCACTCTGGATCTAGAGGTGAAGTAAATTGCTCTTTTTAAGAGAGCACTGCATTACCTCAACTTTGCATGTTTCTCTGCCAACTTTGACAGAGCTCTAGGAATAAAAGATGCTTTGTGACAGTGTCGTTTAGCTTTCAGAGACTTGTAGAAGTTATTGCTGCTTTACAGGGCAAAAATTCTTAAGTTTCTTTCTATTCATATCCTGTAGTGCTTGCATGTTAGCTGTCTCAGTGCTATATGAGTGGGTGAGCAGTCAACACACATGGCAGAACTCCTTTCACATTTGATACTGATGAGTCCATAATGATTCTAGGATTATTTGAGAACTCATAAAAAATAGATCACATCTCTGACTTCTACCTTTCTTGTTCTCTTATTCTACAGTAAAATGAAAAGCTTAAAGTTTCTGTGCTACAAATTCAGTTTACTTGAGAATAGGCGATATGGAGCAGAGGAGGTGTGTTGAGCTGTGTTCTTCTGCGTCTGAATTGTCTGCTCCTCTGGTGTACCTTCTCAAGGAGAAACCATACATGGAAATATATATGCCACGAGTCTGGACTATTGATCTTCTGCAATGCTCATGTAAATTCATGAATTATATTCTTGATCTGGTTTTCCTATCATCTTTTCATCACTGACCTCCTCAGATAAACTTGGTGTGAATACAAGGATATCTTTTCCTTGCAAGATTTATTAATCGCTTCTTCCATGGCCCCATTAAGATTAATAGGAATTGGCACAATATAGTCCAGAAGCCTACACGTGGGAGTTCTCAGAACTTCAGCTTGTCTTCAACATGCTGTGAAATATTACCTTCTGCTCTTTCCTTTTTCTCTCCTTTCCCCCATGCTCCAACATAAAGTATCATCACAACATAATTTCCAATAATTCTAATTTACCTGCTTAGCACAGAATAATTTAATATATTGACCTAAAACATGGGGAATAATTACACTACCTAAATGAGCGTGGTGCAGGGACATGAGTTGAGCTGTGTTTCCTACAGACCCAAATCATTCTCAGGGACCACGTGTTTTTCTTATTGCTTGCAGTGTTATTTGAAGATGAAATTGTGATCTCAGTGTTAATTCATCTATAGTACTTCTGTATTGTCTCTCCAAAAAAATGCTGCATGAAAATGTTTCTTCTTTCTCTTCATTTTCCAGTGAAATTCAGCTTCCCTTAGGACTTGGTCAATTTTGCAGGGGGTTGCTTAATTTCCTGACTGATTTCTCCCATAAATTTTAGGAAGGACCTTTTCATAAGTTATTTCACCTTTCATACAGGATTATCAATGTTTTAAAACTACGTGTTCAAATCAGATTTCATAGTGTCTTGAAATTCTCATTTTGTCTTGTTAACAAGACCCAGACTGCTTTCTCAATAGTCCAGTATACTGCATCTAGCAAAAAAGTCTATCTGTTCTCATCTGAGTTTCCAGTGAGGACTGGATGTTGCCCCCCCCCATTTCTCCTAAATGTAAATTTAGGTCAGCTCTAAATACAAATTATGTTCTCACTTCTATTTGCACATGCTTTGTTTACTTTAGAAACCCCATTCTCCCTATTATCTTAATGTGGTGTGATGTCTTTGCTTCTATGTACAGTCTGTTTTTTTTTTGGCTCATAATCACACTACTCACTTTATCAAAAGCCTTGTGTAAATTACTAACTTTTGCCACCTGCCTTTGGGTAGCAACATGAGGTAACTCCATTATGCCTAAATTACATTACTTCTTTTGTGAGAGAGCTATTTTTGGGAGGTTGCAACCATAGCTAGCATTTTTTGTATGCTTGCAGTGACTGGCTGCTCATTACAGCCTCTAGAAGCTCTTTCCTGTAGCATGCTTTCTCTCCTAGAATTGGGTGCAAGATGCTGCCCCAGATGTCTTACCACTTGCCCCGTCATGCCTTCTGCATTTCCATCATGAAACAAATGTCAGCTAAATAGTTTCTGGTCTTTCCACTGAGGAATCTTTTTGAAGAAGGAAATGGGAGTATAGGTCGTGGTTCTCACTTATCATTCATGCTTTTGACTTCCATCTCCTGTTCGTGATCTTGTTGATTAATTTATTTGGACAGACTTATGTATCTATGCAGATGTCAGCAAAAGGTCATGTGTGGGTGGAACTGCTTGCAGGGGTAATTCAAGATTAGGGATGTATATGAGATATTTGCCTTTCAGGCTGCCTTTTATAACAGTATTATTTGTTTTAAACAAAATCACCTGGGACATGCCTTTGCTATGAATTAATTAAAACCATCACTTATGAAAAGGAAAAGATTATGCTATATTTATGCTGTGATCATACTGACAGGGGCTATTTCTTGTGAGTTTTCACTGACGGATTTGCTGTCTATGAGATATTATTTACTCTGTGAGAAATGCCCAACCTCAAAAATCACACATTGTCCCATTTTCGTACTGTTATCACAATAAGAATTAATCAAGTTTCTTCTTTCCTCTAACAAATGAATAATTTTATACCTGTCTGACAAACTAATGAACAATAAATAAATAAACAAACCCACTAGGAGTTGAAGATGATTGCTTGTTTTCCAGACATTGACCATAGTAAACCGAGCAGTGAAAATTAAGGGCATTGCAATTGCTGGCAATATCTGAATGGTTTCTCCCACATTATTCTTCCAAATGAACAGAAAATGTGATTGTAATGGATATTCTCGCTCCAGTGAGCTAAGTAACAATATCAAACTTAGATTGCTTAATACAAGTAGTCCCTGAATTTCGTGAATGTTGTAAGTAGTTAGAATAATTTCTTCTGCTGATTAACAGTCTTGCTAACACAGACAGGCTAACATAGAAGCTTATCAAATGCATGAAGCTAGGAAGTTTTTTGAAAGGCGCAATCCAGAGGGATGGAAAAAAAGTACGGTAAGCCTGAGCATAGAATACCTAAATATAACTCTCCTGTGTGATGCAGGATGCTTTCGCATAACTAGTATTTCTACCTGAAATAAGAACTCCTACTAAAAGCCTGCAAGTGTCCCACAGTAATTTGAAGGAGGAATACTCTATAAGTCCGAATGCATGCTACATTGTCTTGATTAGATGATCAAAGGTAACATACAGATAATGTAGTCAAGACAGTCTAGAGAGTCATCTAGCTTCTCTTAAAGCAAATACTTGGATTTATCCTGCTGAATAGCTTCCTAGATCTTGGAACTTAATCCATGGCTGAATTTCATGGTAAAATACTGTCTCCAGGTTTGGAGCAGCAGTATAACAGCAGTATTTTAGAACAGAAGTATCTGCCCAGAGTTATGTAACAACAGCACTGGTGTGTATGGTAGATGGAGAAGCACCTGACAGAAATGGAATCTGAAAGATGACTGCTCTGGAAGTAACGCCTCCTGCTTTATGATACTGGCCCACAGAGTTAGAGGCAGTTATTGCTGGTATGGCAGTAGAGAATTTTCCTACATTTTGTTACTGTGAAAAGGATGGCAGCAGAGTGACAGTCTTGACATCTGTCATGGAGTGTGTATGAGGCAAAGGTATGGCACTGAATTCTTCCATGCAGAAAAATATTGCAGTCATTGATTTTCATCAATGGTAACTGAATGTTTATGAAAATAGTGGATGCTAACACAGTGAGATGGTGAGTAGTGCTTTTCAGAAGTAGTAACAGTGGGTCACTTCCGCTGGTTTAGATTCTTACCAGCATGGCATGCAGGCTCTTATACATTGCTGGAAAAATTGCATAGCTAATGATGTTGACTATGTTGAAAAATAATATCTGTAGCTGAGAATTTGCTGTATCAGATAGTATTATTGTGCTCTTTGTATTTGTAGTAGTTTCCAGGGAAATAGGAAGCATTACTTATAGAGCAGTCTATATAATATTCATGAAAANATGATAAAACCAAAAACTACAAAAACAACATATCTATTCTCATCAGAGGAGCTGCAGGGGGAATTTGTGAACATCAGCAACTGAGGAAAGCAAGTGAGAGTCTTAACATCAAAAACTGATCTTTTAATAGTTATTATTCTTCCCTGCTACAAATGCCTTTACCACTTTGTCAGAACAGGAAGGTCTTAGGAGGTGAACTGTCCACTAATATGTGTTTTCACAGAAATTCTTTCATAACTCCTGGGACTTTTTGCCTTTTATACTCTTGGATGGGCAACCATTCACAAAGTAGCATGCATTAGCAAAATTCCATGACATTTTTCCTCACACATTATGCTAATATATATAAAAAGCAAAGCTAGAAATTCCTGAGTGTGAGTATATAAATGTACTCATGTGCTAATCAGACATAAACATAGACAATTTATTTTACCCCAGAAATGGACACAGCACCTTATTAATTGCATCGCTATCAGGACTTTTAGATGGAAACAATTTTAACTGTGAAGAAGTTCTCAATTCTTGGAGGTTTATTGGAGTGATATCCATATTATTTAACCTTTGACATGAAAACTATGAATTAAAAGTAAAGGCAGAGAAATTAGGAGCACAAATGACAACTGTTTTCTTGTTGAAACTTGTTCATGATTCGACAGAAGATGACTTTGGATTTTATAGTCTTTTTCTCTGTTTTCCATATCATTATTGTTATGCATCTTAAAACATTTTTGGTATTATTTTTAAAGTGTGTTATTTATTGTACATCCTATTATTTCACACCTTTAAAACATTCTGTCTTTACATTCTTAGTCTTTACAATATAATATAATCTTTTTCTATTGAGTTGCAACTTATTCCAAAAACTCCTTTTGCTCTTATGAGAGATCTAGTGGAATTAAAGACTTAGTAAAAAAAAATACTGGAAGATGTTCCGGAACACAGATGGTGAAAATATAATAGTCTGGAATTAAAATGTAGCAATACAATTTATTTATCTAAATTATGAGAACTGATTTGGACACTTGCTAGGAGACAGATATCACAAATGACCTTGAAGTTACTTGCATTCTATCTGGACGCCAACAGGACACCAGAAACATATTAATATACATGTATATGAATGTACAATGAAGTCTCATCAAATTGTACATGGTACTTGCTGTGACCCTGAGTGTTCACAGATTTTCAACAGATAGATGCTGATCTTGCTCATGTATGCACTCTACTGTTTTACTGTCAGCTCAGTACTTTTTCAGTAACTTATCTGTCTACTAGGATGAACATCTCATTTTCTGTTTACATAACTGCTTTTAGATGACTTGGAAGAAGGAAAATGAACTGGCCCATTCAATTACATCGTTTTCTGCTCCCTTTCTATTCAGCTCCACTGCATCTAAAAGGTACCTACAGTATCCTCTTAGAAATTTACGAACTAGTGCCTTTTGCCTCTGGTTATTTTTAGAGCAGTCAACTTAAGCTCAGAGCTTTACTTCTGTTTCTGAAAGTGATCATATAGCAAATATAATCTCATCTGAAACTTAGCAGAGATATGCTCCTTTTCTTTTGTTCAGTATCTTCATTAAGACCATTCCTAATGTCAATACAAAGGTGTACTGGTTTGTGTGCACTTATGCATGCGTCCAATTCTGCCCATCAACATTTCTATTATGATTGTAACACACCACAGCCTTGTTGTCCACCAGTAGAAGTGAAGTTATCCATAGGTTATCTATCCTCCCTTTTAACTCTTCATCCTCATGTGCTCATGCAGAGGTCCTCACATGTTTCAGCTTTAACTGAAAACTAACACACCAAATTCATCAATCTAGTTGAAAATCAATCAAGTTGACAATGAAATTGCAAAGTCACAAGTTCAATTTTAAAGGAAAAATAAAAAAGTAAGAAGCATGTTAATCAACAATTGCAAAGGAAACAAACCATTACACCAACTCTGATCCTAATTTTTTCTTAGATGCCATAATCAGTTTCATGTTCTCTTTTGACTGATTTCAGCTATTAGGAAAAGAATCAGAAAGCCAAAATAAACCAATTAAAAAAAAAAAAAAAGGGATAAATAGAAAAGCAAAGACGAACAAATCACTTATATTTAAACATATATCTCTTCTCTAGATTTCCTTCAGATTGAAAAGCATTATCTAGATTTTTAAAGATCGACTCTGGAGGTGCTAGGCACTGAAGTGATCTTTCATTTTCTTCTCCTTTACTCCTAAAATGAAAAGCTTAAGGATTATTTTATACAGCCCTTCCTGCGTTCTGGTTAGCAACTGTATCAACTTGGTGTCTCTGAGCAGTAATACGTGCGGATGGTTGTTTGCTTTATGGATTCTCACTTGATTAATGGATCATTCTTCTGCTTAAAAATGCATGTCTTTTATATTCTGCAAACAAGAAGTCCCAAATGCCATCTGCACTTAGTTTTCATCAACACTCTCAGCAGATAGTTTTCCCATGACATATTCTGTCTGTGCTTTTATGGGGGGAACAAAAGGGAGACATCTTGTGCGAGCAGAGGAGCAACCTCAGGCATGAAGCCTTCTCTGTATTATAGCTAATCTTGATTAAAATAATTTTATCTGTGACTGTCACACAGCATTACAATAGGTTATTTCATGGATCAGTAAAGTCAAGTAGAAAACAGCCTTTAGCTCTGGCCAGAAAAGACACCAGCAATGTCTCACATACCTGATAGCATGGGATCAGAACATCTGCTGTGTAGCAGCATTACATCATACGATCCAGGTTCCATCTGTATACAAACATAAAAAGTTTGCTGAATCTCCCACCTTACAGATCAAGATCTCTTTTTACTCCAGACATAGAATTAGAAGAATATGGAGAGTCCCAGCAGCAGTAAATGACTTTTCTGTAAGTGTTATTTTCATTACACCTTACTGACTTGAATAATAATTTTAAAAATAGCTAAAACATGCAGTTTCTTCCAGCCCATTCCCATAAAAACACCACAAGTTCACAAAGACAATTAAAAAAAAAGCACAAGTTGCTTTTTCTTTTTTTTCTTTTTTTTTTTTTTTTATATTAGAGTTTAGGGAAATCTAAATAATATGGTTTTTGCCTTAATTTATAGATCAGGGGAGAGAGGAAAATGCACAAATAAACAGCTAAAGTTAGCAAAGGTTATTAAAAATTTATACCCTATGACAGTGCTTTTAATACTGTAGCCATCTGTGCTTGGCAATTTAAGAGTTTAGGTAAACTCCAAATGTTTTGAGAGACAAAGTTGCTTCTATGTGTCTCTAAACATGAAATAAATAAATAAACAAATAACAAAAGCAGGGACTTTTGAATTAACATAACTGAGATAATTAATGTAGGTTTCGTATGAGATACATGTCAAGAGCATTATAATAGAGACATAAGCTCTGAAAAGATTGAAAATACCTACTTAAGATAATTTGCATAAATATTCTATTATCTCTGGTTTTCATTAATTTACTTAATGGCAATATTGACATGTGGAAATTCCAAAAGCATATCTCTGATTATTATTAAAGTCATATGCTCAGGATCTTTTGACACTGTGGGGCATATCTCCTAACAAGAGCTAATGCTGTCACAAAAGCTGTGTAAAGCCATTTTTTACATGATTTAAGGCCACATTTTATATTGCATATGGACAGAATTTTGTATGGATTTTCAAAAATAGCCACACAGCAAAAAGGTTGATCAGCTTTTCAGAAGTACCTGGTAAGTCTCTAAAAGAAACAGAATGTTTTAGGCAGTGTGTGTAAGTGCTGTTTAAATATTTAAATAATTTCTGCCAGTTCTCTTTCCAGTCTCAAGGCAGTCCTAAGGATGTAGTATATGATTGTCCTCTCCAAAAACATTCCAAGCTGCACTTAGAGTCCTATCTGAAACTATATTAATGAAGATTCAAGGGGGAAGAAAGCAGATATGTGGGTCCTTTTCTATCCAACAGAGACACATAACCATTTTTTCTAGGCAAGTTTTACAGCACTCCTGCTCCTCCTAGATGCTGTTGTCTTTCTGTGTGCATCTCAGTCAGAATTCTTGAGAGCTCATCACTTCATTTATCACATCCTCTTCTTCCATTTTTCAGAGGTTATTGCTCTTTGTATATCATAGAATCATAGAATTGCTCAGGTTGGAAAAGACCTTAAAGATCATCAGTTCCAACCACAACGTAACCATGCTACTCTAATTCTAACAATCTTCCTCTAAATCATGTCCTTGTGCACCACATCCAAATGGATTTTAAACACATTCAGGGATGGTGACTCAACCACCTCCCTAGGGAGCCTATTTCAGTGCTTTCAGTAAAGAAGTTTGTCCTGATATCCAACCTAAACTTATCCTGGTGCAACTTGAGGCCATTTCTCCTTGTCCTGTCACCTGTGAGAAGAGACCAGTCCCACTCTCGCTGCAGTTTGTGTTTCAGTTTGTGGCTGTTTCCTTGTCCTGTCCCCACAGACTGCTGAAAAGAGATTGGCCATGTCCCTTTGACTCCCAGTATATACTCATGGACTGTGAAATTCTCTCTCATATTTAATTTTACATTTTGTGAGGCATTTCCAGCAAAAAGTTCTCAGTGAACTTTTTGATTTGAGTGTTTTGACTCTCACAATTTACAACCTTCTAATGCCAACAGAAAAGCTATCAGCAGGCCATTAAAGTGTTACTGATTTAGACCTGGATTCCTAAGATTTCAGGAACACATATGCCTCCATAGGGCTTTAATATTAAAGTCCCACAGGTACACATCGGAACAGTAGTGAACAGTTCAAGTCAACACTGATACGTATTCACAAGGACATTTATTTGTCACTCTCATTGCTAACCCAATAAAACTGACTGATACCCAAGGTGAATTTGGAGAAACTAACTGTTAATTGTTGGCTTCTCCCATAGTCACAGGAGCATGGTACCATCAACCCACATCATCCCACATCATCCACAGCAGAATGTGATATTCTCAATATTTCCCTCTTTGCCTAGAATTATGCTCACTGTCTGAGGCATTTGTAAGACTAGCAGATAAATCTGCTTCACACTCTTGAGAATTCTGAGTATATGTTTCCACCTCCCCAGCTGTTTGCCTTAAACTACAGTGAGAGTAGGGTGGAAAAGAGCAAATATTTGCTCGACTTATAGTTAAAAACTGGATGGACTTAGTACTACGATAGAGTAGGAGAAACACTGTTAGCTCACTAGGATGAAAACATATATATTGTCTTCACACACATCTTTTATGTAACTTCTACTTCTCTCTCTGGAAACAGTAGAACATCTTTATTTTACTTCATGAACGGATGGGGACAAAGGTGCCACAACTTCTCTTCCCATCATCTCACAAAGACATAATGCAGCATTTCCATGTCCATCATTTACTCAGATGTCTCCACAGCACTGTTAACAGTTAAGAATGAAGTTGTTGTTCTAATTATCATCTGATACCCACTGGCCTGTAATTGTCTTGTAATTGTCTCTGCCCTTTTATATCTCAATATTTTTGTCCCCACTGGTTACGTGGCTGCTCCTCAAAGATACTTCCTTTGGTTGCTTTAAAGTGGGAAAATAAATAAATAAATAAATAAATAAGTGAGCAGCGTTCAAGTAAAGCAATGAGGAATATTAGACTAATAAGAAACGATAAGTGAAGTAATTTACAAATGACCGAGAGCTGATAACTCATGGCTGATGTCCAGACACTTCCAGAGCCCTGTGGTTGGTGTGTTATACAAGATTTCATTTTCAGGATGATTACTCTTCTTGATTTTGAGTCCTTCCAATTCCTGTTTTTTTTTTTCTCTCCCCCCACCACACAATAACATGGCCCCTTTAGTATGTGTTGCATACTAAACAACTAATGCAAATACACTCCCAGGGGACCAGGTGTCTGAGTTAAGCACTGGAGAGAACACATTTTATTGATTTTTTCTTAGCTCCGTCAGTCTAAGAGAATATGAGTGGAGCCTAAGAGAAAGGCAGAAATGTTTTCTACCACCACTAGAAGCAGATGTCAGCAGCAGTCTGCAAAATTATACAGACTTCTTTGAGTCCTATTTTTAGGGACTTGATGTTGTTTAAGAGAGCTTAAATATTTGATATTGTGAAATGAAACAAAGAGTAAAAGCAGCAGGGCTTAGAAAGGAGAATCTCCCCCTACAACTCCTGCTGATCCAAGAAGCTACTGAGGCACATATTACACAGAATTTGATTGCTGAACAGCTGTCTAGAGCAGAAAGAAGAAATACAACTCCAATGCTTGTTAACTTTTCTCATAATATCCAAGTAACTTTGCATTTTTTTCTTCCCTGAAAACACTTTTCATATAACAGAGAATGGACACTGATAACAGCATAGTGACTGTTCGGAAGANTAAAGCTTGATAAGTTTCCATTTAATGGAACAAAATTAATATATCAAGTAGCATTCCACCAATTAATGATGTGACAGAGCATCCTGCCAGACAACCAAATAGCTGAGCTGAATAAAGTGCACAGGGAAGTTCTGCAATAAACAACATAAAGTGCAATTTGGGATCTCTGTAATACTAATTTTCTGTAAGAGAGTATCATTAGTTTTGGATTTCTTCCATTTTGTTTGTTAGAAGTGCCAGGGTTAACATAAGACACTAACTGACTTTAACTGCCCTTTAACTTCAAACTTAATTACAAGAGCTATAGATTTACAAGGGGAGAAGACCAAAGTGTTTTTTTGTTGTTGTTGTTTGTTTGTTTGCTTGTTTATTATTTCTGATGTCATATGAAATTGGTGGAACAGTACAGGTCCTCTGCCTTTTACTTAAAACAAGCGACTGCAACTTTTGCATCGCTCTTTCATGTCTGAGAACTGAAGAATAGATTTCAGTCTGCATTTGGGTCAGGAAAAGCTGCAGGAATTTCAAGTATGTTCATCAGGAATTTTACTTGAAATTAGAGCCACTTTATCACTCGAAAGTTTGAGTGTCAGGACTGCTGATGCTTTCACTTGATTTAGTTTGTTTAAACTACCAGTGAACAAGAAATTGAGTACATATAGGTAATGAAAAAGGATTTGGGAAACAACGAATTTTCTTGAGACTCTGCTGGAATGAGCACAAAACATTTACAGAGCTGCAGATAAGCCTGAAGAGCCAGATAAAGCCAGAAACAAACACAGAGAACAAGATTCAATTAGCAGTAATTTGGAGTAGAAACTAATCTTCGCTTGTTACCATTAAACCTGCCTTGACAGAATGGCAAGAACCCGTTTAAGTTTTCTGAATTATTGCCTGCAAAGTCAATAGGTGTTTATTATCCTACTGAGAACAGCCTTGTTATCAGTTCCCTTCCTTAATTTCTAATGGAGCCAGCTGTTTATTTTTGGATAATGGTGCACTTCACAGCATATGTGAAACCTTCATGCTGAGTTGCAGTTACATAGATCACATTTTCCTTTGTTGAACCAAGAGTTGAGTTTGTTTAGATGTGGTGAATGATTTCACACACAGTCTCAGAAACAAAAATCCAGGAGGTGATTAATCAGTTCTTTCTCAAACTTTACAGCTAAAAAACGATGAGTTTTTTCTTTTTTTCTTTTTGTTGCAAATATTGGAAAGCAAAATAGCACACTGTGAGCGGAGAAAGGGGATGCTGAGCATAAAGAGATAAGCAGGAGGGAATTCTTAATTAGTTGTCATACATTCCACTAGTATTACAAGGGATGTCCAAGATAGCTTCTCAGGTTATGCTAAAATGACTTTCTTACATGATACACTAGGATTTTCAGAGACCTTGGTAAAGAATAGGATAGATTTTGTACACTCCATTTAAGGCAGACACCTTTACTCAGAACTCCCTCATTCCCAGAAGGAAACCTCAAGTCTCCTGTGAAAAATCCCTAGACAGTCTCTAGAGCATGCCTGATGTCTCACTGATGCCTATGCCGAGTATAACAACTTTCCTTAGGCAGTGATAGAGAAAAGCAGAACATTTCATAAATAAGGAACCTTCCAGACTTAAAACAGTCACACATCATTGCTGTCATACAGTTGAGCAGACTTGTTCTTTTGTGCTGAAGGAAAACAAACTATGCTTTTCCCAATACTTCTATCTTTATGCTTTATTTTTTCTTTTTTCTAATAATCTTCAGGAAGAAGATTAATCAGGAGATGTTCTCTTTTCAGCCTTATTCTTGAAATTTACTAGTGCACTGAAGGAAATAATAACTGGAGAAAAAAGAGAGAGGTCCATGTTAAGTTTCCAATGTCAGGAAAAAGAAAGCCTACATTTAGATTTCTTCCCTAAAACTCTNCTATTCTCATCAGAGGAGCTGCAGGGGGAATTTGTGAACATCAGCAACTGAGGAAAGCAAGTGAGAGTCTTAACATCAAAAACTGATCTTTTAATAGTTATTATTCTTCCCTGCTACAAATGCCTTTACCACTTTGTCAGAACAGGAAGGTCTTAGGAGGTGAACTGTCCACTAATATGTGTTTTCACAGAAATTCTTTCATAACTCCTGGGACTTTTTGCCTTTTATACTCTTGGATGGGCAACCATTCACAAAGTAGCATGCATTAGCAAAATTCCATGACATTTTTCCTCACACATTATGCTAATATATATAAAAAGCAAAGCTAGAAATTCCTGAGTGTGAGTATATAAATGTACTCATGTGCTAATCAGACATAAACATAGACAATTTATTTTACCCCAGAAATGGACACAGCACCTTATTAATTGCATCGCTATCAGGACTTTTAGATGGAAACAATTTTAACTGTGAAGAAGTTCTCAATTCTTGGAGGTTTATTGGAGTGATATCCATATTATTTAACCTTTGACATGAAAACTATGAATTAAAAGTAAAGGCAGAGAAATTAGGAGCACAAATGACAACTGTTTTCTTGTTGAAACTTGTTCATGATTCGACAGAAGATGACTTTGGATTTTATAGTCTTTTTCTCTGTTTTCCATATCATTATTGTTATGCATCTTAAAACATTTTTGGTATTATTTTTAAAGTGTGTTATTTATTGTACATCCTATTATTTCACACCTTTAAAACATTCTGTCTTTACATTCTTAGTCTTTACAATATAATATAATCTTTTTCTATTGAGTTGCAACTTATTCCAAAAACTCCTTTTGCTCTTATGAGAGATCTAGTGGAATTAAAGACTTAGTAAAAAAAAATACTGGAAGATGTTCCGGAACACAGATGGTGAAAATATAATAGTCTGGAATTAAAATGTAGCAATACAATTTATTTATCTAAATTATGAGAACTGATTTGGACACTTGCTAGGAGACAGATATCACAAATGACCTTGAAGTTACTTGCATTCTATCTGGACGCCAACAGGACACCAGAAACATATTAATATACATGTATATGAATGTACAATGAAGTCTCATCAAATTGTACATGGTACTTGCTGTGACCCTGAGTGTTCACAGATTTTCAACAGATAGATGCTGATCTTGCTCATGTATGCACTCTACTGTTTTACTGTCAGCTCAGTACTTTTTCAGTAACTTATCTGTCTACTAGGATGAACATCTCATTTTCTGTTTACATAACTGCTTTTAGATGACTTGGAAGAAGGAAAATGAACTGGCCCATTCAATTACATCGTTTTCTGCTCCCTTTCTATTCAGCTCCACTGCATCTAAAAGGTACCTACAGTATCCTCTTAGAAATTTACGAACTAGTGCCTTTTGCCTCTGGTTATTTTTAGAGCAGTCAACTTAAGCTCAGAGCTTTACTTCTGTTTCTGAAAGTGATCATATAGCAAATATAATCTCATCTGAAACTTAGCAGAGATATGCTCCTTTTCTTTTGTTCAGTATCTTCATTAAGACCATTCCTAATGTCAATACAAAGGTGTACTGGTTTGTGTGCACTTATGCATGCGTCCAATTCTGCCCATCAACATTTCTATTATGATTGTAACACACCACAGCCTTGTTGTCCACCAGTAGAAGTGAAGTTATCCATAGGTTATCTATCCTCCCTTTTAACTCTTCATCCTCATGTGCTCATGCAGAGGTCCTCACATGTTTCAGCTTTAACTGAAAACTAACACACCAAATTCATCAATCTAGTTGAAAATCAATCAAGTTGACAATGAAATTGCAAAGTCACAAGTTCAATTTTAAAGGAAAAATAAAAAAGTAAGAAGCATGTTAATCAACAATTGCAAAGGAAACAAACCATTACACCAACTCTGATCCTAATTTTTTCTTAGATGCCATAATCAGTTTCATGTTCTCTTTTGACTGATTTCAGCTATTAGGAAAAGAATCAGAANGGGAGGGGGAGTGGGGGAGGAGATGGAAGGGAAAGGAGAAAGTGTTTTTAATGTTTTAAATTCTGAAGTCCCTGGTCTGCTGCAATTATACTGTTACATCCTGCCCATGAAGAGAGGGAGAAGTGGTCAGATTTGCAAATTCCCTTGGTTAGATAAAGGTGAAATGACACTCAAGGTGAAACACTATCATCAGCTTTAATGAGAATCTTTGTACTACAATTATCTTAAAAGTATTGGCACTCTTTCAATTGTATCTATCTATCTATCTAAACTGTGTGGCTAAACCACGCAGCTTTCTAAGAAGTTGAAATCACCCTTGTATTACTCAACAGCTTTAAGAAGGAAAAAGAAAGGAGAGAAAGGGAAGAGGGAAGAGAGACAGAGAAAGATCATTAGTCCAGGTTCTGAACTTGGTCCAGCCAAGCAGGCAGTGCTTGATCTCTGAGAGTGATCATCCAGTATCTCTGAAGTTCTGAAGTCCCCAGGGTTCTCCAGGCGCCCCTCTCAGGCATTCTTTTATGCCTATTAGACTTAAAGGATTTACCATCAATAAGTTCACTGTCAAAAAGTTAGCAGACAAAATTCCTCAGACAACAATTCTGCTTGAACAAGGCAGTTTACTTCAGAGGAAGGCCAGTGCTCCTTCCTCCAGCCATACCTTCAACCATTAGCCTATTCTCATAGTTATGACCTTATCCTGAAAGCACTTGAGACATTCCTATGGGTATCACAGATAAAGTGCTTTTTGTTGATCTGCTACATATAGTCACGTATACTTTAATATATATATATATGTCTTTTCTGTCTTTCTGCCTCTGATATAATGTGGCCTTCCTAGAAGAGATGACTGCCCAAAAACTTTCTACGAGGTGTTATACTTGCTCTCGTAAGACTACGTATGTTCTGCCATGCATAAGCAATATCAAAATTTTATGATTTTTTAATCATTTTTTATCATACTTCATCTTACATGAAAGAGCCATGGTCCACTTCACATAGATAAATAGCAATAACAAACTTTAAGAAAAATCAAAATTATACAGCAGAAGATATCACATGAAATCACTGCCTTTAAACATCTTGAAATGTTTTGCAGCTTTCTTCCCCCAAATCCTGATGTGAACAACTTAACCCAAGGTTCACAGTGTTTAATTATTGCTCTCACCTCAAGTAGCTCTAAAAGCATCAGTGCTTTGAGAACTGTACCTACACATTAAAGATATGATGAGAAAGATAAGTAATTTACATTTCAAATGAGAAATAACCTGTCCCACAGTTGGTTTTGCAATCAGCTTTTTTCTTCCTGTCAAAAAACCAAAAAAATCTTTGTGTATGCAATAGTTTTTCTGTAATTAAATCATTTCAATATAATATTCTGATTAATCAAAGACATTTTAAGAAAGCAACACTGAGCTCATTAAGAAAGATGTATAATTTGATATGTGTTTATGCAAGTAATGGTAATCATATTTCCATTGATGCCAAAGAAGAAACAATAGTAATTTAAGAAGAGCAAAAAAAATCATACATTGTATGACTGTATTTTCTTTTTGCCTTCAATTTACCTGCATGAAACAAATATCAGGACTACATCCTTTAAACAAACAAGCAAACAAAAAAAATCATATAAACAGAATTTGAAAGTATATCGATTTTAAACTATATTTCTTCTTCAGAATCATCTTTACAATACATCTCCGTAGGAGAGAGAGATAGGAGTCTTAAACTCAACTTCTTGTCTCTTATCAGTAATATAGAAGCTGACAATAGAAAGTCAGAGTCAAAGATGGGTGTCTGTAAGATTTCATAACGTTTACCTTACAGAGCACTTGAATTTATCTTTCATGTGTTTAGCAAAAAGACTGGGACAAATCTCACTGAAACAGAAAGCATAAGTATTGCTTTCCAGTACTCTGATATGAAAAGAACTATCTAATATGGTCTTCTCCAAAAATCTATTTACATTTTCTCTTTTATCTGTGGTTTGCATCTTCAATCCTGAAAACTGCTTGGAAACCTCAGTACTTTGATTTTTAAAAACCTTTAAAATTTCCAGCTTACCTATATGTGAATTCATCTTGTCCATGCCTTAATTTAAATCAGAGATAACTTTAATATTAGACACATATTCAGTGTTAAATGAGACTGATCAGTATCATAACTAGTCAATGTTTGAACATCTGTGTAGCCTGTTTCAGTGCTTGACCACCTTCATGGTGAACACTTTTTCCCTTAATACATAAAAGGAACTTTCTTTTGTAGCAATGTCTGTCTTTGACCTCTTATCTTTAGCTTAGAGTCTGTAACTATGGGATGCATATAATTCTAATACATAATAGAATAGAATACATAATAATTCTAATGATGAATCTAGTCCTACCTAGCATCTTCTATTATTAAAGTTAGCATGTAGTGTTACAGCCTTGAAGAGAAATTTGTTCTTCAGTGATGACAATGGTAACAAGAGACACAAAATGATTTTGCAATGCCACCATTTGTGTTTGCTAATAACTGAAAAGTTGATCTGTGTCAAGTACCTCTGCACAGGACAATCAGTGCTAATTTAAGTAGCTGAGAATTCTTAATAAACCTTTTGATAAAGTACAGCAAGTCATCGTTATAAACTACAGCTTGTAGTAGCAAGAGTTTTAGTGGTACAGAATATTCACAGCAGAGAAGATGAATTCTCAGCATGTTCTTAAAAATCAAATACATGCATGCTTAAATAAAGAGGCAAACATCCAGCAAACACCTTGTTTGAACTTTTGGCTGCTGCGTTTTCAGGTGAGTTGTGCACTTGTCTTCCTAATAACATTTGCAAGATGAGTGAATGGGTGTCTTCCTTGTCTTAGTGTCTTGCTACTTAAAGTTTATGCGTTAGAAAAAGGTCAATGTATTCATCTCTGAATCACAGCAGTAGAAACATACATATATATATATATAAAAAGGAAGCAGGGATTTTCTTGCATTCTTAGATTTACATACGTCCTTGGGGAACAGACATCCATGCACCAGCTGTAGACTCATCAGCTGAAATCAGGTAGCTTTGCCCGTTAATACACAGTTTGCTTAGATGAAAAGGTCAAGATAACATGTATAGATTTAAATTTATATTAATTACATACCTGAGGCTACAACATAGTCATTCAAAAGCACCTGTCAGTAGCCAAAGGTGTGGTTAGTAAAAAGAAAAAAAGAAAAAAGAATGTATTTCAGGCAAAGGTGATCATAATAAACATCTTTTAAATTCAAGCTGATGTGACATTAATATACCATACTGATATACCATCAGTAGCGCCACTACTTCTACTTTGTTTAGCTTTCTTAGCAAAGTTCACCCATCTCAAGGAGCTTGAATGCCATTAGACAATCAGACTTCACAGGCACTCCTATAATTTTATTTTGTTTAAAATGCAGAAGATTTAAACTTTCTGAAGCTTGAATTAATGTCAGAGCAAGAAAAATCCTTACTTCAGTACTTCCAAAGGTCAGCAGCACGTACTCTTGTGCCTCGTGTTGGTACCTATTTTCATTTATCTGAGTTCAGACTGCCTTTTCAGTTTTCTCAGCAAGACAGTTTGTTTAAGCTGTGCAGTCCTATCAGCAGAGAAATAGGTCATAATCTTTGATGGAACATGTCCTGAAGTCCTACTTCCTCTTTTTTTTTTTTTCTTTTTTTTCCTGTATATGAAAAATGTAACTTAAAACATCCCTTGGGATTTAAATGAGAGCGTAGTACTTTAATAAATTTCTGCTTAGGAAGATGCTCTGATATGTATCTATTCCTATAGAATGTGACAGGAGTGACAGCTCTCACCCTGCTCTGAATAACTGAGATATACTCAAATGTATTTACTTTCAGTTATGAATTTTTGTCATTTTCTCTCCTAGGGAAAACTCTACTTAAGAATAGTGGAGCCCAAATTTTCTTCATGTAGAGGAATTTTCATTAGTAGGAATCATCCTTCCTAAGTGATTGAAAAGCCAACCATTTACTTTAAAGACATAATCTTGTTTCCAACTGTAGTGAGTAGAGAACAGCAAAAAACTCTAATGACTTTTTTTTTTCTTATTTCTTTCTTGCCTCTAATAGTGATAGTCCAGACAACCCTTTTAGGAAAAACAGTTAATTTTAGATGGCTGTTGCAGCTTTAACTGGACCTAATATTAATTCAGATCTTGATATTTTCTGATAGAATACAGGATGAGCTTTACATCCCTTTAGAATTTCATAGTGCAGGATTTTTGTTCTCCCCACGATTTTTTCTCCTTAGAGCTGTTTAATTGAGTTCAGGCTTCCCAGACAAAGCCAGTGACAGAGAATCTGTGTGATGTCTGTATCTGTAGGATCAATTAGTTATACAGTAAATGGAATGCTGTTATTCTACCCAGATACAGTACACAATGGTGGAAATTAATAAACCATCAGCAGTCTACCAATTAAAAGCTAAGTGTTGTTTGCTCTTTTGTTTGTCTCATGATCACTTTAATCCATTTAAAAATATTGTCAGTTACCATCTCTTAACAGGCTGAGATTTTTTGTTCATCAAAAATGCCATCCTCTTTACTACATTTTTATTAAATGAGGTATTCATCCATCCTGAATAAATATATTTCCATTAACACTGGACAGTCAGTGGAGAAGCAAAAAAAGCCAGCAAAGTAAGCAAAAGTCAGAATACTCCATTATAATCACTTGGCTGAAAGACATGGAACAGAAAAAACCTTCATTTGCCTTGCTACCAGGAAAGATTGTGCACTGGCTGGTAACCATGAGCAAGCTAAGACCTTTCCCTATTTCCTTTATTTATGTAGGTGACATGAAAGCAGTTCATTCTGTGGCACTGCTCAGTCTGTAGAATAATTAATTTGAAATAACAATTTTACACTTTAATTTCATTTAAACTTGCCTTTGGCCTGTTTTGCAGAAACTTTACTCTTCCTCCTCCATCCTTATGGCTCACTCATAAACTGTCATTCCTGATATGGAAGACACCCTAAGATAGTAAGACAGGCAAAACAGACTAGACTCAATGAATGGGTTAACATTGGCTGTTTTAAGTAGTTTCTTCTGTCAGTTTCTTTTCATCATCCTGTTAGCAAAGAATGATGCAACTGCAGGCCAAGAAGCAAACTCCAGCATCACAGAAATCAAACTGTAGACAGGAAAATACTGTAATGCTCTTAAGCATATTCTGCACAAAGTTGAGCTGAGGAGATGAGCAAAAGGTGAGAGTAATGTGAGCTAAATCTATACTGAAAGCCTGCATATCTAGAATGGTAAAAGATTTTCAGTGAATATGACATTAATTCTAGGGCACTGAGTTACATCATCTCTCTCTCTATT
>JACDJE010000352.1:308036-338319 GCA_016647715.1 Pavo muticus
AAAAAAAAAAAAAAAAAAAAAGTATATTCAGTCCTTCAGATTCTCTTAAGGTTTACAGAGAATTTGCAGAGCGCGCAAAGATTTTATTGATTTCTTTTTTTAACTTGATTTAGTTCAGGACCTATTATTTTCAGATAAGATTCTATTGACATGATCCTCCTAAGTACCTCCTCTTATAGAGACATGCAGATAAAACATTTGGATATATATAGGTTGGTCTGAAAGTAACATCTCCTATTTATTTTCATGGAAACTGCAAGAGATATGAAGAACACAGTAACAGTAGTTGATAAAATAGCACTCTCTACTACAAAACACTATTTTTTTCAACAGTCACCACCATCAGCTACACATTTTCACCAGCAATAAACAAAAGCCTGCATGTCATGCTCATAAAAATCTGCATGGCCGTCTGGAATGTGACTTGTCTTTAATGTCATCTGCAGAAATGCACTAGCCACTTCCTTGCTGAGCTCACATCCACTGCTTTGTCTGCAGTAATGTTCAGCAAGTGTCAGTGAGTGTCAGTAGGTGAAACTGTCTCTACTAGGAGGAATTCAATGATACACCTTTGTTTTATATGCACTTCCATTTCAGATTCCATTGTGTCAGCCTGCCCCTCTGCTGCCATCTGTCACACAGCAACAAAATGCAATGGAATATTGGTGGAAGGTTCAACATCTGCTGCCATACCACCAACATCCACTTCTGATGTTGTGGGCCAACATAACAAAATAGGAGGCATTACTTTCAGAGCAGACCTCATATTAAATTCACAGAGCCATTTATTTTCTTGTACCGAAACACCTCATGTAGCTTGAAACAGTTCAAGCAAAGAACTGGTATAGTACAGCCTGAGTAGATTGAGGCAACCATCAGTTTTGGAAAGTGACAACTAAGCTCCACCTGCTTGCTCATTCTAGGAAGCCAGAAATATTTACAACTTAAGTATTGCCTATAAAAGAGCCCCTAATGGGATTGAAGTCCTTTGCTCTTTTCTTCTCTGTTTCCTTTCCGGTTATTCATACTAAAATTAAAGATGCATTGATTAGGGTGAAATTTCACTGTGAGCATGCTACAGGCAGCAAGTGATTCTTCGTCACATAGCAGGGACATCAATAATTCATTATCTTAAATTTAAAATATGTGTGAATATAAGATAATAATGGAAAAAATAAATACATTGAGAAGGTAGGAAAGAAATATGTAAAGGCTTGCCTCTTTTGTCTGTCTGTCTCCTATTCACCAATAGATGGTGGCAAAACTCCTTTCTTATAGTTGCTGTAGGCTTATGATTGTATTAAGATGTGTCACTGCTTCCTCAAGCCCTTTTCACCCTCATTCAATTCTCTGAGTATCATCACATCTTTTCCCTCCTAACATTCTTTTCACTTCTTTGCAGTATTTCTTAGCAAAAACAGTGGGACATTTCAACCTCAATTTTAATCTTCTTTACATGTAATTCTCTGCCTTCATCTATTTCTCAAGCAAAGGAGGAAGAAGGGTGTAGTGGTTAATCCTTTTAGAGTTCTGCACATCTTAAACCCATGGGGGATTAATCATTCTAAGAACAGATGCAGACGTGGTGGATGTTCTGTGTCTTTAAAGTAAATATAGAAGGTAAGCAGCAACTCAGCTAGACTCCATAGGCACACTTCCGGGATCAGGAACACAAATTTGATGGGTTAAATGTGTAAGGCGTTATGATGTTTCATCTCAATATTTGTGATCTTCTTAAACAATATCTTCTTGAGCAATAACCGCTGTCCTTCAAAAAGAAAGCATTTTGAACAAAATACAGTGGAGTGAGCAGAAGCTCACAAAAGTATATCAGTATCACAAAATGCTTTTTCTCGTTATTACTTTTTTAATTATTATTATTTTTCCTGGTGAAAGATGTTTCACCGCAAGGCTTTAAAGATGTTGCTAAACACCACCTTATATCATGCTACGCCTGTGTCAAGATATTTTATCCATCGGACATGAAATTTATTTGTGGGGAAAAAAAAAGCAAAACATAAAAAAACAGGAAAAAAATGGCCTTTTTACAAAAATGTAAACAACAACAACAATAATAATAATAGTAAAGTCTTTAGATAGGAATATTTTCCTATTTTACATGAACCTATTTTTATTTCAGACTCACTCCTGTGACTAGCATAATGTTCAAGAATTCATAGTTTATTGTGTTCAAAGTTGGGGGAGTTGGGCTTCTTTAGCTTGGAGAAGTTTCAAAGGAGACCTAACTGCAGCTTTCCAGTACTTGAAGGGAGCTTACAAGCAGGAGAGAGACTAGCTTTTCACACAGTCTGATAGTGATAGGACGAGGGGGAATGTCTTTAACCTAAAAAAGGTAAGACTTAGGATAGATGTTAAAAAATTTTTTACTCAGAGGGTTGTGGGGCACTGGAACAGGTTGCCCAGAGAGGTTGTGGGTGGAAGCATTCAAGGCCAGGTTGGATGTGATCCTTATCACTGATTTCAGCATTTGGAGAGAAGCCAAAGGGAAGTGGGATTCTGAACTTCAGGAGAACAGGCTTTATCTTGTTAAGAGACCATGTAGGCAAGGAGTAAAACATCTTACTCTTGTTGAAGATTGAGACTATTCACAGAAACCTGCTTGGCTAAGAAAGGATTTTATTGATTTTGTTCGTTAAAAACTGTGATAGAGACTCGAATCAACCATAAAGCACTACTTAGGATAAAAAACGATGAAATCAAGATGGATTGCAGAGATAGGGAATCTTGAAATACTTTACAAAAGCAAGCATTGAAACCACTTTCAAAGGAGGTGAGAGAGATGACTTGGGGAACCACAGGTCTCATAACATCAATTTGATGATAAAGTCATAGAGCAAGTCCTCTAAGGCGAAGGAGACTGGGAACGGCCAGTACAGTTTTAATGTGGGTAAATTAACCTTGACTGAACTGATTTCTCTCTATGACAGACTACCTATTATCCACTCCATGGATGAGGTAAAAAGAGGGAATGACTTGCATCCTGACTTTGACAAAACTTTATGTAAAACTCTCCCATCATAACTCCATTGACAGAAGGTAAGAATAGCTGACAGTTGTCCCAATAGCTGGACTCAGAGCTGTGATCAATGACTTGATATTTGTCTGGCAGCTGGTAAAATGTGGAGCATGACAGACATCAATACCTGGGCCAATACTGTTCAATACCTATCGTCATCAACTACCTAGATGCTGAGAAAGTGTGATTCTTCAGCAGATTTCTGGATGTTTCAATAACAGGGAAGAAGAAGAATGGTAAATGAACAGTAAACCTTCACTTCAGTGAGACCTTGCTAAAACTGAAAATTCAGTCATGAAGAAAACTTTGATATTCAACAAGAAAAAATGCAAAGATCTGCTCCAGGACACAGTAGACCTGACAACATTGGTATAGGCCAGGACTTAACTTGCAGTTTGGCTGAGAGGACATGCGGTGACTGTGAATGCAAAGAACTTGTTTTCATTGTGAATGAGACAGTTTACATGTTGGACTACATTACAAAAGCACAACCATCAGATCAAGTATAGTTACTCTGCCTTCCTGCTCAGTACTGGTGACATTAAACCAGAAGTAATGCCTGTTTAGAACATTCCAGTCCAAGAGAGACTTGAAAACTTTGAGTACGGTATCACTGAGAACCAATTCCAAGCAGATATGGAGGTGGTATTTTTTCCTCTAGCCTGATGCCTGCCTGACCAGTAAAAACTCTTTGGATGCCTCATCAGAACTAGTGGCTATTTTTATAGCTTGTGAAAATCTTTTGCTTATGTTAGCTACTCAATGAGTGCTTTATACTTAGCAGCTGTGTGTATACTGCTTGCAAAAAGACTGAAATTAGAGGCCATAGCAGAGTCCAGAAAAGATTTGTGAAACTATAGCTCATGATAAACTGTGTCTCTCTTGACAAGAAATTAACAAGGCAGAGTGAGTAAAATACAATTAAAAGATATCAAAACAAGTTCTTGATCTTCAGATTGATTTTTATCAGACCACCTGGCCTCAGCTGTATGTAACTTTTTGCATAAGATCTACTCTTTCCGTTAACACTTCTGAAATGCACGTAAATTTCAAAAACTGTTGGACAAATCAGGATTTTTGTAAATATCACAGAAATTAAATTATTTAACTTACTGGTAGAGAGAGAGATAAATGGCACCAAAACACGATAGTTTTGTGTCTCCCAGAGCAGATAATATTGTATCACAAAGCATTTGAGCTGACAAATTTTGAAAATTTTCATCAACATCTTCACAATTATAGGACTGAAGAGCAAGGATAGGAACAAAGGAAAATAAAGGGTTCTGTTTTACTCATGATAACATAACTGCATGGGTAGGACACACCTTATATACATTGATTCATTAGTAGAAGAAGCTGGAGAGACTGGACGTGGTAAAACAAAAGATATTTGTAGAAGGAATGTGATGTCAATTCAAATTCAGCAATGGCAGTGAGCCCAGTGATTTGGGCACCTAACTCACGTTTATTGAAGACAGTTTTGCTAATATTTAAATAACATTTAAAAGAATTATTACAAATCACTATCCCATGCANTATTCACTTAGCAGATATGGTGATTATAATCCCATAATGAAAGCCGGGGACTTGTTCAAGTCCGACCTAAACTAAAACAAGAGCCAAGTAGAGCTTGAAAGTCCACTCTGTTTCTATTCCAGATGGTTACAGAGAATTTTAAATCAACTCTCCTGAGTAAATAAAATTGTTTTTACAGATTAGTTAACTAGCTCCTGTTGTAATTATATGCCTGTAAAACATAGCAACGCTGCTAAGACCTATATCAGAGTTGAAATGAAAGAGAAAAATATATAAGCAAATGGATTATGCAACTGATATAGCTATGTTTTTTAATGTTGCTAAATAAGAAAGCAAAACCTTGTGCCACTGGAGCAACAGAAAAATGTTCTGGAATATTGGATACCACCTCTTCTAATTAGAAAAAGGAAGTTAAAATATGATAATTTTCTCCCAACTACCTCTCTGAAAGTGCATACATAACAACACATACAAATTTTCAAATACATACAAAACACAATTAAACATAGCATTCTTAATGCAGATAAAATACCCAGAATATTTCAATTTCTCTGTAGTTCTTCCTTCAAATATCTTTCTTCATCAAATGAAAACATTCAGCATATATGTCTCACATTCACACAAGGTTAGCTGCAATTATGAGAATACTCAAAGTAAATACTTGCTGTCTATTAGAAAAGTTTCAGACAGCTAACAAAAATAAGATTCTGTGAATGTGTTTCATGATAATGGGACAACCTTCATCTCTTCTAACTTTTCTGACCTCTAGAATCTTCCAAGAGGAAACTGGAGAGATCAGAACAACTATAACTTCCTAGAGTGAGTATAGGAACTTCTTATCAGCGAAACTTCTGCTATAATTAAACACCTGGAGCACTGTGCTCAGCTCTGGAGCCCTCCAGAAAAAAGAAGGCAGAGGTCTGTTAGAATGGACCACAGGAATGATTAGAAGAGGGTTGGAGAGCTTCTTCTATGGACACAGGCCTAGAGAGTTGGGTTTTTCAAACTCGAAAAGAGAATTCTCCAGCAATACCCAGGAGGGGGTTAGACTGGGAGGCAGCAGAAACAGCAGATCTCTGAAAATCCTTGAGGATGTGGACAAATTTCAAAATTAAAATGCTTGTAAATACCATAATTGTGAAGGAAAGTGCGTGAATATCTACTTGGACAAATGTGAAGTTTGGAGAAAATGCATGTTGTCACATCTGATCCAGCTCAAGATGCTGTTTTGTCCCCACAGTGGAATCTCATGACCATTATATGAATGGGGATTGATAGAATTCTTCAAAAGACTGAATTACTCAAGTAAGCATAGTTCTATGCCAAGATCCAAACAGAGAAGGTAATTTTTTTTTTTATTTTGTTTTTTAAAGAGCATATTTCCTAATCACAAGTGTATATTCACCTGTACCTTCATAAAAACATTTGCTCTGTATGTGCCGCACTTGTGCAGATCTACTGACAGTATATTATGGGAGATTCACCTAGCTACACACCAGACTTTCCATCTACTGATGTTTCTTCTGCTTTCTAACTTGAGATCACAGACTTGATCATAGTGTCTTATTTTAATATTTATTTGAATTTTATGGTGTATTTCAGCACAATAGTGAGAGTTTTAAAAACATATGTATGCTTTCTGGGCTAGTTGATGTGCATTTTCACAAAGAGCTTCTTACCAGATACTTCTAATAGTGAAAACAGGGGTTATTAACTAAATTTTTCTACTATTAAATAAACATTTCCACTATAACTTGTATTCTGATAGATTGCACTCAAAAAAATCATGTTGATCGCCTTTTGTCAATGAGGACTACATTTTTAATAGCAATCATTTAATGATTTAATGATAATAAATGAAATGTTAGCTCTCATAGTATTTGTTATTAAAGCATTCTAGCTAACTTCTCAAAATAAGCAAGCTTTTTCCTAGCTTTGTTCTAAATCAAATTTTTTTTTTTGCCAGATGTCAAATTGCATTTATTGCAATTTTACAGGCTGTTGAAGACCTTACAGGAAAATCTTCTAAACAACTAATGTTTTAGAAAGGAAAATTACTGTAAGAGTGTAAATCACATCTTACAATATTAAGAACAACATAGTTACCTTTAAGTAGACACGTTCAAAACTACTTTCAAAAGCATTCAGACATTCACCTTTTAGGACATGTCTATGGAAGGCTCCACAACTTCCATGCTTGACCACATGAAAATCTGCTTAAGTACTGAGGCCATCTGATTGCCAACAAACTGATCACTAGTCAGAAAGCAAGTCACAGAGATGTACTTGGAAATTTATATACTGACAACATTGTCATTAATTGTACATGTTCATTGACATATCTAGGAATATTTATTTGATGTTACAGGCAAGTAGAGAATAAATAAATTGGGACTATTTTTTAAAAAGTCCATGTATGTGTACAATCATTGTTATAAACACAAGTTTCTTACAGTCTGTTTTGTTGAAGATAATTATTCAGAGATAAATATTCCATATTTATGAGAAAGCTCATCTATTCTTTCTCATCACATATCTTGCTCTATGAACTTTGCTAACATTATGGGAAGAAACATTTTTCTCTGAGAAAAAAACACACCCTTGAATTCAAAGGTCACATCTTCTTTAAACTACATAATTTTCTGATCTGGTTTGTCTGTATAAACTCAGCAATACCTCACCAAAAAAACATAGAAGCAGATTTACAAGAAAAAGACAAAGAAACCCTCAGTATATTTGCCTGCATTTTATAACTGAAATCATCTGTCTAGTTATCAGGAGCAAAACATCTCTGAATTCAGAGTCAAGCCCTCACCCCACTCCTCCCCATGTTAGAAAACTCCACCATCTCTCCTGCAGCACAACTTTCCTTGGTGATGTTTTGTCCTGACATTGGCTAGTTTTCCTTGTGCTGGTATACTGTCAGCCTCATTTCATCTTCCCCATAATGCCTCCAAGTTTGTGAGGTATTTCTCCTTTTACCTGTTGATAGTGCCAACATTATTTTTCCCTTTATTGCAAGGTCAAAGATTATCAAGGCAAACTAAACACACACAACTCCATGGGTCATGATGTACTCAGAAATTCTCAGAGAGCTGATAGAACTGATTGCTGAACCACTCTCTATCATCTATGAAAGATCATGGAGAATGGGAAAAGTGGCTGAAAACAGGAAGTATGCCAGTGTCACATCAGACTTCAGAAAGGACAAGACCGAGGAGTCGGGAACCTACAGGCCTGCCTGCCTCACCTCTATCTCTGGAAAGGTTAGAGAACAACTTATAAGAACAACTTACTCTGGATATCATCCCCAAGAAAGTGGAAGAAAGAAAGGTTGTCAGGAGTAGTCAGCATAGATTCACCAAGGGGAATTTGTGCTTGACCAGCCTGGTAGCCTTCTATGATGAAATCACTGGCTGGGTAGGTGAGGGGAAAGCAGCCTGTGATGTTGTGTACCTTGACTTCAGAAAGGCATCTGACACTGTCTCACATAACGTCCTCATAGGTAAGCTTAGGAACTGTGGAACAGATGAGCAGACAGTGAGGTGGGTTGAGTCATTTGGCTGACTGGAGGAGCTCAGAGGATCATGATCAGCAATGCAGAATCTAGTGTGAGGCATGAAACTAGTGATGATCCCCAGGGATCAGTACTGTGTGCAGTTTTGTTCAACATCTTCATCAATGACCTGGAAGAAGGGATAGAGTGCACTCTGAGCAAGTTTGCTGATGATACAAAACTAGGAGGAGTGGCTGACACACTAGGAGGCTGTGCTGCCATTCAGCAACATATGAACAGGCTGAAGAGTTAGGCAGACAGGAACTTGATGAGGTTCAACAAGAAAAAGTATAGAGCCCTACATCTAGGGTGGAATAACCAAGTGCAGCAGCACAGGTTAGGAGCTGACTTGCTGGAAAGAAGCTCTGCGGAGAAAGACCTAGGTCTTCTGATGAACAAGAAAGTTGGTCATGAGCCAGCAGTGTGCCTTTGTGGTTAAGAAGGTCTATGGCACCTGGGGCGATTTAAAAAGATTGTGTCCAGCAGGTTGGGGCACGTGATACTCTGCCTCTTTTCTGTCCCAGTGAGGCCATATCTGGAGTACAGTGTCCAAATTCTGGGCTCCCCAGTTCAAGAAAGACAGGGAACTTCTAGAGGGAGTCCAGTGGAGGGCTGCAAAGATGATTAGGGGCCTGGAGCATCTCCCATATGAGGAAAGGATAAGAGATCTGGGACAGTTCAACCTGGTGTAGAAAAGACTGAGAGGAGATCTTATTGATGCTTATTAATATGTAAAGAACAGGATTCAAGTGAATGGGACAAAACTCTTATTGGTGGTGTCCAGAGACAGGAAGCGTACACAAACTGAAACACAGAAAGATTCATATGAACATGAGGAACACTTTCTTTGCTTTGAGGTTGACAGAACACTGGAACAAGCTGTCCAGACAGGTAGTGGAATCTCCTTCTGTGGAGGTATTCAGTACCTGTCTGGATGCTTTCCTGGGCAACCTACTGTAGGGAACTTTCTTTAACAGGAGGGTTGGATTAGAAATTCTCCAGTGGTTTCTTCCAATTCCTTTGATTCAGTGATTCTGTAACCGCATGAATGTCCTTAGCAGAATGTGCTGCAGGGTGTGCTTAGGCAGTGATTTGCCATTTGGTGTACATTAAGTGACATTCAGAAGTACAATGCATATATTGCTATACAATTATGGGAAACAGGTGCATTAGAAATAACCAACAAGCATGCTTCTTATCTTGATTTCTTAATTTTAAGAATACATCTGCATTATTTCTAGACTACATCTAGCTTCGTACATCATTTCTAAAATGAGCAATTTTTTCCTCAACACAGAAAATAAGATCTATCTCTTTTTATATGTGGGATATGCACAAGCCTACTGCAACTCCTTAAAGAATAACAAAAATATGAAACAAATAACCAGAACATTAATTATTTCCTTTACATTTGCACATTTTCCCCAAAGCAGTGTGCTATATTCCTAGTAAATTCAAATTTTAAAATGCTCATGAATATTTACTTTTTTTATCTATTGTTACAACCTGAGTGTTGTGTATTTTTTCTTCCCAACACAGCTTAGCATTTCATTTTTAGTTAGAACCCCACATAAAACTAAGCAGAGAATCTAGGCCATAGAGTATCATATTGTAAAAGGAAGAGAAAACATATGAAATTAAATGAAGAAAAAAAATCATCCAGTGTTTGGGGGTGGCATACAAAACTCAGTCAGTTTTATTTTCATCTCTTTGCTTCACTTCCTCTGAGAATCCAAACTTAAGAAGTTAATATAGTTGGCATAGGTGGAGGTCTTGCATAGGTATAACAACACCTCTCTCTGCAAGAATCCAAGATAATTTTCCTCCTCGTATCTAAAGTCACTGCTAACTTTCATGAAGTCACATGAAGAAATGGAGCTGAGAGTTAAAAATACTGTTTCTCCTGAGTCTTCAGTATCAACACAAAAATCCAGGTTATCTTCAGGCATGGAAGAGAAGACAGCAGTTTGTAACAGTTACTGCGTTTCCTATGCCTCACAGAGCAGTCAGTGACTATCTCTGTCAGTTCTCCAGAAAACTGGCAGTGCACTGAGAAAACATCTCTTGAAGATTAGGCACTAAAGGTTTATTAAAGATTAGAGAGGATATAGTGGTTCAGTATCTGGGATATGAAGTTTCTCTGGTGTCTGCAGTTTGTTAATTTTCTAACCCTGTATGTACCTCTTTGAAATATGGTTATAGTTTCTCATTTCATAATGAAACCTTAACAAAAAGTATAAACAATAAGATGGGAAAATAAGATGACAAAGTAAGATTGCACAGGCTTGTAGATAAAAGTAAGGTAAAGTGAACCAATTATTCAATTATAAATTGAAATTATAAATTTAAAACTTATAAATTTTTAGAGACTCTGAATTTAATTTACAAGTCTGCTACATTGAGAACTAATGTCCTGCTTACCAAGCTGCTGACAGCTGTATATAACAGCTTTGAGAAATTTTGAAGTGTTCATCTGTGCAGCTTTAACTAGTAGATCTGATTAAGAATTTTTTTTTTTTTTAATTGAAAAAAAAAATACTACATCTAAATTACTTATTTAAACACCAGCCTTTACTTAAATCAAGTATCTGGATACAATTCAAAGCAAGAGATTTTTCTTCTTAAATTTATTATTCTTTTGTCCATTTGCCTTTAATTGGTGAGTAATAGTTAACATGAATTCTTGCATATAAAAACAATAAAAAATATGCTGGTCTCCTTATTGACTGATTGATCATGCGGAAGACATAGCAGAAATCTCATGGTTTCAGCATGATCAGTAAGCAGCTGGTCATATAGGACAATCAGGCTAACAGGATAAATATTTGAGCACAATAAAAGCACCTTTTATGAAGGTGTAATAAACAGTAATAATGAGGTGAGTAAAATAAATTACATGATAATAGCTGCTGAATGCTTAGAAATACATGTAGCTATCCAGTGTACAAAGAACATAGTTACTATGAATAGCAATACAATACATGGCACCCAACTTAAACTAGGCAATGTAGCGCTGTTACCCAGAGCCTACTTTCAGCAGGTGAGGAAGCTTAGTGACTTCCAGCATACAGAATCACGGTAGCTATAAATGGGCTCTTATTACTTTTTGGAGAAGAGGTATCCTTTCTTTTCAGGACAAGTGTTTAATGCACACAGAAAACACTGAAGACACTATATAGCATCATAAAAGGAAACCTGAATGTTAGCTTGTTTGTTTTTTTTTTTTTTCCCTTGAGTAATAAGATTTTTTTTTGTTATTAGTCTGTAATTTTACTATCGATATAGATAGCAATGTATATTAAGATATGCAATACAAAGTTGTATTTTAAGTTTCAGTTGTTCCATTAGATGCACATATTTGTTTGTACTGAAATTTTATCCCAAAAGCTTGAAAAAAATGGCTGCATTTTTGTCCCTATCAAAACTTCTATTTCTAGTAAATCAATAGTCTAGGCTCCACATAATTGTTAAGTCTGGAAAGATACCAAGAGTTACAAGATGGGAAGGAATGTCAAGGTCCTCTTCAGTCAAGATTAGTTCACTGTTCTATGAACATCTTTAAATCCTGTTCAGACTCCTAGTCTGAATACTGTGATAATTTCATAGCTTTGTTTCATTGAATACTAGCCTCAAAATTGCACTCCAGTAACTAAGTTTTCTATGTTGTTTGTTCAGGGCTTATATCTGGATATTCCTAGATATTGAAGATTATGACATTTAAATATCTAGAAGAATTTTATTGCGTGTCCAGACTCCAGAAAACAGAAATATCCTAGAAGATGGAAAACAGAAACCCAGATAAACATGTCAGTATTACAAAATTCAGATACACTTTGATTGATGTACACGGAGTTGCAAACACAGACATGTTTTGTGACTTTAAACATAGATTTAAGCATCTAAAACAAAAGTTAGATCTCTTAACAAGGTGCAACACTTCTGTGCCCTTAGCCCTAGAAATCTGTTCTTTATACCAACCCAGTTTGAAACTCTCCATTCTAAAAAATCCAGCAGGGAATCAAGAATAACTCTCATTACTTAAACAAGTGCTGTAAACCATGAAAATATCATTCTTATCCATGTCTTTCAAAATCAAGGAAGAGGTCATTTTATTTATCTACTTATTTTATTTTCCAAATCCAATAAGCTAATGTGAAAGGCTTCAAAGCACAAGATAAATCTGTCTAGGCCACAGAACTAATCATGTCAACTGGAAAATAACTGGAACTGCATCATTACCACTTAATGTGTTGGGTAACTCTGAATGTACCTGAAAGATAATAAGGAGGTGTCAGTATTATTCATAACTTTTAATTGCATCCATTAGCATATTTTTTTTTCATATCCTAAGGGCAAAATAATATCACTTCATTGATTATATAGTGGATACAGGAGACATAATAGTACAGAATCAAATATACTCTTAACCACCCATTTCCATCTTATAGCTATAAGCTGCGGAATAACTTGACAATAAAACCTATTTACTGTTAAAATTAAAATTGCCTTTAACAGTTTTATAGCATTCAAACAATTAAAATAATTATATCAGGCAGCAGCTGTTCTTTCACAATTGTGGAAAAGAAAAGAAAATGTGATATTAGTCAAGTAACTTACTCCTCCAATAAACAGCATGATAATGCTTAGAAATCAGTAAGTTCATGGTAAGGGATAGTTATAATAATGGAAATAAATAATTGAATTCATTTCTGTCATATGTATTTTTATTATTGGAGAGTAAATCTTGTGGGACTGTCAAAAATGTAACTCCCTTGGATTTCATTGTCAAAAAACAAGCCTTCTAGATTCTCATCTGTGATGGTGCCGCTCATCAAGGGCCCCAACACATAAGATAAATTCCTTGTTTTTATCAGTGTCTTACAGTATTACTCTTGTAACAAAACTGTTTCTTAAGAATATCAGGATTGGGCAGAGTCAAAGCATATCCCCATTTCTTCTATCATGCTCTATGTGAGTAGCAACTGTGAAACACCTACAGGAAAAGGATAAACATTTATTGACATAAAGAAAACATTCCACTTGAAAAAAAAAAAAACATGGGTCACACTACCTGGTTCAAATAGTCTTCACACACACACAAAAAAAAAAGTGGGGAAAAAAGCTGCTTGTATCTAAACTTGATAATTCATTTCAAGCCAGATGAGCAGGGCACAAAGGAAATGGAATACTGCAACTCTATTCTTCTCACTGCAATGTCAGATTTTTTTACCTACCACTGGAAAAATGTGCATATGACAAATGCATTTATAGAATCATAGAATCACCAAGGTTGGAAAGGACCTCTATTATCATCCAGTCCAATAGTCCACCTATCGCCAATATTTCCCTCTAAACCATGTCCCTTGGTACAACATCTAAATGTTTCTTGAACACTTGCACTGACGGTGACTTCACCACCTCTCTGGGCAGCTTGTTCCATTGCCTGACTGCTCTCCCAGACAAGAAGTATTTCCTAACATCCAAGCTGAACTTCCTTTCATGTAGTTGTAGAGTGTGATAAGGTTACCCCTGAGCTTCCTCTTCTCCAGACTGAACAATCCCAGCTCCTTCAGCCACTCCTCATAAATTGTGATCCAAAACCCTCACTAGCTTCACTGCCCTTTTTCAAATACCCTCCAGGGCCTCAAGGTCTTTCTTGTAGTGAGGGGCCCAAAAGTGAACACAGTATTTGAGGTACAGCCTCACCAGTGCTGAGTACAGAGGGTTGATCAGTTCCCTGCTCCTATTGGTGACAATATTTCTGATAGAAGCCAGGATGCCATTAGCCCTCTTGGCCACCCAGGCACACTGCTCGCTGAAGTTTATCTGAGCGCCAATCATTATCCCCTGGTCCATTGCCTTTACGCAGTCTTCCAGCCACTCTGCCCCAAGCGTGTAGCGTTGTTGTGGCCAAAGTGCAGGATCCAGCATTTTGTCTTGCTGAACTTCACCCCATTGGCCTCAGCCCAGTGATCCAGCCTGTCCAGATCACTCTGTAGGGTCATTCCCCAGGCAGACGCTTCCTGCCAACTTGATGTCATCATTTAGAGTAAGACTGGCAGTCCTCCTGTGAGTCTTTCCAAACCAAACCAACTTTTTTCATATAAAGCAATAAATGCCTAGCAAGAAGCCATGTAGATCAAGGATACTTGCTAAACTTGAGTCCTAAAACCACTGAAACTCTTTGCTGTTATTTATATCAGATCAGCCCCTAGCCTAGCATGGAGTTTCAGTATCTTTCCTGACAGCTCACAGTGGGAGGTGGTATTAATGACATCTTCTAGAGTTACAGAATGTTGATTGGCATTTTTTTTTTTCCATCCTCTGCCTCATTCTTAAATGTAGAGCCTATTGATCCTGTATTTCCCTACAGCAGCATGCTGCATTCACCCCGGCTCTGCCAGAAGCACCCAGTTGCTATAGTAGTTCACTAACTTTACACATAATGGAGGAACTCCTATCTCCATTTGTGTGAAATGGGAATGGGTTTAACAGTGTTGTTCCTGAGCAGAATTTCAGGAAAACTGTACGTGAGCTAGCCCACTTAAAAATAAACCAAACAGCCAGTTTCTTCTACTGCCATTCAACTATCCTTGGGACAATGCTGGAGACCTTGCTCTGGGGTACAGAAGAAATCTCTTTATGATCAGTTATTCTGATGTAGCACTAATATTGATTCAATACTCTCCAGTTATAACAACTACCCAAACTATGAAGAGATGGAAATTTTGGATCAGTTAGAACGTGTGGCTGTGTAAAAACTCTTTTACTTTCAACAAAAGCTAGTCAGTCTGTTTTAACCACGGGTATACTAAACCTAAGCAATATTGCATCTTTGTTATTTTATTAAATTAATTATCTTTGTCTTAAAATATGCACCTTACATTAAATAAATATATGATCATAAAATGTAACAAACTATTGTCAAGCATTTTCATTTTACTATTACATTCAAATAATTATCAGCTTTTTGTTAACCTGAACAAAAAGATATTCATCAGTTTTTATATCCCTTAGTTTTTAATTATGATTAAATTAATGAACATAAATCATCTTATTTATATTGCATTTGCATTATGTGTTTCTGGTTCAGAAGATTGAAGGTGCATTAAAGGTGCACTGAGAAATCCTATTTTTCGATAACACTAATTTATGTATTATTGTACTTAATATGGAACTTCAGGCGTGAAGGCCACACAACATAGTTAAGTGTTATTTTGGCATATGATCTACAGAAGATAACAGTAAATATACATTTCTTTTGGAGACATTTTACAAAGTGTCTGTATTTTTTGTAAGCACCAAGCATATTCTGATTATGCAGACAACTAGTTCTACTGTCAATTTATGTATCAAAATAAGTACTTGAATTGTTTTTACTTTTTCTGTTCTTCTCATTGTGTTCATTGGTTACATACTCCCTCAATCTCAGATTACAAAACTGTGTGAATTGTAAGGGGAGGGGTCAGGAAGAGTATTGCCATTTTTTTACCACAGAATCCAGAAAAAAGAAAGAAAGGAAAGAAAGGAAAGAAAGGAAGAAAGGAAGAAAGGAAGAAAGGAAGAAAGGAAGAAAGGAAGAAAGGAAGAAAGGAAGAAAGGAAGAAAGAAAGAAAGAAAGAAAGAAAGAAAGAAAGAAAGAAAGAAAGAAAGAAAGAAAGAAAGAAGGAAAGAAAGAAAGAAAGAAAGAAAGAAAGAAAGAAAGAAAGAAAGAAAGAAAGAAAGAAAGAAAGAAAGAAAGAAGGAAAGAAAGAAAGAAAGAAAGAAAGAAAGAAAGAAAGAAAGAAAGACAGGCTTATTTTGTAACAGTATTAAATACAACATAACCTTCCAAATTATTGAACAATGCATTTACTACAATTCAAATTCCCCTTACACAATAATTTGTGATTGTCAGTAGGACTAAACCTAATATAGAGAAAGAAGTGATATAGACTGGAAGAGTTCTCTGCTTATATCTGCTGATATAAACAGAAGATAAAATCTAAAAACTGATAGATCTTAATTCATTTCATTTTCCAGATTTTGAAGATATATATACATATAAACACCTTCAAGCTGCCAACTTACGCTCATCGATGACTGAATGTTTCCTTCTGCATTCACATTGATTTTCATTAATAAAGCTGAACCTTACCCTTGTTACTTGTACTCATCTTCTGTATTAGTTCCCTGAGCTGAAAGAGATGGGGAGCAGAACAAAACACTCATACTGAGAAGGAAACAGTTAGTGACCTGCTACTCCACCTAGACTATCACAAGAGTATGAGACTGGATGGGATCCACCTAAGGGTTCTGAGGCAGCTGGCAGAAGTTCTTGCCAAGCCACTATGAATCATTTATCAGCAGTCATGCTCAACTGTAGAGGTTCCAGACAACTGAAGACCTGCCAGTGTGATTCACAACTACAAGAAGTGTTGGAGGATCTGGTGAGCTGCAGGCCTGTCAGCCTGACCTTGGTGCCAGGGAAGGTCACAGACCAGACCATCTTGAGTACTGTCACAGAATGTGCAGGACAACCAGGCCTAGCCAACATGGGTTCGTGAAAGACAGGTCTGCTTGATCAGTATGATTTCCTTTGATGACTTGGATGAGGGAAAGGCTGTTCAGGTAGTTTACCTAGACTTTAAAAAAGCCTCTGATTCTCTTTCCCACAGTATTCTCGTGGAGTACCTGTAAGCCTCTGGCTTGGATAGATGTACTCTTTGCTGGGTAGGAAAGTGGCTGGTAGCCCAGAGAGCAGTGGCGAATGGAGTTAAATCCAGCTAGCAACCAGTCCTGAGTGATGTTCCCTAGCGGTCAGTATTGGGGCCCATCTTGTTTAATATCTTTATTGATATTCTGGACAAGGGGAGTGAGAGCACCCTCAGTAAGTATGCAGATGACACAAAGTTGGGAGGAAGTGCTGTTCTACTTGAATGTAGGAAAGAAGGCTTTTGCCACAAGAAATACATTGGAGCTGGAGCTTATCCAGAGAAAGGCAATGAAGCTAGTGAGGAGCTGGAGCACAAGTCTTATAGAGAGTGGCTGAGGGAACTGGGATTGTATAGCCTGGAAAAGAGAAGGCTAAGGGGGACCTTAATCACTCTATAATTTCCTGAAAGGAGTTTGTGGTGAAGTGGGGGTCAGTATGTTCTCCAAGGGAACAGTAATAGGATGAGTAAGAATGGCCTAATGTTGTGCCAGCGAGATTCAGTTTGGGTATTAGGAAGGATTTCTTTTTTGAAAGAGAGTTGTCAAGCATTGGAATAGGCTGCCCAGTGGAGCAGTGGAGCCATCAGCCTTGGAGGTGTTTAAAAAACATGTGGATGTGGCACTCAGTGACATGGTTATTGTGAATGGTGGTGACGGGTTGACATTTGTGCTTGATGTCCTTAGAGGTCTTTTCCAACCCTAATGATTCTATGATTCTATTAGTTAGACAAGCCACATTATTCTAGTCTGCTCTGATCAGATGGATTTTTCACTCTGACCTTCTGCTTTTGTACAGGGATGTACTAAGTGTACTAGAGAAGGACTTAACAGTGCTTTGTAGAAAGTAAATAACCCTCTTCTATTTCACTGGGAAAGCCTCACTTGAGCTTACAACAGCCAAAAAAGAAACTAGTGTCCTTAACATTAATACACGTGGACACTAACCATGCTGGTGAGAGTTGCAGAAAAGTTTGCGAAAAAAACAGTATCAAATTGAAGGAAGATGTATAGGATGCACTTTTTTTTTTTTTTTTTTTTTTTAAGAGAGATCCATTTCTATTCCTTTGTTAAAATATTTAAAGAAGTGTAAACATTTTAATTAAGTTCTTGAATTATATTAAATTCAGGATTGTTGACAGTATCAGTAACAAATAAAAATAATGTATCTTGGATAATATGAATTAGAAGGATGGAATAATATTGCGAAGTTTATATGAAATAAATATATGAAAAACTGGAAAGAAGAAACAGGAATTTAATACTGTGATAGATACACACTGTTCATGTAAGGAAGCAAATGCTTTTCTCAAAATATACCTACTAAACTACCTTCAGGGAAGGAGCGCAGTCAGTGTCTCAGAACACAGAAATGTGTTTTCAAATACACGTCAAAGCCCTCTCACTATTAAGAGGAAGAAGAACTGGTCACAGAATCTAATTTCCTTTCAACTATGTCAATTTTGCCAAAGTATTCTGTCAGAAAATCTACAAGAGATATCTTCATTTAGTTCATACATAACTCCAGATGTTTGTAGCAGCCTTATTCATATGCTAGAGCACAGCAAATAACCTCTGAAAGGCTTAAGCTTGACTCAGATGCATTAGACCCTATAAATGCTCTTATCTTATTGAGCAAAGTAGCTATTTAATTAAATGATATCATCATTTGTTGAAGAATTTCAGTCAAGTCTTTTAACTACTACTTTTACCTTAACTCTGACTGGCAATTAACTTCCCTTGAGCTTACACATGGAAATACCAAGAGTTCTTGCTCTAACAGATTAATTCCCCCATGTTAGGCTTTATTTTTACAAGGTAACAAAGAAATCAAGGAACAATTTATATAGCTGCTAAAAAGCACCTTTTTGGTGCCTGTCAGAAGGATAAAAAATCAAGTCACCAATAACTTTATTTTTTTCTTTGCAAAAGAGGCTAAATATCATCCATGTTTCAGTACTTTTATATCTGTTTCTAAGTTGCTCAGTGTTCTACTTGGAAATAAGTCTGGTAGATGACACTGAGAAAGAGACTCTGGCCAACAACCTTTAAGTTTTCTAGCTATTCTCTGTAGCAGTTAGTACAACACCAGTGGATCAATGCAACTATGTATTATGTTTTTATTTATTTATTTATTCTTAATTTCAGTTATTACCTTCAATTGCTGCCAGCATTTTTGTCAGTTACCTAAAAGAAATTAAGATAATGGTGAAGGATTGGCTGAAGCCTCATTATAAGTTACGCATGTCTTTCAAACTCACTGAATTACTTCCACTCTCAAATAAGCCCTTCTGCTGATGGTTTTGTCTTTTTTGTCTTATCATTTACTGCTAACAACAAACAAAATCATTGAGTTGATAGCAGCACCAGAGCAGTGCTTGTGCCTAACTTAAAATTAATGCTTATGCTTTTATAATTAAATAGTTATAGGCCTCCAACCAGACTGCGCTGCTGAGTTGTGGCATGGCATAGTAACCAAAGATTTTGAAAATTTAATAGATGTTATGTAAACTTACTAGAAGAATGATTTTCTCCCTTCTCTCAGATAAGCTGCATGTTCTTCCAATCCTTTTCTAGTATTCTAGTTTCAGCTTAAATAAGTATCAAGAACTCTTCTTGACCACAGTTCCACATTCCTACCAGAAAATCGTCTGAACTGTCATTCATTAAACTCATTTCAGATATTCTCTGCCATTTTAAGGTACTAGTTAACAACCTTAAACTACTTAAGATTTGAATGATTCTACACAATAGTTAATTCAGAGCTCTGAGATAAAGTGTGAAGAGATTAGATTGAATATGGTTCTTTTCCTTTTAAGAGTTACTTTTTCCTGATATTTTTTTCTGTTTAAAATATCTGTGATCTTTCACTTTTTTTTTTTTTTTTTCCCCCTGTATCCCATTCACCTAATCTTGGTAGATTTCTGAGATATATTTGCATATTAATGTAAATTTTAAAACAATATTCTGTTAGCTGTCTGTTTTGGTCCATTAACAAATACAGAGCAGAGGAAGCAGTCCAAGAAGTTTCTACAGTGTGTGGAAGATAGCTTCCTTACGCAGCTGATAGGAGAGCCTACCAGGGGTGGTGCCCTGCTAGACCTGCTCTTCACTAACAGTGAAGGACTGGTGGGAGATGTGAAGGCTGGGGACTGTCTTGGGCAGAGCGACCATGAAACTGCAGAATTCTCTATTCTTGGAGATGTCAGAAGGGGGACTAGCAAAACTGCTATCTTGAACTTCAAGAGGGCGCTGTTCAGGACACTTGTAGCACAGGTCCCTTGGGAGTCGCTCGTGAAGGGTAAAGGGGTCCAGGAAGCCTGGACACTCCTCAAGATGGAAATCTTAAGGGCATAAGAACAGGCTGTCCCTGTGTGCTGTAAGGTGAGCCATAGGAGAAGAAGATAGGTGTGGATGAGCCGGGAACTATTGTTGAGACGCCAGAAGAAAAAGAGAGTCTATGTCCTCTGGAAGAAGGGACAGGCTACTTGGGGAGATTACAAGGAAGTTGCTAAGGTATGCAGGGAGGAAGTTAGGAAGGCAAAAGCCCAACTTGAACTCGAGGAAATGGCCACAAGTTGTACCAGAGGAGGTTTAGGTTAGACATAAGGAAAAACTTTTTCTCTCAGAGAGTAGTCAGGCACTGGAATGGCCTGCCCAGGGAGGTGGTGGAGTTGCCGTCTCCAGCAGTGTTCAAGAGGCATCTGGATGAGGAGCTATGAGATATGGTTTAGTGCTTGTGGTAGCAATGGTAATGGGAGGACGGTTGGACTAGATGATCTTGCAGGTCTTTTCCAACCTTGTGATTCTATGATTCAATGATTCTATATGCCTCATCTACTGTAGGTAGAATAATACCTCATATCTTATAGCTGGGAAGAAAAAAAATATATATAAGTAATTTTTCTTTTTATCCAACATACTTTTTTATACATGTTGTTTTGTGCCTTTAAGTCATCAAACCAGTTTCTGTGGATTGTATCTGAAATTGTGGCATGGGAAAACTTACTGAAAATACATTAGGAAAATTTCTGATGGTTTGTTGATGATGGCAAATCTTTCAGTGGGATCTAAAAGATTAACTAAAAATGTTTTCAACACTCCTTAACATTTTGAGTTTTGATAGCAGGGAACTAAAATAATTGTGCATTGTGATGAATGCTTCCAAACTTTCCTAATCTTTCTAGAAACTAGTCTCCTTCCTGAACATAAAGAAGGATTTTGACAACCATAATGACAAAAACATGGCTTTATTTTCACGGTATTGGCCATTGATTCTTTTGTGACTCTGATTTAGAATCTCATGCATTTCTTATTTTATATGAAATATTGTTAAAAATCTTGTAGATGTGATATATTAAATAAAAAACACCTGACATATGTATATCATTAAATTAAAATGTGGCACTTTGTCATTTGTAAATCATTTTAATTCTAATGTAAATACAGATCACTCATTTGCGGAAGGTCTGCTGGATAACCACTGCTATTACTCCTTATATTTATCAGCTCATAACTCAAAATGTTTATGGTATCGGATTTTTTGATCTGAGCTCTGCATTCTGCAGTTCCAACATTTGTGAAGCAGTAAATAACTTGTTGAATCAGTTATGGCATGATTTAGATATGTTAGGCAAAAAAATATTTAATTAATTATAGACTGTTGTTTTCTTCTCCCATTATTTAAGCTCTTTATCTGACTAGTGTATCTGTCCTCTAAGAAAAGGAAGAAACTGCTTGTATTCAATATGCTGAAATTATAACCTCAAATTTTAGTTTAAATATATTTACTTTAAATATAACATATACTTACTATATAGCGAGATTAAGACTTCCTAGTTTGCCGCATAAATCAGAATTAATTCAAAATCTGGGTACTACTCTACTGAACAGCTAGATTTTGCCCCCACCTACTTAACTCCTACTTAACTACATTTTGCCATCCAGACTTCTCAGCAATGAAGCATATGAAACTAGATGCCTAATGGGAGGGTGGGAAAAAAAAAAAAAAAAAAAAAAAAAAAAAAAGAAGCCAGACTCTTCTCAGAAGCACACAGTGAAAGGATGGAATCTTGTGAAAATGGCAATTTCAATTAGCAGTTAATAAATAATTAAAGAAAAATAGCTTGAATGTTACGGATTCTATCACAGACACAGATAAGGTGTAGAAGATGTTCATTCTTGAAGATGTTCAAAACTCGTCCAGACCAATCCTTAAGAACTCCGTTATAATCATAACAGCCCTGGGTAGCAAACTGGACATAATGACTTATGGAGGCCCCAGGATGTATGATGTGTGGAATTTCTGTACCAGTGACTGTCAGATACTATGAGGACATGCCAGAGAAATTATCACTTTAGACATACCGTGTTCCTACACTAGTTCTCTGCATTTTTCCTGCCAGCCACTTTGGAATTCAGACACAATATTTCATGTCTTTAGTTATTTGTCTTGTATTACCACTGATCTAGCTGAAGTCCCACTAAAATCTCTGGGCATCAGGAAACTGGACACCTTTGTAAAATATTTTTTACTTTCCTACATTAAAGATAGTTGGGTAAACTTTCATTTACACCTATCCTCATCCCAAACTGACAATCCTTTTCATCATTTCCACAATTAATTTTGTACTGGTATCAAAGTTCCCTTTGATTCTCTGAGTTCTCTGAGTTCTCTGAGACTTAGCCACCTAACCTTCATAGATATTTTGGCACGAACTTCAGGCAGTGTTCTCCACCTCATCCTTCCCCCTCAGTTTCCTCCTTTTATCTGGTTGTTACATACAAGGCTCAGGCAGATGATAAGCACAGTATTGGTTGCACTCAAGGACTCACTGAGATAGCTAGCAACTACATTACTGACTCAAACTGGGTACTGATGTGACGATGGCAGATACCTGGTTCAACAGCTTAGGGCCAGTTGAGCATGTGCCAAAAAAATAATACTGTCAGTCAATCATCTTACTCTATGAATAGAGAGCAGCCCAAGAACCCCCTGAGCTGCCTTGCACAGCAGCTGTCTGCATGACAGGATCTCCTCTTGAGTAAGGATGCCTCTCAGGGTTATGCAGAGATCCAGGTACACCCTGACAGCAAGAAATACAAATCTTTAGTAAGTGACTAATGGTTTAGGCTTTGTTAGATTCCCTAAGATTATTTATATCTGAGATTGATTGTACATATATAATCCCTCAGACACAAACCACTAACCAAGTCTGCCACTAGGAGAGGAATCAGCCACATTTAGACACTCTGAGAAGGAGTTTAGAATGCAAGAGGTTCACAGCGGACCTTGTGACTCCATGGGAAGAACTCCTGGATAAGTGTGTTTAAATCTACCCTCTATGCAGTAAATAATCATTGTATCTTGCCACCTCAAATCTTGTTAAGTCAGTATCTTATTTACAATTAAGCTTTGTTAAATCATTGTATTATATCATATCAACAAATATTTTCCTTCTTCTCTTACGAGTGAAGTGTACAGTTTCCATTTGTAAAAGCACAAAATAGCTGTTTGAATTTTGTGGACTCCTAGACACTGATTTTGCCTAGGCCAGTATGGAGATATAAGTATTACACAGTGCTGTCTTAATTTTTGCTGTCTTCCTGTGCTTTTAGCTCACCAGAAAGTTATGCATATCTAGTATATAAACATCTTTTTTTTTTCTTCCTCAACTCCCATCCTTTTAAACAGAGTTGACATACAAATATTTTTAACATATAAATTAGAGCACCAAAATTACATTTTTTTGCTGACCAAATGGCAGCTGATGAGTTACAAGCAGGTGTACATTGGAAATGAATCTCCACTCTTCTGTTGTTACTTTAATTGCATAAATTGTAAGGAGAGAAGAAGCGAATAATGAATGAATGAATGAATGAAAATGAATGATGAATGAATGAAAAGGATCTTTCTGACTCTCAGTTCTGTAAAGTACTGAACAACCTCATTTTTAATCAGTGTCAATATGAAGAAAAAGGAATTTTGTATGTAGGATCTAGAGATGTAGACAAAGGAGATTTCTTTAAATTTGCTAATTCTCTCCCTTAGTCAAGTTCTGTTTCTAAATCTTTTAGCTGTTTAAGAGGTCCACAAATGTTCTGGAACACCCAAATTCCCAAGGAATAGAAATTACATTTCATCATTCTTATTTGCTTTAGAGTAGTTTAGAGAAGTTTTGTTTTTGTTGTTTTTGTTATTTTACTAGTTTTCAGACTATGCAGAAATTTCAGTAATAACAGTGCCATAACCTTCAATTAAAATGGTTTTAAAAATCCATTTCTGTCTGTACACAAGTGTCTGTGTACAGTGATGCTGAGGAGTCAGCAGTGCATGCTGATTTCATTAGCTGTGTGGCAGTGTATCTTCTTCCACAGAATTTTAATCCGAAGTACCTCTATGGAGTTAAACAATAGAAGAATACATACGCCATAAATCACAGAAAGCAGTAGTGTATAGACGTGATATGGGTTATAAATTAAAGCATTCAGTTGTAAAGGCAATAACTTTTGGGGAGAGAAATTAAGGAACAGTCAATGGCTTTCAGAATGAAATGAGGATAAAAAAGGAAGTCAATGAGGCAGGATGCTCAGTGAAGCCTCTTTTAGGTGATAAGATCTGAGAAGACTTCTACATCAACAGTCTGTAGAAGGATGAAGAAGAGATCCCTGTTAAATAATGAAGGAAAAAAAAATAAAAGGGAAAAAAAGAAGTCAGAGCTCCTAAACTCTTAAAGCTTCCTGAAACCAAAGATTGTTACGTTATTCATGTTTTGGTCTATTTATAAAGCCTAATACTGAAACACTGAGTAATGTCACTACTTTTTAGAGCTAACTGACTGACTAGTTGCAATCCAGATTTTTCAATATATATCTGTCTTCTCTAATTTGTTCTATCAATTCATAAAATATATCTGCAATTTCCGTATATTTGAGGGGAATAAAAGTAAAGTAATGATGAGTTTTCAACTTTATAGTACTATGATTCTAATAGAGGGAAGAGATCTCATGGGAGAAAGTATAAACAGTTCAAAAGCTCAGGAATTACCATTCCTCATCTGAGCCTCTCATGTGCTAATGTGAACAAACATGTAGTGCCAAGCCTTGCATTTTATCTTTGTTAAGGAGCAAAACTCTTCCAATCAGTAAATTCCTTTTTTATGAAAAGCTTGACTATTGGACATATTAAACATTGACAAGGGACTAGGTAAGTTGATTATGGAGACAACATTCCTTCTGAATGTATATGAGGTAAGAGTGATTCTTCTGTAAAAGATATATTCTGTTACATGAAATAGTCGTCTAAGAGACTTAAGTTCTATTTCTTTTCCTGTTGTGCTGCTTTAGGTAAAATTATTGGTTGCCTGATTATTTTTTTTTTATTTTCCTTCATTTTTTCTCCAAATTAATTGCCTCAATTATCTTGTAGATATAATATTTTTAGAATATTTACATTAATGTTCAAGTAATACATCATAAACAATTAAACAGATCTGAAAGATTTTCAACTCTGCTCAATCAGTGCAGGTCCCTAAAAGCATTGACATGATTGTGAATTTACCCTAACTTGCTGTTATTTGCATCTTCTTCTGACATATTTGGATCTAACATACTACTTTTGTCATCATTTTTCATCAAAGGGCAATGTGTATCATTTGACAGCATTACTGAATTAACTATTCAAGAAGCAAGTAATTGCCTGTTAAAAACTGTACATTACACCTAAAAGACACAATGACACCACTAACAAAATCACTTGTAAGCCATTTACAAGTGTGTTTGATTTAATTAGGAAATTAGCTTTTTTTTTTTAATACTTGTTTCTTAATTAAAGTCTTCATGGTGTTTGCTTATTAATTCCATTTGGAATGGATGTACTAGTCATAATTTGGGATACATTTAAAACTGCCTAAAGACTTTTCCCCCGTGCTTCCTTTTATGTTCATTATCTAAATATTATAGAAATCTCATTCTACTAATTTCTAATGTCATTTAAATGAAGGAAAATTCAGAGAAGATGTGTATGTTTTCTACAGTGAGACACAAAGAAAGAATTTAAAAATGTCCTTGACAACAATTGTTTTATAATATACCTGTTTATAATTATTTTGCAGATGTGTAGCCTGAACTCATTTTAAGAAGAAAGGTATTTCCATTGCTCAGTAGTTTCATTGCTAAAAAAAATATTGTGAATCTTACAGTGATTTGGTCTGACTTTCATTGATTTCTGCTTAGTATCAATTATATTGAATAAGTTCTTTTTTGAAACAGAGTAATTTTTAGCCATGCATGCAAGTTTGATTTTCAGATCAAGGTCAAAACTACTGGAAAGGCATAATGAATACAGTCACAGATAAGGCAACTTCTGCATGCCATTAATATCAAGATTCTATTGAAAAAATAGATCCTGCACCAACTTCCAATCCTCTGGTGATCACCTCCAAGTCTATGCTTATCAAGTCAAAATTGCTGCAAATATTAGTGATGTATTCCCTAAAAAACAGAGATAGCATCTCTTTAGCACTCTTTAATTTACTTAGATGGGCTTATAAAGCTGACTTTTGAGATACTAATGTAACAACAATATTTCTACTGAGAAGACTATAAACCATATAGGATAAAAGTTATAAATATTCTTTCTCTGATTTCTGCATCCTATCAGATCAATATTTGCATCCTGAACTTCCTGGTGTTAATAGCTACATAGAGTACGGTTACGACAAATTCTTCATTATAATTCTATTCTCCTGTTTCAGGGTTGTGATCAGGACAAATCTTTGTTTATTGGGCCAATACTGACTGAAACAAAGTGTTAGCAATAAATTAACTGCATTACGCTTTGGTAAGGATAAAGTAAATTATTTCAGAAAAGTAATTTGATATTTTATTAATAACATAACTGAGATTTATATGAATAATTTTTACACTCTTGACTAATAACCTTTTTATTGATGATTAAATGGCCAACTAGATAAATTAAGCTCTGTCAGTTGTCTTATAACAACTCACATTGGTCATTAACTGGTTGATTGGTAAAGTGTTTTATTATTGCTTTGGAAATACTGCCTAAAATGAAGCACAGTAATATCTCATAGTTTATCATTTTTACTTTGATGGCACACCCTTTTTAATCAAAAAAAAATGTGATCCATATTAAAAACTCCAAATTTAAGTAGATCATGTAATTTAAACTGAAACCATAAAAATTACTTCTAAAATACAGTCATTTGCACTTCAAATAGTATTCAATTTATGACCTGTAAAAAATATCAGAATCTATAGAGGCATTTAGTGTTCTGATTTAAAATCAGTTTTAAAGAATTCCATATGTACTCAGTTATAAAAAACACTGAATAATTTGATAAGGTAGCAGTTCCATGAATATTTCCTAATTAATCATATTAAGCCCTTTTTCATAGCTTTCAAACTAGTTCAAGTATATTTTGTTTTATTTTGTTTTGTTTTTCCCTTACTCTAGTTGAAATTGTGCTTATCTGAGATACATGATGAGTACATGGAGTGACTGTTACTTCCTCAAAAATTTAAAATTTTAAATGTAATATTTTACTTTCTAGGGATGTTGCCACATACTTTATCACAACTGAATTCATGACTCAGAGCAAATTTATTTTCTTTGAATTAGGTGAGTAACTTCTAAACAACAGTTTAGTCTTCTAATACGAAAGCTTCAGAATGAGTCCTCACAATGCTTGTACTGTCTGTTAATAATTTGTCGAAAACCTTGCTGTTAAGATCTATTTCTTTTAAAACAAATACTTTTTTGTCACCTACCACCTAAAATTAATCTGTGTTGTGAAGGTCAATACTCGTAAACTCTTGTTACAATTACACAGAATTAAGAGAAGGCTGGGAAAGGTTAAGAAAAACAACAACAACAGCGACAAACAACCACAGAACTTTGAATATCATAATGAATAACTCAGAATGATCAAAAAGACCAACAGTGACAAGGTAGGTAAGAAAAAAATAATGTTTTTCTCTGTGATGTTTATATTCTCTAATGAAATATGATAAAGAAACATCAAATATGTGAAAAGAGATTTCTAAGGTATGTTGCATTTTCCCATTTGCAAACATTTGTAACTGTGCTTCTGATCTCTCTTTAAGGATTCAAGAGAGTCATCATAGAACTCATTAAGTTATGATTGCAGGAATTCTTCCCTTCTTCATATATTAAATAGTGCCCATCCCTAATTATACATTTTTAATGCATCTGAAGTTCTTTCCATTCTTTTCCTAAGGATGGCATCACCACTTTACTTCATTTCAAGCTTTATTACATACATTCCTAGTATAATTCATACTGACTCTAACTGAATCTAGGTGATGGGCTGATATTTAAGAGGGAGAAAACATTATGGATTTAATTTCTTTTCAGTAGTCTGACAGGAGACTAGTGGATTCCTATGATATATCATCCTATGCTCAATCTTTGAAAAGCCTTCAAGCATGTACATGTACTGCATCTGTCAGCTTGACTGATATCAATTCAAAACTATTAGCTTTGTCTATCAATATTTAACCTTTGATTCCACAACGAAAGCATACCAAACAAAAAAGGTTCATCTACAGAGGTCATCTAGACCAACGTATGAAAAGCATGTCTGAATAAAAAGAGCATTCAGGGTCTTGTCAAAAGAAAATTTTAATGTTTTCAAGGTGGGAGATTGCAGAATGACAGAATGACAGAATCACAGATTGATATGGATTGGAATGGACATATGGAGATCATGTAGTCCAACCCTCCTGGTAAAGCAGATTCCCTAGAGTAGATTACACAGGAAAGTGTCCAGATGGGTTTTGAATATCTCTACAGAAGACTCCACAGCTTCTCTGGACAGCTTGCTCCAGCGCTCTTTCATCCTCACAGTAAATATTTTTTTCCTCAAATCTCTATAGAATTTGTTCCAATTCGTGCCCAGTGTCTCCTCTGGTATTGCCTTTGGGCACCACCAAAAAAAGCCTGGTCCCATCCACTTGAAACCTGCCCTTTAGATATTTTTTAGTATTAATAAGATCCCCCCCTCTTCTTCAGGCTGAAAAGATTCAGATGTCTCAGCCTTTCCTCATTTGGGTGGTGCTCTAGGCCCCTAATTGTCTTTGTAGACTTCCAGTGGAATCTCTCTAGAAGTTCTCTGTCTTTCTTGAACTGACGAGTCTGGAACCGGACATAGTAGTCCAGACATGGCTTCACCAGGGCAGAGAAGAGTTGGAGGATCACCTCCCTTGACCTGCTGGCAACACTCTTTCTGATGTGTCCCAGGATAACACTGGTCTTCTTGGCCACAATTGCACACTGCTGGCTCATGGCCAGCCTGTCATCCATCAGGACACACAGGTCCTTTTCTGCAGAGCTCCATTCCAGCAGGTCAGCCTTTAACCACGCATGTCCAACCTGCAGCCCATGGGTCGCATGTGCCCCAGGCACCACTCACCCTGTGGCCAGCACTCCCTGCTGCCACTTCATCATGACAGAAGCTTTGCCATGGACACAGGGAGGGAGCAGAGTTGATAAATATTATGACACTGTGCTTAAATTGCAAGGAAGTCATATCAATATCCAATGATTACAGTTTGAAAAACATTATATGCAGAAGCATGCTGCCAAATTCTATGTATATCAAGGAATGTTTTGTAAAGACAAAGCAGAAGAACTGAAAAAAATCTGTCACCTCAAAAAAAATTTAAAAAATTTTAAACTCAAATAGACTCTGTAAAAAAATCTAGTTACGTAATAGAAAATCTGATTGCAAAAACAGCAAAACCATTTCCTGATGATGAGTTTGTTAAGCAAATGTAATGTGTCTTGATTAAAAAAAAAAACTAATTTTTTTCTAGCATAAGTTTGAGTCACCAGCCTATAGCTAGGTGAACTGAAGAAATAAGAAAATCTATCAAAACATTGTGGAGAGTAAAGCTGCTGATTTCACGTATGTTTCAACAGTAGATGGAAGTACTGATACTACGGATACAACTCAACTTGCCATTTTCATTAGAGGCATTGATGATAAATACATTGTCACTGAAGAAATGGCTTCTTTGGTGCCACTGAAAGACGCATTAAATCTCTGATGATGCAATTACCACCAGTAACTCATGTTTGATTAAATATCACTGCATCAAACATCAAGAAAATTTATGTGCAAAAGCTTTAAAAATGGATAATGTCATGCAAATCATCATCAAAGCTATGAGTTTCATAAAGTCCAAAGGACTGAATCATTACCAGTTCTAGGAGTATCTTAAAAGTACGGATGATGATTATGTGGTCATCGTTTATTTTTCTGAAGGAAAGTGGCTAAGTCAAAATAAAATGCTAAAAAGACATTATGATTTGCAAAGTGAGATCAAGTCCTTTATTGAAACAAAAGGAAAATCTGTGTTAGAACCTGAAGATTAAAATCGTTTCACAGATTTAGCTTTTTTTTTTTTTTTTTTTTTTT
>JACDJE010000352.1:338701-369391 GCA_016647715.1 Pavo muticus
AAAAACCTTTCATCATGTTTCTTTACCAGACTTCTTTAATCCCTATCTTACAAGAGAAAAATATCCCTAGTTTCACAGTCCTGTCTTATTCATGTCATCACTTGTTGGCAGTACATACATTTGTGAACAATTATTGTCAAGGATGAAGCACAGGAAGAGCAATATTTCATCAAAAATCTCTTATGAACACCCTAAGAACTCACTAGGAACTGCAGTTACTTCCATTGAACCAGACACCGGTGCATTAGTATCACAAAAGCAGGATGAAATATCCCACTAGTTTTATGGGAGTTCTGCTTTCTGTTTTTTTGTTTGTTTGTTTTGTTTTTGTTTTTATTATTATTATTATGCTTTAATAAAGAATACATAAAAATAGGATTTTTTACTCATGTATATTAACTATATAACATATTTTGTATATGTCCCAAGGCAATTCCTATACTCCCAATGCGGCCCAGACAAGCCAAAATATGGGACAACCATGCCCTAACCTGTACTGATGTATACTTTTACTCCTCCCCATATGTAGATCTCTGCATTTGCCCATGTAGGACCTCAGTAGTTTCCTCTTCACTCAACTCTTCTGTACCTCTGGGGCCCTGTTCCTGTATTTAACTTCTCTTGCAAATATTGGCTTAGTCTCCTCACCGTTTACAGTCTTTACAGAGTCCATCTTAATCACCTTTTCGTTCTTTTTGATTGTGCAAAAACCACTCACTACCTCTGACGGTTTGTTTTTTTTTACCTGGCACCTCAACCAAAGAACCTCTCCCAGAGTGACACCACCTGTATCTTCAGCTCCAGGGAGTAGTCCCAGGCACATTCTACAGGCTGTATGCCAGCATTTTCCCTCAAGAATTCTATCTCAGTAGAGGCCTCTGATGTGTGAAGGTACTTGATCGAGATGGTGCTGAAGGCTGCCCAGTAGTGTAGCATCAATCTCTTTGCACAGATTCAAGCAGAAAAAGCACCCTACCTTGTCCTCTTATTACAACCACTGCTGTATTTGTGTGAGCTCCCTCTTCTTCTGCAGTTAGGTAGCTGCTTCCTAAACACAGCTGAACAATGGTATGACATTTCCAAAGTTTTGGTCAGTTGAAGATAAAATAAGTAGGCACTTCCTCACTAGGAAACAGCCAATTAAAGTTGACTGTTAAAGCGGAGAGAAAAAAAGTCTACAGAAGCTTTCAGAATTTAATCCGTAATAGTAGCAGCAAACAACTGTAAGTTCCCAGAAAATGATGTCCCAAGAAATAATCCAAATGTTCCTATGCTCTGAAACAGCTTTTGAAGTCATTTGAGAAACATAAGGTAAGGCAAAGTTTCAGTATTGGTTCTTTTGTTCTTTTGTTCTATGTGTCAAAGAGTCCAGATGACAGCAATGCAACTAGGAAGGAGTCAGTGCTTAGTTCCAAAAATGGCAGTATCTAATTCATGGAGTAATGTCCTTAGTTTTGTCTGTCAGAGACAGAAACGTCCTTATTCACGTTCTTTTCCTTAGTTTAATGTCTGAAGAGGTTCTTTGAATGATAATCTTAGGGATATTTAAAGTCATTGCAGATGAATTTGTCTAATATGAAATCTCAGTAGGCATTAATGTGCTTTTGTCCTAGGACAGACTGCACCAAAACAAAATACAAATGTTATAGAATCATAGAATCATAGAATGGTTTGGGTTGGAAAGGACCTTTAATATCATGTAGTTCCAAGCCCCCTGCGGTAGACAGGAATACACATGGCAATGCTTTTATTTAGGCTGCCTGCATTAATGAAAGGAGATCCTGAGAAATGCGCATGGTTGATTGGGAAGACTAGGGAATATGTAAGTAGATCCTGTCAGAACTCTTAATTTCCCTCTTTTATTTTTCTGTACTCATTAACTTAGAAAAATTGTATTCAGTGTTAGCTGACCCAAGGAGCACATTTATATTTGCTCAGGCAGCAAAATGTAGACAGGAAAATGAATTTTTCAGTAACATAAAGACAGATGAGGCATACAAGAAGAGTCTTTAGAATAATAATTATATAACTAACTTAATTAGTCTTGGATTCAATCAAAAGATAGCATGTTAACACCAGTAAATTCTTTTATAACCATGGAGACTAAAGCATAAAAAAAAAAATACACACAAGAGGTTCTCCAGAGTGCTATGTTATGTTTATGGCCCTTGAGGAAGAGCAGAATCTGTCCAATGGGATGAAATAGAAATTAAGGCAAATGTGAAGCAGACTTTTATACTATATTTCTGAAATGGAATTGAAGTTGGGGGGGGGGCGGAGCAATGCCCCTCTGAACATTAATAACAAATCAAACATAAACATAAGAATCATGAAAGGTATCATGTCGTTTCACTGTGGTCATAGTAGTTGTACTGACATAAAGTCTGTAACACGTGAAACATTTTTGAAACCCTAAGTTGATCCTCTGTTCCAACAAAGCTGGACAAGATAAAGAACAGAAGAAGCAAATGATGTCTGTATTTTAAAGGTAGGGAAATGAGACTTTCTTCAAAGCGACACAGGGAATCTGTGAAAGCTGCCACGTGAAACTTGTGTCTGTCACTTTGCAATTCATTAGAAAAAAAAAAAAAAGAAAAGTTGTGATCATAGGGCATGTTTAATTTAAATGAACATGCAAAGGTACTCTCTAGGGATCTCAGAGAAGAGGAGGCTGGCCATATGAAATGGCTTGTTCCCGTGACTAACAATTTCAACCTCACTCTAAATGGTTAGGAAATTGAATATCTGTACCTATGGGTTTGTTTGTTTGTTTGTTTGTTTTTCCTTCTCATAAAAGCATTATCCCCAAGCATTATCCCCATATTGTCTGGGATACACTACTGCAAAACTCACAAGTATAAAGGTCCAATGAATACAGGTAATCGTACAATTGGCATTGATAATGATTTTTATTTTTATTTTTTTTTTAACACATCTAGGAGAAGACTGATGTTCAGCAGAAAACTGTTACACACTATTTGCCTGTTTTTGTATAAAACATCAGCGGGGAGAATGAAGTGTCTGTTATATTAATGGTACCAACATTTTCACACCAAGGAGAAGGATCAATGAGCAGCGGGTTCCCAGGAGCAGTCCTGTATGACAAGTAACATTATACTTGCAAACTATCTGATTATATGAAATAAAATAAAGGCTTACCAACAATGTTAGAGGATCATACAGACTGTAAGATTATTCTTTAGGAAGGGAAAAATAATTGATTGATTTATTTGGCTTTTCTGTGTCATTCTAAGACCTTTCTGACTTCTACTACTCCTTTAAAATACTCCCTTAAAAACAAACAAATAGAAAATGGGGAAAGATTTCCTTTTCTCCAAAACATTTTAACATAATTATTTTCTTGCTGAGAACAACTGTGATTATTTTTCCCTTGCCAGTTCAAAAAGTTCCACCCACACAGGGTCTAGAGCGTAATGAAATTACAATTATGTGCCATTTTCTTCTATTTCTTGCATTATGGAAAGGTGCAAATGGGAGTAGAAGGGAAAAGGATTACATCATAACTGATATGTTTAACTCATTAATGTGATCATCATTGTTTAGGAAACAAAGGAGAGCTAATAGAAATTGAGTGCAACAGCAGTAGTATTAGACAACTGTGTGTGAAAAGAAGTTATAAATAATGCATTCCTTGACTAGTTTTAATAATCAGTGAATTGCAAAATAAGACCCAGAGGGTGCATGATAAAACAGTTCTTTTGCTCGTATTTCTCTTTGGATCTCTCTCACACTCACACATGCACATATCTCCTCACTGCAGTTAACAAACAAGAAAATAAAAGACTTTGTAGAAGGAACAATTTTTTACCTAAATTATTTTGAAAGGTTCGTGTCTTTTTCTACATAAAACCTGGGAATAGAAAGAACACTGGATTCATTCATTTCCTCCCATGATTCCCTCTTCTTTACAAGAAAAATAGTGAAAATTACATTTTCACAAAAAATAATTAATGTAAATACAGATATACACATGTGCACATCGATATCTAAATTACTTTTGTCACAAATTAGAAAAATAAATCTTTCTTTTCTTAAATTGTGATTTAAGATTTTATTTTGTTTCATTTATTTTATTTTATTTATTTTATTTTATTTATTTAAATAGATGCATTGTAGTCTCTAACGTTTTTAGCCCACTAGATACCACGTTGGTATGTTGGTGAGTACTGAAGGATAAAGGAACTGTAGACTGATCATGAACATGTCCTATTAGTATCCTTGAAGGCAAACAGAAGTCACAGAATCATAGCATCATAGAGAGGATTGTTAGAGTTGGGTAGTATGGTTAGGTTGTAGTTGGACTTGATGATCTTCAAGGTCTTTTCCAACCTGAGCAATTCTATGATTCTATGATTCTATGATTCTGTGATTCTAAGTTTATATTTTCTCTGCTTCATTAACTGATAAATCGTAGGTAAATGAATTAAACACATTGCATTTTTTAAGACATCGATATATAGACTTGATTTCAATAGGACAAGCTGCAAATAAATTCCCATACATCATTGATATTATGGAGATGTTACCAGTGATATCAGGTGAATAATTCATACCGGTGTGATTATTTGCTCCACATTTAAAGCTGGATCAATGGAGAAAATGCATTTCAACCGAATACTCTAAGCAACAGAGATTTCTGAGAAATTGATGTGGCTCAATATATTTAGCAAGTTAATTAGTAGACATCTCAGTTTTTGATTTAATTAGTAATCTCAGAATAGTTTCACATTCAGTATTTCATGAGGCTATAAAGAAATAAAGTTTATTTGTTACCATTTATATTAATTTCCTAACTAAATATAGCTCAGTATCACTAAAAATCTGCTTGATGATGAAAAATAAATAACTTGGAGGTGGTTACGGGGTACAATACTGGGTAGAACTATAAAATAGTTAAATGTAAATTTTCAGTAGTCAGCAAATGAAATACTGAATGGATCAGAATGAAGGTTTTCCACTTGCTTTCAGAGCATTTTCATTATTCAAAATAAGCATTTTATGAGGACTTTTTGTTGTTGTCGTTGTTGTTGTTTTTTTAATTTGGTTGTTGCTTTTGTTTGCTTTCTCTTGAGATTCTCATAGAACACAGGAGAACATGATAGAACATGAGGAAATATCAAGATTTCACATTTTGCACATGGAACAACAAAAAAGGAAGTATTCTTGTTGAATTCAACATTTCTGAGTTATTGATATATGTTGATACTGTGAAATCTCCTTTAAAGACTATAGATTATTTTAATTTTAAATATCTATTTATAGAAACTTTTTACTTTTTTTCCCACCAAAATAAATGAATAAATAAATAAATATTGGAGGTAACATATGAAGGGATAATAAATATTTAACTCTAATATTTATCTGGTAATAGGTTTCACTGTCTGCAAAAAATTGCCTTTCACTTAACTGCAAGCACTTTCCTGCGTCCATTGCATTAGTTTTCCCTACTTGCAGTTGGGAAAAAATGCTTTATGAACACAATTTCCTGTATAAAGGAGAAAGGTAATATTTTGATAAATTTCAGTTATCTATCAGATTAATCTCACCTTATCACTGAAATACTAAATATGCTTTTAATGTTAGAAAGTAAAAGAGGTGCTGTTTCTATCTACTTTACCTCTGTTAAATGTATGCTATATTTACACACCATATCTTTAAGTAGCTGGAAGCACATTATCATTACATGCCTGAAGTTGCCAATATGGAAAACATTAATTGCTCTTTTAGCTTCATGTAAAGTGCTTCAGAGAGTTTAATAAGATATGAATTCACCATTCATTTAAAAATGAAATTGTGTTGTGTTCATCGTGTACCTGTGAAGAAAATATGTCCTATTCTGAAAGTTACAAGATTCAGTCTCCTACATGAGCTCAAGGGATGACCTTGTTTTCTCATAGTGTATTTAATTAATGCACAAGTACATGATTAATTAATTAAATTTTACAGTACGTGATCTTTAAATAGCTTTACTTTTTTAAAAATTCAGCCTCAATACAGTGCAATTAAGCTTACAGGAGTTAAGGATTCTGTTTAGAAGCTCAGTAAGAGACCAACATTCCCAAAACTATGCAATAGATCCCCAGCACATTCACACAATTCTCAAATAATGTTCAGCTGAATCTGAATAAATCTGTAAAAAGAAAAATCTGAAATAAACATAAATGATCCATAGATCTTTATTCTGAAATTCTCAAAATATTTATTCCAACATTTTCCTTCATTTTCACCCAAGTATTCGTTCTTTTTGTGGGATAATGTTTTTACATTTGCAGTGTGAAATAGCTGTTATAAATATATATGTATGTTCACGATTCAGAAGTTCATTTTCAGTTTTGCTAGTTCTACCAGCAAGAGAGGAAAATGAAAAAAATCAAGAATTCCATATCTTGTCATGAAGAGTCTTCTGCTGTTGTTTTAATATTTGTTTGTTTGCTTGCTTGCTTGCTTGCTTACTTTGCTCTGTTCTAATTGGATAGAGTTCTGGTGGAACTATGGTATATCTGAGAAATTATAAGAAATCTATCCAGTCAGTAAAATATTCAAATAAGCAACTTTTCCGCAGAGGTATCCCTTGTAAGGCCTTGTTTTGCACCTGGATAAAGTATTAGGTTTGTGAATTTCAACATAATTCCTAATTTATTTTAAATCCAATATTGTAAGACAGTTATTACAACATTGATCAATAAATGAAGGTTTACTTTGCTACCAGGAATGCAATGTTTCCTAGCAAAAACAAGCAAACAAACAAACAAAAATAACAAAAATACCCTAAATCAATGCTTTTAGTGCAGAAAGTAACTTATTCAGAAACACCTTAGGTGAACTGCAATATTATTATACTTGTGTGAGTACAACTGCATAATGAATCTTTCTTCAATTAACAAAAAAAAAAAGTCTTAAGCTACATTGTTCTGATTTATTTGGCATAGGAAAATTTAATGCGCTTAGGAGACAGCACACTAATGAAGTCCTCTGTATCAAAACACAATCAACTGGGCATTCTTGGTACTTATTTTTATGCTTCAGCATGTGAGATATAGAATCAGGAGTAGAGTATAATTCCATTTATTTTCTCCAGATAAATGTATTATTATCCTCATGTTGGCTGACCATTTAATCATATGAAAGAACAAATGTTTGTTGGAAAAAAAAATAGTCAGGAAAGTTGGTCAAGATCAGACAGTAAGTACTGTGTTTTGAATTATATTTATGGATGGCCTGATATGCATTAGTAAACAACAGCATAGTTGTAATTTCTCTGAGATGTTGTGTTTTTAGACCATCTGTCTTTCTAAGCCATTTCTGCATACTAGAGTCATTTAACGTAAGATTGAACTCAAGTAAGGATCAAAATAAACATAAGACTGGCCTCTATACATGGATTATTGGGTTACATATTTAGTAGCCAGTGATATTTGAACAAAAAATAAATGTGTAATGATACCAAATATGAGAAAAAAACTTAAAGAATTATTATTTATTTTTTCTATTTGAGCATTTACAAATATTATTGAAGAAGATGATGATTTCTTACTCTAAAACTCCAAGGAACTAATTTTTATAGAACTAAACTATAAACCACGAGGCTTGGAAGCTATTCTTGGAAGCTCGCTCCGAGTACTCTACTCTCTGTGCTCAAATCACAGAATCACAGAATTGTAGGGGTTGGAAGGGACCTCCAGAGATCATTGAGTCCAACCCCCCTGCCAAACCAGGTTCCCTACACCAGGTCGCACAGGTAGGTGTCCAGACGGGTCTTGAATATCTCCAGAGAAGGAGACTCCACAACCTCTCCGGGCAGCCTGTTCCAGTGCTCCGTCACCCTTACCGTAAAGAAGTTCTTGTGCACATTGGTGCGGAACTTCCTATGCTCCAGTTTCTGGCCGTTTCCCCTTGTCCTGTCTCCACACACTGCTGAAAAGAGTCTGGCCTTGCCACTTTGCCCCCCACACCTTAGATAATTATAGACGTGGATCAGGTCCCCTCTCAGTCTTCTTAGTTCACTTAGCCTTTCTTCATAGGGGAGATGCTCCAGGCCCTTCACCATCTTTGTGGCCCTCCACTGGACTTTTTCCAAGAGATCCCTGTCTTTTTTGTACTGGGGGGCTCAGAACTGGACACAGTACTCCAGATGAGGCCTTACCAGGGCAGAGTAGAGGGGGAGGATCATCCAGCCCAGATGATTGCGTAACTTATTTTTAAAATTCATCAGTAACAGAGGAATCCAATGTGTTTCAAGCAAGGTGTTCCAGATTTCCAATATCCTTTACTTCAGGTAATCAAGTAGAGAAAAATGGTTCTAATACATATCCCACAGGCTTTTAGGTTATTTCTCTCATTCCTTCTCCTGCTCTTAATAGGCATAAGAAAAATTTCTTTCCTTTCAATTTGTTTATGAGTCATTCTTATGCTGCTTCTTCATAGCCTCATATTTATTTCTCTTTGGTAATATTTCCTGACTTCAGACTATATTTCCCAGAATGTCCAAGTTCTTTACTACTGTTCTGTACATGTTTAAAGATACTTTTGTAAGGTTGATTTTTTTATCATGCGTTTGAAAAACTCTGAAATGCAGGGATGGTTGTGAGTTATGAAAAATGGGAAATGGAAGCTCCCATGCAGATCACCATGCAGCAGAACAGGGAACTACAGGTGTCCACTTGTTCTTTGACAAAAGCCTTTCTGAAAGACATATTTTTCTTTAACTAATATCTTCTGCATAAGCCACATTTCATTTGAAAATCCTACCTGAATGAATAATCTTGACAGATGTTCTATAAAGGAAAGGAGGTACCACTTAAACATCCTTTCTTTTGCCATCCCTGCAATTGAATAATTATGACCTTTGAAACAAATTAGAACATTAGTTTTTATCTGCATTCCAGTAACTTTTCAGATGCCAGAAAATTTTCTTGACTCAGTATAGAAAGGTAGAACAGTGAAGAACAATATCTTATACTGTGTCAGTGAGATGAAAACCGTATAGATTCCTGCTTAACGAGGAACTATTACTTAACTAGTTTAAAAATGTTGTATTTCTGAGAAAAAGGGGGATAAAAGGCAACTAATTCTTGGCACTGCCCTATAGAAAAGACACAAAAGAGAAGGAAAAAAATGTGATAATGACCTAGTTATCACTTCCAAGGCTACAGAGTTTTTTGTGTTGAAATTCCTGTCTTTTATGAAACAAATGTTTCTTAAGGGTGTTCTCACAGTGGATAAGATTGTCCAGAATTAAATCTAACAGTAAGATCTGAAGAATTATTAAAATATTTTTCTGTGTATTTTGGAAACTTCTAAAAATTTCAAGCTCATATCTCTATCCTGTCTTACAATGTGCTTTTTCTGTGTTAAAAAATTCCACATGAATGTGAAAACATAGATGGTGTGAAGTATACTCAAATGGTCAAGTTTTAAAAACTTCAGTTATTCATATTCTTTAGCTCTAGGTACATTTATACCTAGAATACAAACTAGAGTATGTTAGAGTTAGTTTAAGGTGAATGCATATCTGACACATCCAGCACAACCCAGTTGCAGGTAGAATGAAGTTTTGAGATTTTTCCTTAAGGTAGCAGAATGCTAGTAGCCATGATATGTGGATGAGAATGGAAGAGAGAAGTAGAGGAATAAAAAAGCGAACATATATTGTGTAGGATAGCTTCTATCTTTCTCCATCACAGGATGCTTGAGCTGTGCCATCCACTACTCAGCTCCTGTTCTGCAGCTTGGAGAGGAATACAGCCCTTCCTCAGACAAAAGAGCTTGAGTAGGATAATAAATCAATTAATTCTATTGATCTATTTCTGATTTTAAACAAACAAACAAACAAAAAAAAAAAAACAGACATATATATAGGACATAAAAGCCTATCTGTAAATTAGGACAAATGTGAACAGAACAGTTTGCAAAGGCACCACCAGTACCAATAACAGTAATCCAATTCCAGTTTGTGCAAAACATCTTAGATCAGTTTGTGTTTCCCACAGAAATCATGGAATCATAGACTGGCTTGTGTTGGACCTCAAAGATCATCAAGTTCCAACTCCCCTGCCACATGCAGGGTTGCCAGCCGCTAGATCAAGTAATAGATCAGACAGCCCAGGGCTTCATCCAATCTAGATTTAGACACCTCTAGGAATGGAGCATCCACAGCCTCTCTGAGCAACCTATTCCAGCACCTCACCACTCTCTCAGTAAAAAAAGTTTCCACAACATCTAATCTAAATCTTCCTTCCTTTAGTTTAAAAATATTCCCCTTTGTTCTATCACTATCTACACTTGAACAAAACATTCCCCCACGTTTATAAACTCATTTTAAATATTGGAAGGCTGCAATGAGATCTCCCCTCAACCTTCTCTTCTTTTCCAGACTGAACAAGCCCAGTTCCTTCAGCCTATCTTCATAGGAGAGGTGCTCCAACCCTCTGCTCATCTTCGTCGCCCTCCTCTGGACCCTCTCCAAAAGCTCCATGTCTTTCCTGTGCTGGGGGTCCCTTGGACGCAGTACTCCAGCTGAGAACTCACGAGAGCAGAGTAGAGAGGAGCAATGACTTCCTTCATCCTGCTGTCCAATCCTGTTCTGATGGAACCCAGGATACCATTGCCCTTTCAGGCTCCAGGCACAGACAAAACAGAGGTGGGAGACAAAAACAGTAAGAAGCTTTTCCAGCTGATCAGTCTATAATGGTTTTATATCTTATATATTTGAGAACTCTTTCTCCTTATAGAACATTATAAAGCAGAGAGCACTTCCTCTTTCTCTTACGAGCTTTCAGAAGAACCACACTGCATATACAGTCTTTTGAACTGTTTATAATAGGTATTGTTCCTTTTGTTATTTGGTTACCATCTCGACAATCATTTTGTTTCAAATTTTAGAACTTGTCATCTGTCTGCATTTAGCTTCTGTGCCTACTCCTTCTCATTCTGCACTAACAAAGATGTAGCAATGCCATTGTACAGTGTGCAGCTCTGAGCCTGTAGGAGGTCTGTGCTGAAAGCTTCTCATGTTTTTCTTTTCAGTTTAGCAGTCTGTGAACTTCCTCCCACCATTCAACTGAAGTATTTTATTTCTTCATTGAGTTGACAGAAAATTTGGATGCCTTGTGTGCATGCTGTTTCACTTTTTGAAGAAAAGCTTTAAGTTGAGAGAAGTGACTGGTGATGGTCTGTGCAATATGAGCACTTTTTGGGGTTTCCTTCTCAGCTGAAAATAGTAGGTACGCAAATTATTACAGTAGCAGATGTGATTTGTGACGTCAATGCTATTTCTGGCCCCTTTTAATGGAATAATCCATCAGAATGAAAGTATAATGACAGGCAAGTGATGCATAAGCAAACAGACCTTGTGATGTCAATCCAACTTCCGTTTTTTACCAGGTAAATGTTACTCTGACAATGAATGAATCACTTCTGTCTTTTCATTAGACTATTGAGAGGTGAAGACTTCTAAAGTAGCTTCAGCAAAAGCTATTGGTGCTGGCTGTCTCCTCAGATCTCCATACTTCCTGGAATTTTCTTGATATGTACCATGAAATAGACTTATATATGCTGCCTGCAGTTCCTCTAGGATAAAATGTCAAAGAGCATCTTGCATGACATAATCCTCCTGGAGAAAAAGCTTATTCTGTGCTCTAAAATTTGTCTTGTTGTGCTTGAAAAAGATTTTTTTTTAACAGTTAGGTCCTCAAGCCATTTTCAGGGAGTCCTGTGAATTTGGTCTGTTTCACTTAAATACATGTGATAACTAAGGACATTCGACTTGTTCTCCTATTATTACACCGGCTTGTGTTCTATACAATTTCTTCTACATCCTAATCTGTATGAATGTCTAGAGATGATAAAACCTATCCTATTTTTAACTTCACCTACAGAAATTCCAGTAATTGAACTGACAGTCACAAAACTGCATTTCATTCATGCAAGTCCTCTATTGTTACAAAAGTTTTTGTATAAAGTACTAGTTTAAGTCTGCACATTATGTTTTTGAAGAAGAAAAGTCTGCTGTGTGAAAGAAATGTCAGAATGCCTTTGTTGCAATGTTACATATTGAAAAACATCCAAAATTCAGGACTACAAAATATGTTGTTCTTAATATTATAATGTTCAATGTGAGGGTGTATGTGGTTATCTACTATAGATTACTTTGATTCCTTTAATAAGTATATGCATCAACAAGCAAGCCACAGAATCACAGAATAGTCAATGTTGGAAAGCACCTCTGGAGATCTTCTTGTCCAACCTCCCTGGTCAAGCAGGGACCATCTTAGCCAGGACTGTGATAGTGACACCAGTGACATCAGTCTGCGCAGTGGACTTCTTTTCCTGAAATCACAGAATCACTGGAAATCAAAATGAAGTGTTCTAGATTCCTCTTGCTGTTAAAGCTCATAAGCGTAGCAATTTTATTGTTTAGGTATTAGAAGTTTAAACTTCTAGATGTTATCTATATGTTGCTTAGTAGGAATGAGTCTATGAATCCAAATTCTTAGTTAAAATTAAAAGGTAGAGAAAGAAAAATGATGTCTTAGCAAATCCATATTTATTAGTTTCTTACAACAGAAATGTTGAGCATTTAACATCAAAAGGTGCTTGAATGGCCTGATGAAAGACAAATCAGGAATTCTCTGTGCAACTTACAGATTCATAGTTCTGAGCACTCCTGTACCAGAAAAAATAAAAATAAAAATTAAAACAAACAGCATCAAAAACCACAAAACAACAGTAACGACAAAATACCAAATAAAGCAATCAAAACAAAACAAAACAAAACAAAAAAACCCTGCCAAAAACCAAACTGTCATAAACCATTGTAAAATCGTACTCGTAGTGGCTCAAGCACTTTGTATTCCAGTTTATTTATTCTCAATTTTGGTGGATATCAATAATAAAGAAGTTCAGACTCATGCATGAAACATTTCGTTTTGGTCTGACAGAAGCAGGAACACCTCCTGATTTTTCACTGATGTATTTGGCCTCTCCAGCAGATATTAACCACTGAGGGTGCTTAAGAGATGCAAGTTGCATCTCTCACAGAGCCCTTTTGCTATGCCTCTTCTCCTAGCTGAATGTGGTTGAGAGCAAATGAATCTTTAGGCATTCACCAACATCTTGCATATCTCCATAAGAAACAATGTCCTTGCCAGTAAACTCAGTCTGTTCAGAGATATTCCCAAATATGAAAACAATGATCACAGAGAGGACTGAAATTACATTTATAAATAAACTCACCTTTAGTAAGAAGTTGTCTGCATGCAAATTTTTCTGCATACACTCTGGTCCCTGGCCTATGTTAAGTTCCAAACATACGTAGAAAATCCTGTTCCTGCTGTATGCTTTTAGATTATGTTTATTTGTTACGTAAATACAAAGTTATTCTTCCTTCCCCATAAAATATTCAGTTACAGAATTATGCCTAACACCTATATATACACATACATACATATATAAAGTCTTTGAATTTGTTCATTTCCTTCCTACATTTTTACCTACTTTATTTTTGGGATATAAACTTTGAATATTTCTGAATACATACAATAGTTCAACTCCTTCAGAATGCTATTTTATCATAAACAATGAAAAGAGTATTTAGAACTAAATGCAACTCATCTTCTCCAGATATTAACAAATCTGTATGGAAAAACAAACATTTTGTCTTCATGAAGTCATCTGTAAAATCTTCTCACAGCATGTGATGAATATTCATGCTAGTTAAAATTCCTCTTCGTTTGACTTTTTGGAAAATGAAGGACTTGTTACTATGAAAACTTATATTTAAATTATTTTATTTTTGCTCTACTCTTCCTCACTGCATTCTGTATCACTCATTCTAGATGCTGAAGTCAATGGAAATTGCTTGTTTATACAGAAAACAGCATTTTTCTAAGACAATTATCTATGTTTGGTTAGACATTCCTTCATCTCTTGTAATATAATTTATTGTATAAGTTTGGAATTCCTTGCCACAGAACATCAGTGAAAAGGCAGTCTCAAACTATGTTACATTTTACTAGTAAGTTCCAAGTTCCATTGCTTCATGTATTTTGTGTTTTGAAAATATTTTATAAGGGATATAACAACTTCAGTGCTTGCAGACAGTCAAAAAATATCAAAAAATTCCAAGTGAGGTTTCATGCGAATAGTCTGGGAAAAAAAAAAAATTAAGAAAGATCTTTGCATTACATGAGACATTCAATTATGATGTTCATTGACTTTAAATGGATTACTGCCATGATGTGGTAAATAGAAACTGCATAAAGTATTTATATTTTATTTAAATGTCAGCTACTTAATTTACTTCCTCATTATACATTAACGTAATGATCAGCCTGTTTATTAGTGTTAAATATTTCATGGATTTCACAACATTGTATAACTTACTATAAATGAATAGAGGTCATTACATTACCCATTGTATCAGCAACAGTCCACACTGATAGAAAGCAGGAGAAAACTTGTGATGAAAAATAGAGGACTGTATAGTTATAATTACTTTGAAGAATCAATGTGCTACACCTCAGTCATATAGAAAAAAANAAAAGCTAAAATAAACCAGGAATTGCACCATAATTATAATGACTTTCATTTATAGAACATCAAGATGAAAGTTCTACAATCTACAAATAGATTTTCAAAGTGTATGCAGAATAAAGAGACTGCTACAATCACAGGTAAAATACAAATAATCATAATAAATTGTAATTGCTGTTTAACAAAACAGCCCAGTATCATGCAACAGTTTAGGAAAACACATTAACTAATAACTGAATATCACAACTATATACAGTTTGAAATGTTAAAATTCAGATCATATTTAAGATTGAAAGAAACAAATCCAAGTAAAAAATTGCTCAGTTTTATAATATTTCTGTTTCCATATGAAAATATTTGAGACACACTACTAAACTATAAGGATCTACATTTTCCAAACGTAGGCTTTCTTTGAACTTACCCAAAGTGGAAAATTTTAAAGAATGGCCAGCCACCACCACCACAACCACAATCACCACCATCAAAATCTACCATCACCAAGAACAACACTTAAAATGTTTTTTACACTCTTCTTGAAAAACAAGGCACATTAAAAACCCTCCCACACACAAGCATGAAAGATGAACACACTTCCCTACTCCTCTACTGTCAAAATCAGTTTTTTAATGTTCTTTATTTGCTAAAGTGGTAATGGTCAGTAGCACTGCTTCAGTAGAGAATATTCTGCATGCAACTGAGAGTTAAGTAAGTCTTATGTACACTAACAGATATTTATATTTAATGAATTAGTTTAAGATCTTGAGCTATGTATGCTGATTTCCTAGAACATTTTGTTTTGCCTGAGTACACAATAGAACTTGCCAATACCTTGCAAGAATTTAAATGGAAATGTATCACATAGGTCACTGAATCCAATTTTTTAGTGCTGAATGATATCTCAGTGTCATCCAGGGAAATTACTACCATGAAGAAATAGGAAAAAAATAAATTCTCAAACTCAGTCATATCAATGACTGTAAAAAATTGGGATAATACTCAAATATGAAATACTGGTTATTATGTCTTTCTTACAGGGAATACTTTCAGTGACAACAAATCCAAACAGCAGCTTTTTTTGTCTGATTACAAGACTGCTGGCCATCTGGAAAGGGAGAAAAGTGGATAAGTTAAAGAGTAATGTCTCCCTTGTCATCATCATAGAGAGAAAAGAACACACATCAGATTTCTTTCCCAAGATTTGATGTGAACAACACAGTACCTCTGGAAGCTCCTTCCCCTGAGCTTTTTCCACTCCTTTGCAATAAAGAGTGATAAACACTTCACCTGTTGTCTGTGCATGCAGTTCTACACAGCCCTCACCCACTTCTACCTATTCTTCATCACTCTATTAAGGAACAACTCCCTAACAGAGAGAGCTGTAGAACTTGGAAGCAACAATATCCTCTCACACTTATCATGATACATCAAGAAGCCCCTATAAAGAGTATCTCAGAAGAAATGCTCAGAAAAGGAGCAATGTGAATGAATATTAAAAGTGCAATGAAAATTGGCTTAAAAGTTGATTGTTTTGTTTTCTTTTTTAATTTTTTTTTTTTCCAGAGATGTACAGGTAGAGCTCGGTAGCAAGCATAGTAGAACCCCAAACAACCAGTTAGCTTTTCATCACTGAGAGCTCAGACATAGTGAAATTTAACACCCCACTTCACCTTTTCTCTGTCAATTTGTCGGATACACAGGAGAAATGGAAGAATCCCAGACAGAGCCACAATGCACCAAACATACTGTGTTTTAAGCTAGCTGGTCAACAAAAAATATATGCTTCCAGAGAATCACTTTCAGTGGTATCCAGTGGCAGGTAGTGGACACAAACTGGAGGACAAGATATTCCCTTCAAACATCAGGATGTACTTTGACACCATACAAATGATAGAGCATTAGCACAGGCTGCCCAGAGAGGTGGTGAAATACCCTCCATGGAGATCTTAAAAAATCAAATGAACAAAGACCTTCTCACCCTGCTCTAGATGGCTGTGCTTGAGCTGAGGTCAAACCAGTTGGACCTAGGTGTGTTTCCCAACCTCAACATTTCTGAGATTCTACAATAACTCCAGACAGGGTCTTAACATTTTGATTGTATCCAGAGTGGCTTAAATATCACATAACTTGTTGAAATAGAAAAGAAATGGATTCTAATATTGAGCATTCTAGAGTAAAATATTTCAGCATGGTTAATGTGACAGTAAATTTCCCCTGAAGAAGGGGGATCTAATCTAAATTAGATCTAATCTAATCTAATCCTAAAGGAGGGGAGATTTAGATTAGATGTCTGGGAGAAATTTTTCACTGAGAGGGTGGTGAGGCATCGGTGCAGGATGCCCAGAGAAGCTGTAGATGCCCCATCCCTGGTGGTGTTCAAGGTCAGGTTGACTGGGGCCCTGGGCAGCCTGGTCTTGTACTTGCTTTAGTGGTTGACAACCCTGCTTCTGTCAGCAGATTGGAAGTAGGTGATTTTTGAGGTCCATTCCAACCTGAGCCATTCTATGATTCTATGAAATGTCACATGTGTAGTTGAGTATGAATGCGAGCAGGAACCTGTGTAGCACAGGGTGGGTTACACAGTGTGAATTATAGTGTGCAGTCTGCAACTTCAGCCGCGCTTCAGTTCTTTTTCAAAGCCATTTAACTGATAAGATCTTCAGTCATGGTCACCCTAAATGCAAATCTACTGAATGACTACGTAGAATGGCAAACATCATTTAAAAAGGCATTTTATATCCTCCTCATCCCAGCATATTTCCGCAGGTTACGCTTCTTAGTTTTTAAAATAGATTCGTCAAAGAAAAAAAGAAGAACAAAATCATATGTATTTCTCTTACAAGTGCAGAATATCAGTCCTTTTTTACAAACCGTATGTAGAGAGATAAGAGTGGGTTCCCAAGCACTGCCCTTAGAATTCTGACAAGATGTGAAGGTGTTCCACTGGGATTCTTCTGGACAAAGCCTATCATGTAAACAGCTGACAAGTTTTAGATGTCTTCTGTAGGAGATGAAATGAATCACACTTTAGATAATAAAAGAAGTCTGAATGACTGCCAGGGTTTGATACGTGTGTTGTGGTCACAGGAGTTAGCCACCTGTGAATTTACTCAATTCCACATACATATTTCATTTCACACACAGCGATTTCTGTGCTGCTGCATGGCCAGAGATGCACAGCCAGCTCATTTTGGATTATTTGGAACATGAGCTTCATGGGCTACTTGAGCTGTATTTGCTTCACAGAATTGGTTCCTAGTCAGTAAAACCGGAGTATCTCATCTCCAGACAGCAATTATTTTCCCGGGTGCTGAGGACACTTGAAACTATTTTAAATACTATCAGCTACTGATTATGCACCACAAATAAATCAAATACAAAAGACTGTAGCAGACAATTTTAATTCCAATGATGCACTACTCTCCTTCAGCTGAAGTTGATATTGTTTTTATCTCAGGCACTGCTGACCTTGTCTATATTCTAGGTTTCTTCAATAAAAAGAACTTTCTCCCAGCAAAAAGAACACAGGGCTTTAATGGATTTTCTCTCCTGCTAACCCTGCTTCTTACACAGCATAAAATAGATTTTTACCCTAAAAAATTTCACATGTACCTTTGAAATTCAGTATCAAGTAACTTTTCTCTTGTCTGGAATGTAGAAGCTTGAAAATATTGATAATATCACAAAAGAAAACTTCCCAGCTCTGTGTGCAGATGTCATTGGGCATTTCTAGCTGTCACTGATAGCTTTTCCACTGATGTGCTTAATGTACTGGAATATCAGTACCTAGGAAAACAATTAAGGTTAACAAACAGGATGAGAAGTGCACGTTCCTCAGACAACACATACTCATGGTTGTCTGCTTTATCATGCTTTCCAGTTTTAAGGTAAGGACCATTCCACAAAAAATAAAATAAAATAAAATAAAATAAAATAAAATAAAATAAAATAAAATAAATAAAGGTAACATAAATGACTAAGGAGGCAATTAAAGAAAAAAAAAAGATTTTATTGAGTTCAGTTATAACTAGTACAACAACAGGTTATAAACAGCATTGTTTATAATTTGACACTACTAACAAGGTGAACAAATCACACTGCTTTCCCCCTAACTCCATCTGCCTTGAATGCCTAACTAGAAGAGTACATAAAACAAACTTATCTGCTAAATGTAGCAGGAGAGCAGCTAGCTGGTCACTGTTGTCCATGAGGTAAACCCCTGGCTTCTCCTCTCAGCTAGCATGTTCCTGGCAGAAATTATGAATGACTGTTTGCAACTACCTACTGTAAACAGCCTGGAATAAATCAGCATTTAATTGTTTTTCACCTACACTCTAATATTAGAAAAAAAGAAAAAAGAAAAAAAGGAAAAGAAAAAAGAAAAAAGAAAGGAAAAACACTTTTTACCTGACTATCTAGAATGTTTCCTCCTTTCAAGTTTGCTATGAGTCTGAAACCAACGTTGCTACTCTAACAGCATACATTTTCTCCCTTTGCAGTTTGCTTTGATGCAATCATTTCCTTCCTTCTCACAGATTATACAGGCATGAGCAGGAAAGTCAGCATTAATTTTCAAAAATGACCTCTTTCAATTAGTTCTGTCTTTGCTTGTATTTTAAAGGACAGCAAACTGCTGAGTATGACTTCAAGAAACAAGAGATGCATTCAACCTGCCAGGCATATGCAAGTTCTTTCTGGTTGCTAATCTGGCCCTTATCCGGAGCTCACAATGCTGACTGTGTGCTACCTGCTCATATTTGCACACTGCTGTGGAAGACTGTTTCTGTTCTATTTTCACAGGATCTAAGAGCTGGCAATGCTTCCTGTGCTGTTAGCATAGCCAGTTCATCCCAGTGCCAGAGCGCATCCGCTTAAAGCTGGCCAGGTGCCTCTTCATCACCTGAAACTTCTTCTTCTCGCATTTCACAGGGAACATTTCGGAGTCTGGCTTACAGCGCAGGGAAGGAAGCTGGCTGCTGCAGACAGTCTCCCAGGAAACAGCCCGTCTAGTCTTCAGAGGAGTGGCTGGAGGCTTTCTGCACTCAACGGTCTGTTGAAGTTCTCTAAAAGGGCTGGATGAGCTCCTTACGAGTGACATGGTCTTCTTTCTTTGGGATGTGAGGAATTTAAGCTCTTCAGAGTCATGCTGGAAGAAGAGAGACTCTTTCCTTCTGGTACTGGGGCTCTCACCCAGCGTGAGAAATCCATAAGGGGTGGTAATTTTGGAGAGGTGGGGCAAAGAGAGGGCAGCTCTTGTTGCTGGGTCAGAATGATGTGCTGCTCTCTCCAAGTCTCCAGGGAGAATCACTTGGTCTGTAAAGCACAGGGTTCCTCTTCTGTGCAGACTTCCTCCTTTACACAGTGCATCTTTCCTGATGTGGGATTCGGATTTGCTTCTAGTTGTCCTGGGCTTTTGAGCAACTTCATCAGACATTTGTCTGTCTGGAGGGTTCTCGATGGTATCTTCCTCTGGTTCCCGTTGGAAGGCAATATGTTCTATGTCCAGAGAAGGGATGAAAAATTTAGGGATGCGATCAGGAGTCACGACAATGTTGAAAATGTCTGTGTTTTTCTGAGCCATTTTATCTGCAGAAGTTGGCTTGCTGATTTTGAAGCTTGTCCAAGTTAGCAAGCTTTCTATAGCACTTTTTATGGAGAGCTGGGATGTACCACCAGGCACCATTATTTCAGCCAGAAGTGCTTTCTTACAGAACACAATGCTGTCTGCTGATTTAATTCGCACAGCACTGATTGCAGATGGGGAACTCATTCCTGCTTATAAAACAAAGCAAATGACGTCATCTGATAGCTAGATGTCATTGGCATGGTAACCAAAGATAAGAAGGCTTTTACACTCCTACTTACAGTCTGATTCATGCTGCACCATTACCTTAAATAAGCTTAAACATTTGATTTAATTATTTTAAAATGCCAGGTTTGGTGCTAGTTCCCTAGCTATTTTCAGGAAGGAAAAAAAAAAGGCTGCAAATGTACCTGCAACTTTCAGACTATTTGTATTGTGTTATCTGTGCTATTGCACAAAATAGATTTAAGCTTTTACTTTATGTGAAGGGCTGTGACACTAAAGTGATGTGCAAGTACGTGTAAAAGGCATAGCTCACTTATGATTCCTTAGTTTAGCTTTCAGTAAATCATACTATTTTGTGTAATTTACATTGAGGTTGTGAGGGAAAAGGGTAGGAATTGAGATCAAACAATTATTGGCCTAGCATATAGAAATGTATTCTAAGGGATCTCAAACTGCCTTTCGCTGGTGTATGTACATGGTATTTAATGTGGAAAAGTAGGCTCCTCAGTGAATACTCAGATTAAATATCTGTGATTGAAGGATGGTCATCTGCTCAGGTGCATAAAGAAGTTTGTAACTGATGTGTCGGTTTCTACTGGTACTTGTTGTGTTTCAGCACAAGAAAGATGCAGAGCTCTTGGAACAGGTCCAGAGGAGGGCCACTAAGATAATCAGAGGGCTGGAGGACCTCTCCTCTGAAGAAAGGTTGAGGGAACTGGGCTTGTTTTGCTTGGAAAAGAGAAGGCGCTGGGGAGACCTCACTGCAGCCTTCCAATATTTGAAAGGGCAGTATAAACAGGAGGGGGCATGACTGTTTATGAGGGTGGATAGTGATAGGACAAGGGGAAATGTTTTTAAACTGAGACAGGGGAGGTTTAGATTAGATATTAGGAGGAAATTTTTCACACAGAGGGTGGTGACACACTGGAACAGGTTGCCCAAGGAGGTTGTGAATGCCCCATCCCTGGAGGCATTCAAGACCAGGCTAGATGTGGCTCTGGCCAGCCTGGTCTGGTGGATGGAGACCCTGCACATAGCAGAAGGGTTGAAATTAGATGATCACTGTGGTCCTTTTCAACCCAATCCATTCTGTGATTCTGTTATTCTTTGATTGTTAGACTTCTGCTTACCCACAGCCACTGAGGCGGTTCATGGCCAGCTCTGAAAACAGAAAGGCTGACCACTGACTTGGTGCAACAATGCAGTCCGTTTTCCAACTACTTTTTATTTTCCTTTCTTGAATGCCCCTCAACTCCTTTCCTACATTTGTGCAAGTTGCTCTACCTCACTTTATATGCATGATTACCAGGAAAGACCCGGAGAACACAGAAGAGTGAATAAACATCTCTGCAGGATGAGTAGTTCTAGGTTCTGTTTTTTCTTGTTATCCTTTAATGTTGGTGACATTTTGTGAGCCGGTGTTACCGAGCACTTTGAAAGCATAAAGCAAGTTTCCCTGTGTTACAGAATAAACTCCATATAATGTATTTCACTTTATTTTATTTTATACAGTATTTTTTTTCTATTAATATTCCTGCAGTTCTTATTCAATTTGCTGTATTTTTGGACTAAAGTTCAGTATTCATAATTAAACTACACACTAGTGGTTAGTTAGGAAGGCCATGACTTCTTTGAATTCAATTTATGTGCATGTATATATAATCTTGTGATTATTCTGTGATAAAAAAAAAAAAAAAAGTACGGACTCCAGAATAATTTCAGAAATGGTAAATTTGTGCATACCTACACAAATTATAAGACTGCTAAAAACACTGTTTAGGGCTCAAGTGTTCAGAATAAATTTGATTTTTAATTATTTCACACAACAATATTATTTAACATTTTGTTTTAATTCTATGTTGTTTCTCTTTGATCTGAGAAAAAGTCCAAATATCTTCCTTTTGCTTTAAGAAAAAACAAATTTTAACCAATAGTATCTGCACCTGGAGAAAGAATCAGTACCTCTACTAGTGTTTGTAACAACTATATAAAATGCATAGTAAGAAATAAGAAAACTAGTAGAATTCTTAAAGACTTTAAATTTTATTTGCATTATAATCTTTACACAATCCATTCTCCAAGCAGAATACTTCCTGATCTTTTTTTCCATTATATTATCATTAAACAACATAACTCATCTTTTTTTTTTTTTTCTTCTTCTTCTTTTTTCTTTTTTTCTAATGCAATCAGCAGCTCTTCAACGTCTTCTTTACCCTGCTGGAAAAGCAAATGCAGAAGTTTGGATATCTAATATAATATTTTGTCTAAATAACTCAACTATTAAAGTGTACTTCTGTAGGCTTTTCACAGAATAAAACTTTCATCTCTGAAAGTTAGACACAGTCAGAAAATGGTTCTACCTTTCATCTTTTCTGTAGAGAAGGCATATTTCTGGTGTCTACAATAACTGGAATACTCAGTACTTGCAATGAGCTTTTCGTCTTTGACATGCATTGAAAATATTAACTAATTAATCATCACATCCTGTATGGGTAAACAGACATTTTCCCTGTAATTTTTGCTGTACGCACAAAAAGACAAGAATGTAAATTGCTATACTCACACAGAGAAAATAAATAAATAAATAAATAAAAAGTAGAAATGAAGAAACAGCACTTTTTCCAGTGTGAAAAACTACTTCTGTCTCTGACTAGTCTTCTGTTATTTTTTGGCCCATGTCTTCACTTTGTTCACTCTTGTTCTACACTGCTGAAAATGCACAACTAATGGCGGTGGCTATTGAGAAGCAGTCTTTTGTAGCTGAAAATTTTCCCTATCAAATAATATTACTGTGCTTTTTGAATCTGTTGTAGTTTCCATGGCAACAAATAGGAGGCATTACTTTCAGGGCAACCAATGTGGTCTATTCCAACATATTGTTAAGTACACGGGAAAGTTAAGGTTCAGATTTTAGGAGCTATCAGGATAAGACTGACGAGTGTAAAGCTGTCGAGGAAACATAAGATAAGCTGTAAGCTGTCAGGCTTTTCTTCTCTAACAGCTCTGAATTATTAACACCAGAGAACAGAAGAAATGAAATCTTGGAAGTCACTTTGTAGGGCTGAAATGAATTATTTAGGAAAGCTGCTGTCTGTCTGCAGTCTCCTTGCTACTAAGTAGTCAATTGAAAATGAGTGAAAATGGCTGAGAGGAGCCTAAGAAGAGTTGTTGAAATAGCACTTTCGCACAGCTTTAGGTTTATTCATTCAAGCTGACGTGTGTGGCTGAATTTAACTGCAGGAGAAAATAATTACTCTAGCACTTAAGCTGAGTACGTGGTGAGATACTTATGCCCTCTGTCATATAAACAAATCTAAAAGTTTGTTATATAAGTAGACTCTGTAGAGTTGTTTAATGTTGTAATAAGACACAGCATAGAACAAGATTTTCTATCTGCAATTCAGCCTCTAAATCTATTGTTCATTCATGTTTTCTCTAATTTTTAGATTGTCCTGCTAGAAAATAAATGAATCTAGTTTATTTGCACTGCTCTGTATAATATAAATTCCAAGGACACACAAACTAGATGTGAAAAACTGCTGTCAGCCAGATTTTTTGTGAATATTGTAAACACAGCATGGGATACTTTCTTTGTGGGTTTTTTTTCTTTTCAGCATCACATTTTTTTCCAGAAGTGAGATGTGTTGCCTTCTGTGTGATGAGTTGACAAGATAGTCCTTGGTTACAACTGTGTAATTAAGGTTTACCAACAGTGTTCTTATGCAGTACTTCTTAATTTCTCATATAATTTTCATGCCCTTGTGTTATATTCATAATAACCAGTAATCTCAGCTTGGATGGAATCCCTTCTCAGTAGGAAGTTGTGAGACGTGTGCAAATGCAATATATGGTTTAGAGATTTTAGTAAAAGGCTCTTATTCATTCCATCATATTTAGATGCTTGACTATGTCTCTCAGGCTTGGAGTCTTGTCAAATACATGATCTCTATAGTGGCCTGAAAGAGGTAATTGTCCTCAGATATAACAGCAATGTCAAATCCCCACTTGAAAAACATGCAATTCAAATAAATTGTCTTGTCGTGCAGCAACAAAAGGTAATGGAATACTGGTGGGAAAGTCCAGCTTCTACTGCCATACCACCAACATTTGCCTCTGAAGAAGTGGGCCAACATAATAAAATAGGAGGCATTACTTTCAGAGCAGCCATAGTACAACTTACAGGGAGGAATTTAAATGCACATTTATATCATTTTGGGTTCAGCTACTCCAGTGCTCTGATGTTTTCAAATATCTTGGAAAATAGATACTACCCTCTGTTGTTTTCCATTTGTAATTATTGTGATGGTATCCTTCTGTGTTAAACAAATAATAGTAATAATTTTTAAAAAGTGCTTATTTGACTTCATTTTAAAATATAAAAGATCCACATCGTGATGGGGATCACTGGTTTGCATTTAGTCATGGAAGAGTTAAAAAAGGCGAAGAAGCATAGAAGGGTAACATGAGCTACTGTTTGTTGAATACATAGCATCTCAAACTCACGCCAAAAAGGTATCAAATGCAATCATATTTCTTAACTTTGCTTTTAAATGTTTGTATGAATAATATATGAATACTGCCAGATCCAATATATATTGCAGTACTTCCACTGGTCACATATATTTAAGGAATATGCTGTAAGCCCATATTCTTTGATGTGACATATGCAACATACATCACAGCTTAATGCACCATTAAAAAAGGAAATCTCAGCTCCTTAGTATCACCACATATGAAAGATGTAGGCATTACTGAGAGTACAGTTGCTCAAGCGGTAGTTAACCTAAGCCTACGTAATAAAACCTGTGTGTCGAGCCACACCCTGACATGTCTTACATGCAAAGTGCTTTTTACATCTATATGTATGGAACCTTACTTGTATACGTTTAGAGTATGGGATCCTCTTCACAGGAGCAAAATATGGAATAATTAAAAGTACTGTCTCATCAGGAAACCAATACTTCAGATAAGCAAGGATAACCATCAATTTTCTCTCACTTCTGATGTATCTTAGTTACTATTTTAGGCTTATGAATACGATTTGGATAGCTAAAANCATCTGCCATGCAACAGGAAAACAGTATAAGTCAGTCTGTAGTAAGAGGTGTTAATCTTGTGAGAGGAACAACACAAAAAAAATAGTTTCTTGAAAATATGTTATGCATCTTGGCAGAAAACCATAACCTTTGCAGCTCCTTTAAGCAATGAAGCAATATGTGCTTATATATAACTTTCAGTTATAATAAAATTTAACATGCAATTGGATTTAGCATACTTCCGCACCCCCCTCCCCCCCCTTGGAGAGAAAGAAGTGTAAATTTGATAATATCTATGGAAAACAAAAACAAAAACCAAACCAATAACAAAATTATTTCCCACTTTTGATTTTTTTTTTAAACTTTTGTTTGTCCACATCTGTTTTGCAATATAACCTATTGAAACAATAATTTAACAGGCAAAAATTACGGTGCATAGAGTAATAATGAGATAATATTTCTGCTCTGTATAAGCATAAATCTGTAGTGTTAAAAGTGGATGTGTACACACTAAGTTATATCCTTACCAATTTGTAAAACTATTACTTAAACATACTTAAGCATATGCTGACATTAGTAAATGTTTGATATTACTTGATTTCAGCTTAATTGTAAATAGCTGTCCTTTTCCTTTGCTGAAGTCAGCCACAAGAGGGAGATGATCACAAAATGAACTACCTTGTTGAGTCTACAAATTTAATGTTCCTAAAACAAATGTTGTGACATACTGAATTATAGGATACTGGTACAGTTTGGAAAGATTGCCTGTTTTTGTTGTTGTTGTTATTGTTGCTGTTGCTTTGTGGTCGTTTTTCTTTTTCTTTTTTCTTTTTTCTTTTTTCCTTTTTCCTTTTTTTCTTTTTTCTTTTTCCTTTTCTCTTTTTCCTTTCTTCTTTCTTCTTTCTTCTTTTTCTTTTTTTCTTTTTTTAATGAAATGTTTTAGCTTTGCAGTGTCATAGACAATCTAACCAGCACATAAGGAAAATATTATACGTTAGAACATGAAATACTTTTTTTCTGAGGGCATGATGATCACACACTCATAGAATCCAGGATTTATCTTGATATCCTGCCAGCACTGTAGTGGATTATCTTCCAGGAAATATGGAAATGTATTAATTTAAGTATATTAATTTCTGCTTCTCTGTCTTCCTCTTCAAATAAAGAAAAGTGCACTTAAAACATGACACTTAAAAAAAAAAAGAAAGAAAAAAGAAAAAAAAAAAAAAGAAAAAGTAGATCCGTCAGGTTTATTCATTTCAGAGGTAGAAGTCTAGGCAATATGTTTCCAGATAAACCATTCCATGAAAGCTGTAAAAGGCTTTTACTTCTGCTTTTAGTCCATCATTCCATGCAGTCACCTTTCTGCTTCCCACTCCCTGTAAGGAGCTCCAGGAATGGCGCAAAGTGTGGTGGCATCAAGGATGTTGTCCTGCTCTACTGCTCTGTGTGTGGCAGAAGCCTAAGAGAATAAATTCAGAGATGGATGCAAAAATGCTGTGATTTATCCTGTCCTTTGGCTGCCAATATCGGTAAATTCTCTTTCTTGGAAGAAAAAGATTTCTTCTGATATCCTACTATAGTGATAAATACTTGACGCTCAACACATTCTCGTGCCATGTTTTCTTGTCATAGTGACCCAATTTTCCAAGGACACTGCTGCTACTTTATAAAAGCAGGCTTCACAATTTTTGTAATTTTAAAAAGCATTTTTTTTTATTTTTCTCCTATTGAAATCACTTTAGCTGATACTTTGCTAAACATATATACATATATATATGTAGCTGCTGTTGCTGATGTTATTCATTAGTGTTTTGTCATTTTGAAAGCAAATGTTTGAGTAGCACTCACACACAGTCAGCAAGGCCACAACTGCCTGGCTGTACTTTTGTCACCTTCAAACAAAGATTTTGTCATCTGCAGTTTCGTCACATCCTTCTATACAGCCATCAGCCATCGTTTCCCTTGCTTCATTTTTTTTTTTTTTCTTTTTTCCTATAGTAAGACATTTCAATAAATAACAAAAAATCAGTAATCATCAACTTGGAACCCATTCCTCCATCCACAACAAATTGAAACAGTTTCTGGTGTACTAGAATATGCCTCCCTTTAAAGTGACTCAGATTATAATAAATAATGGGTATTGATATTCTTGTAAAAATCTGAGTCATTTGAAATGCCACATGCTTTTATGTCTATTCTCTGCAGCCATAAAGTGAGTCCAAGACCCTGAGTCATTTCAGTTCATAATTACCTTTCAGTACTTTAATATACCTATACATTGCCTATGTTAATACTGGAATTGTTTTGGTGAACTCTGATGACCTAGGTTGCAGTGACTGACTAAAGGTAGTGTCGTGTTTCTTTTCAAAACCCTTTTGCCCAGAGAAGGTGTGTATACCCCATCCTTGGAGGTGATCCACACCAGGTTGGATGGGGCCCTGGGCAGCCTGTTGTGATGGGTGGCAGCCTTGCCCATGGCAGGGGATTTGAAACTACATGATCTTCTTCATGGTCCCTTCCAACCTAAGCCATTCTATAATTCTATGATTCTATGCCAGTAAATAGATTTTATCATAGTACAGAAAGACAAATTTGTTTTTCTGCATCACTGAAGCTATTTTATTACATTGAAATTAAACTTACTGTTTTCTAAAATGCTTTGCTATACATTTCTCAAATCTATTTTTCTTTTCTAATCAGTATAAATTAGCTTATTTCTCTTCTATAACAGACTATGTAAAGGTATACTTGAAAAAAGCGTGAAATTACCTAATATAGTTATTTGGATTAGAAGTTGATATGAAGCTAAATGCATTTTGTGTTACTGATTATCTACGGAATTATTTAATCAGATCAGAAATAAAACACATTCACAGTAAATAAGTTTTTCCTCACGGATCTTCCTGTATTCAAGTTTGTACCCATTGTCCCTTGTCCTATCACTGTGCACCATCAGAAAGAGCCTGGTCTCACCCACTTGAAATCCATCTATAGGTATCTATAAGCAATGATAAGATCCTCTCTCTGTCTTCTTCTGGCTGAACTGTCCCAGTTCTCTCAGACTTTATTTTTAAGGAAGGTGCTCCAAGCACCTAATCATTTTCTGATGGACTTTCTCCAGTAGTCGCCTGTCTTTCTTGAACTGGGGAGCCCAGAACTGGGCATAGTATTCCAGATATGGCTGCATCAGTGCACAGCACAGGGGGAGGATTGCCTTCCTTCACCTGCTGGCCATGATATTTTTAATGCACCCATTTACCTTTGGCATTTTTCATCACAAGTGCATGCTAGCTCATGGCCAACTTGCTTTCCATCAGCAAGTTTGTTTTAAAATACATGTAAATTTTATGAAAATTGAGGAATCATGTAATTACAGGTTATATAAATTATATGTATATTGATATTTAAATTTATCTAATAATTTAAAAATATTTATATTCTCCTTCTAACTTTTCCTTGTTTAAAATAAAGGTAAAATAAGAAAAATACTTTTTATTATAATTTTTAATGAAAGAAAAGATTTTAATCACTTTTTTTTTTTTTCATTTTAATCCTTTGAGTCATATTTAGCAGAAATGTACACTGCAGTAGAAGGAAAAGGAAAAACTAAGATGAGCTGTGTCAACTGTACTCAGTGTCTTGGAGAAGTTCCTATAACACTGTATTTTCCATTTGTTATTATTGATGATACTTTTGGAATTTAGAAGTCCATCTTTGAGTTTGGCCAGGCTGGTTCTGCTTTCCTACAAAAGGCAGAATTTGAAGGGTCATGCTATGTGTAGTCATAACCCAGATTTTACTTTTTAGTCCAAAAGATGATATAAAATTTCACTCTGGTGTTGATTCAGTTACTATTACTTCAATAGGATGCATTTTTCCTTGCATAGTATGAGAGTAAAAAGAATAATACTAGTAAAATTAAAAGCATATGAGCATCATCAAGCTGTAAAATATCCACTTTTAAGCAATGTGTCTAATTTCTGCCAAATCCGAATGTCTAACTCCAAAAAGACAAAACAGAGATAATGAGCAACAGGAAAGGAGAAAATATTTCTGTAGAGGAACAACACTGCAACTGTAGGAAATCAAATACGTTCTGGGAGTCAAGAAGCTGTGTGGCCCCGGGGAAGATTATAGTTGCATGTTTCACATTTATAATGGAAAGTTAGTTCTTAATACCTATGCATGTTCAGCTATATTTGTGAGGATTAATTTGTATTCATTTTTTATGTTTGAGCAATTGTGTGAAAAGTATATGAGGCTTTGAAATAAAATACCTACAGGAAGTAAATTGCAGCTTTATTATTTGCATAATGGCTACTTTAAACATTTTTCTGTGCTACAGAAATCAACCTGTCACGAGAGAGAAACAATAGCATGCAGGTTATAAAAACAATGAACATAGAACAAAGGAGAAAGTACAGATACCGAGCTGTTCCCTACATATTAATATTTAATAAGTCGTATCCATTGATTATGAATGAATTGCAAAGTTTGCAATTTGCAAACTAACTTTTGTTTTGCAAATTAGGAAAGAAAAATTTAGTGTTCATTGTGCAGTGACACAGTGACATATAAGAAAAAGAAGTAGCTTAATAAGAATAAAAATAATATCTATATCTTCACCATAGTAGCTTTTTGTCAAAACACTTATATTCCTGTGTTTTCCTTGTTATAGATTATGCACAAGTCTTAAGGAAATTCTTGCTGAAAGAGAAGTATGATTGTAATTGCTGTGTCTGGGCTTATTATATTTGTTAAAAGAGCTTTCAAAGGTTCACATAATTAGTATTTGTAAATCATGTTGGTATAATCAGAGTACAGAATTGCAAAGTATTATTCTTATTATTACTATTATCAATGTTATTATTATTACATCAACATCCTCATTAAAGGCATGTAATCTCAAATTGTAATTCAATATCAAATTTCCTGACATGTAAGCAAATCAATTTAGCTTTTGCTCTTACCATTTATGATGAGACCGAAAATGAACAATGAAATAGATAGTGAAATATTATATTGAATATTATTATGAAATCCTGACTCACAGTAGATGGAATAGGGATTCATTCAACTACTCTACCGACGGAAAAAATGGACATGGCATCTCTGTTTATAAGAAAGAGTTTTAATCCATATCATATTTTTATTAGCAGAAACACAATTACTGTTTTTTCATACCCATATTATTTTTCTACTTCAGATTTTGAAAAGAGTTTATAGTAGTTCATTTTATTGCAACTACAATAATATGTAATTATTTTACAATATATGTAATTAATTTTTTTT
>JACDJE010000352.1:369953-387451 GCA_016647715.1 Pavo muticus
TTATGTGCATGTATATATAATCTTGTGATTATTCTGTGATAAAAAAAAAAAAAAAAGTACGGACTCCAGAATAATTTCAGAAATGGTAAATTTGTGCATACCTACACAAATTATAAGACTGCTAAAAACACTGTTTAGGGCTCAAGTGTTCAGAATAAATTTGATTTTTAATTATTTCACACAACAATATTATTTAACATTTTGTTTTAATTCTATGTTGTTTCTCTTTGATCTGAGAAAAAGTCCAAATATCTTCCTTTTGCTTTAAGAAAAAACAAATTTTAACCAATAGTATCTGCACCTGGAGAAAGAATCAGTACCTCTACTAGTGTTTGTAACAACTATATAAAATGCATAGTAAGAAATAAGAAAACTAGTAGAATTCTTAAAGACTTTAAATTTTATTTGCATTATAATCTTTACACAATCCATTCTCCAAGCAGAATACTTCCTGATCTTTTTTTCCATTATATTATCATTAAACAACATAACTCATCTTTTTTTTTTTTTCTTCTTCTTCTTTTTTCTTTTTTTCTAATGCAATCAGCAGCTCTTCAACGTCTTCTTTACCCTGCTGGAAAAGCAAATGCAGAAGTTTGGATATCTAATATAATATTTTGTCTAAATAACTCAACTATTAAAGTGTACTTCTGTAGGCTTTTCACAGAATAAAACTTTCATCTCTGAAAGTTAGACACAGTCAGAAAATGGTTCTACCTTTCATCTTTTCTGTAGAGAAGGCATATTTCTGGTGTCTACAATAACTGGAATACTCAGTACTTGCAATGAGCTTTTCGTCTTTGACATGCATTGAAAATATTAACTAATTAATCATCACATCCTGTATGGGTAAACAGACATTTTCCCTGTAATTTTTGCTGTACGCACAAAAAGACAAGAATGTAAATTGCTATACTCACACAGAGAAAATAAATAAATAAATAAATAAAAAGTAGAAATGAAGAAACAGCACTTTTTCCAGTGTGAAAAACTACTTCTGTCTCTGACTAGTCTTCTGTTATTTTTTGGCCCATGTCTTCACTTTGTTCACTCTTGTTCTACACTGCTGAAAATGCACAACTAATGGCGGTGGCTATTGAGAAGCAGTCTTTTGTAGCTGAAAATTTTCCCTATCAAATAATATTACTGTGCTTTTTGAATCTGTTGTAGTTTCCATGGCAACAAATAGGAGGCATTACTTTCAGGGCAACCAATGTGGTCTATTCCAACATATTGTTAAGTACACGGGAAAGTTAAGGTTCAGATTTTAGGAGCTATCAGGATAAGACTGACGAGTGTAAAGCTGTCGAGGAAACATAAGATAAGCTGTAAGCTGTCAGGCTTTTCTTCTCTAACAGCTCTGAATTATTAACACCAGAGAACAGAAGAAATGAAATCTTGGAAGTCACTTTGTAGGGCTGAAATGAATTATTTAGGAAAGCTGCTGTCTGTCTGCAGTCTCCTTGCTACTAAGTAGTCAATTGAAAATGAGTGAAAATGGCTGAGAGGAGCCTAAGAAGAGTTGTTGAAATAGCACTTTCGCACAGCTTTAGGTTTATTCATTCAAGCTGACGTGTGTGGCTGAATTTAACTGCAGGAGAAAATAATTACTCTAGCACTTAAGCTGAGTACGTGGTGAGATACTTATGCCCTCTGTCATATAAACAAATCTAAAAGTTTGTTATATAAGTAGACTCTGTAGAGTTGTTTAATGTTGTAATAAGACACAGCATAGAACAAGATTTTCTATCTGCAATTCAGCCTCTAAATCTATTGTTCATTCATGTTTTCTCTAATTTTTAGATTGTCCTGCTAGAAAATAAATGAATCTAGTTTATTTGCACTGCTCTGTATAATATAAATTCCAAGGACACACAAACTAGATGTGAAAAACTGCTGTCAGCCAGATTTTTTGTGAATATTGTAAACACAGCATGGGATACTTTCTTTGTGGGTTTTTTTTCTTTTCAGCATCACATTTTTTTCCAGAAGTGAGATGTGTTGCCTTCTGTGTGATGAGTTGACAAGATAGTCCTTGGTTACAACTGTGTAATTAAGGTTTACCAACAGTGTTCTTATGCAGTACTTCTTAATTTCTCATATAATTTTCATGCCCTTGTGTTATATTCATAATAACCAGTAATCTCAGCTTGGATGGAATCCCTTCTCAGTAGGAAGTTGTGAGACGTGTGCAAATGCAATATATGGTTTAGAGATTTTAGTAAAAGGCTCTTATTCATTCCATCATATTTAGATGCTTGACTATGTCTCTCAGGCTTGGAGTCTTGTCAAATACATGATCTCTATAGTGGCCTGAAAGAGGTAATTGTCCTCAGATATAACAGCAATGTCAAATCCCCACTTGAAAAACATGCAATTCAAATAAATTGTCTTGTCGTGCAGCAACAAAAGGTAATGGAATACTGGTGGGAAAGTCCAGCTTCTACTGCCATACCACCAACATTTGCCTCTGAAGAAGTGGGCCAACATAATAAAATAGGAGGCATTACTTTCAGAGCAGCCATAGTACAACTTACAGGGAGGAATTTAAATGCACATTTATATCATTTTGGGTTCAGCTACTCCAGTGCTCTGATGTTTTCAAATATCTTGGAAAATAGATACTACCCTCTGTTGTTTTCCATTTGTAATTATTGTGATGGTATCCTTCTGTGTTAAACAAATAATAGTAATAATTTTTAAAAAGTGCTTATTTGACTTCATTTTAAAATATAAAAGATCCACATCGTGATGGGGATCACTGGTTTGCATTTAGTCATGGAAGAGTTAAAAAAGGCGAAGAAGCATAGAAGGGTAACATGAGCTACTGTTTGTTGAATACATAGCATCTCAAACTCACGCCAAAAAGGTATCAAATGCAATCATATTTCTTAACTTTGCTTTTAAATGTTTGTATGAATAATATATGAATACTGCCAGATCCAATATATATTGCAGTACTTCCACTGGTCACATATATTTAAGGAATATGCTGTAAGCCCATATTCTTTGATGTGACATATGCAACATACATCACAGCTTAATGCACCATTAAAAAAGGAAATCTCAGCTCCTTAGTATCACCACATATGAAAGATGTAGGCATTACTGAGAGTACAGTTGCTCAAGCGGTAGTTAACCTAAGCCTACGTAATAAAACCTGTGTGTCGAGCCACACCCTGACATGTCTTACATGCAAAGTGCTTTTTACATCTATATGTATGGAACCTTACTTGTATACGTTTAGAGTATGGGATCCTCTTCACAGGAGCAAAATATGGAATAATTAAAAGTACTGTCTCATCAGGAAACCAATACTTCAGATAAGCAAGGATAACCATCAATTTTCTCTCACTTCTGATGTATCTTAGTTACTATTTTAGGCTTATGAATACGATTTGGATAGCTAAAAAAAAAAAAAAAAAAAAGGTGAAAAGGATGTACTCTTCATGATTTGCCAAGGACAGTGCAGTGTAATCAGCAGCAGAGAAGGGCCTGGGTGTCTTCATCTCTTCTCATCCTTCCATCTTACATTCATGCCAGTGGAATCTTCTGTCTGATAAGCAGTCACTGTGGACCTGGCCACAGTGCATTCAACAGGACGTCATTGGTAGAGAATACAAATTTTGACAAGATGAAGAATAAAGGCCTGTGGGGAGGAAAGTTCAGGTCCCATCTTTAAGCATCAGCTGTTCAGTCAATCTCCTTTAAATGCAGTTTTCTGTCTCAGCTGTGCATCTGGTTTGATGCCTCTAATTCATGCTACATAAGCTGCTCTAGTGCTTACTTAAAAGTCATGGAGTACGTACCCAGTAAGCTTCAAAACTGAGGCTCTGCTGATATCAGTGGGGCTGTGTCACTCAATAGCTGATTTTTTATTTATTTATTTTTATGTCAGAGTATAAACTTTTAAGCAGCACACTACAAATGAAAAGTTCATCTATTTTCTTCTTTATCCTTTTACAATCACCTGTTATAACATTTTATGATGTACATATTTATGATGATGACTATTACATTTTATGCCATGTGTTTTCAATGCTCCAGCAATGTGCACGTACACAGAAAAAGGGGATTTCTAGTGTCACTCTGGATTTCTTTGCTGCCTTTGTGTTTTTCCTTTATGGCAAGATCTTTGATGCATATTTTCAAAGCGCTGTGCAGCATACAAGATATTTCAATCCTGAAACTAATGGGAGCTGTGTGACTAAATCCCTAGGTGGCATGGAAATTGCAGCCATTAATGTTTCTTTTATTCGTTTAGCTATTTGAAAATGGAAATGTTTCCTCCTGGTTTTTCGACATGAGTTATACGAAGTAAGAAGAGTGAGGTAATTTAATCCCCTGCAAAGTGGGAGGGCCAAATTATGAGTTCAGTGTTCAGGACTGACAACTGTGGTAAGCATTTTCAGGAGGATTTGGGACAGAGCAGGGTCCTTAGTTTATTTATGTTAACTCACATCATTCAGAAGCACAAGATTGTTTCTTATTTCCGTTATTTTTCAGAACATGCCAGCAGCCAGTGTTACTTACACCAACCATCTCCATGCAGACTTTCCAGGTATGCCATTGTTCATCTTACCTTAAGGATAGTTTTAAATTTGTGAGTGAACTAACCAGAAGAGGCTTTGTAACTGCCACTAAAAGACATAAAGTACATTTGGAAGGTTCATAATAGCTGTTTCTGGAAAGACTCTGTAGAGATACCCAACAGTAGTGAAAAAAAACAACCAAAGTCAACACTCAAGAATCTAGCTTCAAATTTTCAAGGCATTAGAAGAGAAGCTCTGGGGAAGCTCTTTAATACCTCTCATTGTCTTATTGCTGGTTTCATTGGAAACAGAAGTGTTGAGGTAGTCCTAGTCGTCCTTACAAGGCCCCAGATGCCCCAAGAAGCTTGAGTCAGCCCTGTGCAGCTTTATAATATTTCAGTACAGACACAGGAACAAAGAAATACGAAGACTTTGCATATGAGAAATACAGTATTTTACCTGAAAATAACACATATTCTATGGAAAGTATCTCTCCCCTCAGACTGAGCCACATTTCCCCCAATATGTGCTCAACCATATTATGACTGACAGACATTTCCATCTTTAGGATCAAACACCCAGCAAAGTATTCAGATGTCTAGCACTTCTCCAAGTAAAGCAACTCACCTGCTTTTGGAAACAGGTCTCAAAATATATCTCAGAATAGATGAACATACAGCCCCATTTACTTCCTAACACTTATGGTCTTTCTGTGGGGTAAGTTTTATTTCTAGTCTGATAAACAAAAATGTTGTGGTTTCTGCAGCAGCAGCAAACATAAACTTGTGTCAATGCTGTGGCTGATATTGTGAGATGAAGGCTGGAGGTGACGAAACAGAGGAAGTCTCTGTGTTCATCTTTTGTTGATGATGAGTGAGATCTGAAAAGCAGCAGATGACACTGGGGGTGTCCTGGCAATGCTCTCATATTCTAGTATTGTCAGGTAATAAATGCAAGAGCATTTTAGGCCACTGAAAAGGAGGTGGTTGCAAGAAGTTCAAATTAGAGTTATGATCACAAATGACAGATGAAAAAAGTGTTGAATCATAAATGTACAACAGTACACTTAGCCCGTGCAACTCCCCACCAAAGAGTAGAAGTTGGATTAAAAATGTCCAAATAATAATACCCCGAATTTCAGAGAACAAACTCAGATGAAAATTGCAAATACGATAGAGCAGTCAGTGGATACTAGATGAGATAATGAAGGAATTTATATCTCAAACTGGCAGAACAACTAGCTATATACTAACGTGAAAGAAGTTAAAAGCTGAAAAGAAATTAATGTGACCTTTCTCATATCAAGGCAAAATACTTCTAAGTGGCTTTATAGACTACACCGAACATGTTTGGACAAATTTAGGAACTTTCTTTGTGGTAATCCAGCTGTACTGTAAACATACTGAAATGCAAAATTCTCTGCAAAGAGAACTATGTTTGTTGAAGTTAAAGGCATTTTTATATCACTGAATTGTTTGTAAGAATGAATTTTAATTAACACTGAAATGTACAATTAAGTTGTAGCAATGTTGTAATTGCAGTTAAATGCTAATAAGTGCTGGAAGAAGTGTAGAAAAAGGGATTTTAATTGCTAAGAATAATCATATTCTTACACATTGAGCAGGTGTACTTAGAAAATATCCATCTGTACGGTATTCTCCTGTTGGGGTAACAAAATTGCTGCCCCTATAAATCTATGCTAAAAGTAAGTGATGCTACAATCACAGAAGTATAACTTTCTCACTTGATTTTTCCTTAGTGAAGCCGGGGAATTTATCTCTTTGGTGTGAATAATCATGCCAGGAAAGGTAAGAAGTGTTAATTAGGCTTTATCTAATCTACTGATTTAGAGCAGATTGCTTTAGAAAAAATACCAGATTGCCATTTAAGTACTCTAAACAAAGAAGAATCTGCTGAGGTGTCTGACATGAAAAATTAGCAAGGGCTTTTACAGGAGGACATTGGAAGGGCAAGGAACGAAGACTGTGCTCTACAGCACAGCCTGGTGTTCTCATAGTAGAAATGCTTTCATGAGACGGGAAATGCTTTTTTTAATAATTTTGACACCTGTTATTTCTCATGGAAGTAGGTTTGTTTGGAAAGGAAGGGAGGAAAAAGAAAAAGAAAAGAAGAAATTGTTCTCAATTTAGAGCTTTAGCACTAGAAGTGGAAGTTTAGGAAAGACGACTTTTCTGCCTCTCTGCTTCTTTCCAAAACTGCTGTCAGTAGTTGTTTTCTGTCTACACAGCACTAGAGTAATACCAGCTTGCGTCTTTGGATGGCAGCAGCATTCTAAGGACAGGATTCAACCTGAAATGCCCTGATAACAGTTTTGCGCTGTCCAGATGCCACTGGCCCTGGTGCTGAGCTCAGAGCTGATGCTTAAGCTGAAAGCTGATTCAGTTGACCTTTGCTGTGTAATACTGGAGGGATAGCAGGAACATGAGGGCCGTGTTATGTGAGACTTGGTAAGACAAGGAATCAGTTCTTACTCGTCAATCCTACTGCCAAAGCAAGTGTAATGATTATCTGCAGCATCTGTAGGCCAAATGTATTAAGCCAAAAGCAATCAAAAGGTTCTTGTCACCTTCAGTGCTATCTGTGACACAAAAGATATGTTATAATAATGAGTTGCGTTATTATGTTTAATCGTTATAAATTAGTAGGAGTAATAAAAATGTATTTTAAAAATATAGAAAATATTGCTGAAAATATTACTGACAATACGCTTTACAGAGCTTTTATTTTCCCCTTCCTTTGCTCAAGGAATTATTTTCTTAGCTCGTCTCCCTCTGCTCAAATTACTGAATTGCCTCCACTACCACTTACTTCTTACCTGTGGTGTTACAGTATCAGATTGGAAAGGTCTCCTCAAAATTAGTTCTGGTGTGAGTCTAACGGCAAAATCACAGTAAGCTTTTAAGATGTTTCAGGCAAATCTTGAAGAGATTTGTCCACTTGTATTTGAACCCCTAGGGGTTATGAGCTAGCTGCAAATCTTATAAAGAGCTCATTGTAAAATAAACTACAATAAAATAGGCTTATCCCAGCAGGTAGAAAATCTCAAAGTAAAAACAAAGTTTGAAAGACCTGCTTTCTTTCTATATATATGTGTGTGTATGTATGTAATTTAATGTTTAATTGGATATTTTCTGGAAAGTACACAGCAATGGTACTAAAGTTTGCATTTTTCAGAAGCTATTTTCTGAAGAAAGTATTTCAGTGTATCATTTTTATGTAGCTGGAGTGTGTTATGTCTCGTTATGGCAGTATGGAGCTTTGCTTTCATACATTTTTAAAGGAGCTTATAGTAAACATAAAGAGGGTACAATAATATTTGTATTGTCTCTCTAAATCAAAACAAGGTCCATAAAATTAACCCAGTTCTCCACAGACTTTAAATCTCCTCCAATCTCTGGACTGTAACATCACAGCAGATAAATGTGGGTGTCAAGCCACTTGTGTAGTTCCAATTGAGCAATTTATTTCAGTTAGCTTGCTTCTTCTTAACTAAAGAACTGCAAACACTTACTGTATTCCACTATGGCCAGGCAGATACATACACTGTAATGCCGAAGAGGGCTTATTTTTATTTCCTTGTATCTAGGAATACAATCATAGAGTCTGAGTCCATATTTCCCTCCATATGCTAATGTGGATGAAAACCAAGAAGGTCTAAATTTCGGTCTTTTAATTTCCCAGTAAAGAAGGTTAGTATCTCAAAGAAAAACTTTCTGACTCAGGCTGATCTCTTTTAGAGATGATGAAACTATCAGCAAGATAAGAACTATGAGGAAAGGGACAGAAATGCTGTTTTGAAGGATGATGACTGGGAAATCCTGACTCATACAAAAATAATTTGACTACAGACCTTGCTGGTTCCATGATGTAAGACAATCCTTATTTCTTCAGCCAAGAGAACACAGCAAGGACAATAAATGTGTTTGTACTTCAGACCACTGATGTACAGTAATTTCCCTGTTGCCATGGTGAGAAATAGATGACATAAGTAGATAAACAAGAGATGTCAGGCAACAGCTCTCAAGTGAAAAAGTTGAAAACTGCAAAAGCAATTCTAATGAAATTATCAGAAATATTTCTCCTTCAATACTAATTACTGAATCAAGAATAGTTTCATGGGAAATTTTATTTATTTATTTGTTTGTTTGTTTGTTTGTTTGTTTTAAGTTGGACTGAGCAGAATATCTTGCTTGCTCAAGCTCAAGGAGGGAAAGTTTAGATTGGATGTCAGGTGGAAGTTCTTTACAGAGAGAGCAGTGAGGTTCTGGAACAGGCCAACCAGAGAAGTTGTGGTTGATCCATCCCTGGAGGCACTCAAAACCAGATAGAATGGGGCCCTGAGCAACTTGGTCTAGTAGAATATCTGGAGGTTGCTGGCCTTTGCCTGTGGCATGGGGTTGGAACTTGATGATCCTTGGGGTCTCTTCCAACTCAAGCTATTCTATGATTCCATGATTCTATGATTCTTGCCGTTTTAGCTTTTTTTTTTTTTTCAAGAAGACTGGCAGCCTGTTGAAATGAAATGCATGTCTATCACTTTTGCATACTTAAACTGCTCATTAAACTGACTTATTAATGATACAACGAAGTAAGATTCAGAGCTGGACCAAGAAGTAACTGTGGTCATCTTCTCTGAAAGTCAGAATTAGCTCTCAATAAGTTAGTGGAAATACAATTAATAAATATATTAAGTATGTTACAATCTATGTGAACATAACTGCCACTGGTCGATTTTGGTTCCTGGTGAGCTTGGGGGCGTTTACTCACAATGGACTAAATGGAATGGTGGGTCAATGTCCAAAAGTAGGATCAAGTCCAAAATACCAGAAATCTAATGCTTTGCCACCGCCTTTCTGCAAACCTTTCTAAAAATCTAACCCATATACAAAATGATTGGCTATTTTCACAACTACATATTCTTGCACTATTCTTGCACACCTAATTTTGTTTTAGAGTTCCCTGTTCACCTAGATTTTTTCCTTTTGTTTTGTTTTACTATCAAATCTATCAACTTTTTTTTTTTTTTTTTTTTTTTTTTTTTTTTGAGGGTCCATCTGCCATGCAACAGGAAAACAGTATAAGTCAGTCTGTAGTAAGAGGTGTTAATCTTGTGAGAGGAACAACACAAAAAAAATAGTTTCTTGAAAATATGTTATGCATCTTGGCAGAAAACCATAACCTTTGCAGCTCCTTTAAGCAATGAAGCAATATGTGCTTATATATAACTTTCAGTTATAATAAAATTTAACATGCAATTGGATTTAGCATACTTCCGCACCCCCCTCCCCCCCCTTGGAGAGAAAGAAGTGTAAATTTGATAATATCTATGGAAAACAAAAACAAAAACCAAACCAATAACAAAATTATTTCCCACTTTTGATTTTTTTTTTAAACTTTTGTTTGTCCACATCTGTTTTGCAATATAACCTATTGAAACAATAATTTAACAGGCAAAAATTACGGTGCATAGAGTAATAATGAGATAATATTTCTGCTCTGTATAAGCATAAATCTGTAGTNGATTACATCATCAGAAACCTCATAAGTTTTAATTTTCACGTAATTCTTAACTCATCACCTTAATATGTCTATCTGAGAGTCATAGAATGGACTTCAAAGGTCATTTGTTCCAACTCCTCTAGCATAGGTAGGGTAACCATGTACTAGGTCAGTCTGCCCAGGGCCAAATAGAGTACAAAGAACAGAGTAGGCTAACCTCCAAAGTGTTATTTTAAGGCTTTAAGACTTCATGTACTATTATAAAGAACACAGTCAACACTGGAAGAGGTGACAGTAATGTAACTTGTAGCAAACTTTATTTCCAATATTACACAGTATCAGTAGGTAAAAAATGTAAAGACTTAAGCTGATCAATGTTACACAGACAGTCCAGAAGATAATACAAGCTACATCAGCTTTTCCATTTATTCACATTTGTCCCAGTAAGGTTATTCATGTAAGGGTAAAGTTGGTTAGAAGAAACAAAACTGTGTCAAAAGTTTACCATAAATGTTAAGGATGGAAAACTCCTTTATTTCCCTCTTGGTCCTAAGAATAGATTTATTGATTCTTTTCTTGTTTTATAATCCACAATGCATAATTGACGATAAGATGGCTTTGGACCTTCTCTGAAAGCTGGATGCTCACAAGCCCATGGGACTAGATGGACTGCACCCTAGAGTGCTGCGGGAGTTGGTGGATGTGGTTGCCAAGCAACTCTCCATCATCCTTTGGCAGTCCTGGCTAACTGGGGGTGTCCCAGCAGATTGGAGACTGGCAAATGTGGTGCCCATCTTCAAAAAGGGCTGGAAAGATGATCCTGGTAGCTACAGACCTATCAGTCTCACCTCGGTGCCAGGGAAGGTTGTGGAATGGATAATCTCAGGAGCCATCATGGACAAATTAAAGGTCAATCAGGGGATCAGGCCCAGTCAGCATGGGTTTATGAATGGTAGATCCTGTTTGAAAAACCTGATTTCATTCTATGACAAGGTGACCCACTTAGTGGATGAAGGTAAGGCTGTTGATGTGGTCTTCCTGGACTTCAGTAAAGCCTTTGACACTGTCTCCCACAACATCCTCATGGAAAAGCTGGCTGCCCACAATTTGGATGGGCGTACGCTCCGCTCGGTGAAACACTGGCTGGATGGCCGGGCCCAAAGAGTTGTGGTCAATGGAGTTAAATCCAGTTGGTGGCCGGTCACGAGCGGTGTCCCTCAGGGCTCTGTACTGGGGACGCTTCTATTTAACATCTTTATTAATGATCTTGATGAGGGGATTAAGTGCACCCTCAGTAAGTTTGCAGATTACACCAAGTTGGGAGGGAGTGTTGATCTGCCTGAGGGGAGAAGGGCATTACAGAGGACCTGGATAAACTGGATCAAGGTAAACTGTGTGAGTTTCAATATGGCCAGGTGTCAGGTCCTACATTTGGTCAAAACAACCCTAGGCAACTCTAAAGGCTTGGGGAGGAATGACTGGAAAGCTGCCTGACAGAAAGGGACCTTGGTGTACAGATGGACAGTCGGTTGAATATGAACTAGCAGCATGCCCAAGGTGGCCAAGAAGGCCAATGGCATCCTGGCTTGTATCAGGAACGATGTGGTGAACAAGACTAGAGAAGTCATCCTGCCCCTGTACTTGGCACTGATGAGGCCTCACCTCGAGTACTGTGTTCAGTTTTGGGCACCTCGATACAGAAAGGACATGGAGGTCCAAAGAAGGGCAACAAGGCTTGTGAAGGGCTTGGAGAATATGCCCTACGAGGAGCAACTGAAGGAACTGGGGCTGTTTAGTCTGGGGAAAAGGAGGCTGAGGGGAGACCTCATTGCTCTCTTCCAGTACCTGAAAGGTGATTGCAGCAGAGCGGGGTTGGTCTCTTCTCACTGGTGACAGGACGAGGGGAAATGGGCTCACGTTGCGCCAGGGGAAGTTTAGGCTGGATATCAGGAAACACTTCTTTACAGAAAGGGTTGTTGAGCACTGGAATAGGCTCCCCAGGGAGGTGGTTGAGTCACCATCCCTGAATGACTTTAAAAACTGTTTGGATGTGGTGCTCAGGGACATGATTTAGCGGAGGGTTGTTAGAGTTAGGGTCGTATGATTAGGTCGTGCTTGGACTTGATGATCTTTGAGGTCTTTTCCAACCTGAGCAATTCTATGATTCTATGATTCTATAAGAAAATATATTTCTGCACATGTCCTTTTGGCTAGTTACTGAAAGACTGAGAGACTGAGAGACTGAATAGAGAGCTAGAGCTGACTTGCAGAAAGTTTNTCAAGTTCCAACACTGTATTTTTCAGTCCTCAGTCTTGAAACAATGAACTCCTTTAAGAGATTGCATCTTTGGACAGGTTAGACTCACAGTAACAAAACTATTTCTGTACATTGATATTTTGTGTCCATCAGGAGCTAACATTTGCAGTCAGACATGCACTTCTACTTCAGAATTTATTGGTATCATAGATCTCTCAAATGCATTCCCCTTCCTGAAGGCAAGATTGGCTACTTTTATGTAATTTCTGATGAATCTTTGTCTAATTTGTTCTCAAAGACCTATAACATTGGATAAGCCACAGTGATTTTATGAAATCTATTTCAATACTTCGTGATGTCTCTAATTTAAGAAATAGCACTTATCAAATCATAAACATCTTCGCTGTAATTTGTCTGCTACTTCTTTTTTCCTCCACTAAAAGTACTTTAAACTTGAGAGTATTTTCTGCAGAATTGCTGTCTTAGTCAATCATTCTCCATCTGTCTAATCCATGCAGTCTTTTTTACATCATTCTATTGAGCAGCATCTTGTTTTTTTGGCCTCTATTTGCCAGCTGAGTTCTGATATGCTTCTCTGACCTGCTAACTTCTTACCTCTGTATGGTCTTTATTTTTAATACACAATCTCTGTCAGATCTTTGTGAGTCCCTTCCAACTCAAACTTTTATTTGATTCTGTCCTTTAATGACTTAGACACATAAATGGTCCAGAAAATTTTTTTTACTCATTTGTTTTTGACAAATTCATGATGAATTCAGAGCATCTCCCTACTCTTTTAGAGTATAATAATATTAGATAAAGCAATAACTTTAATCACGTGATCAAAGTACATAGGAATGGTGGGTTGATCCTCTTAAGATGAGAATACCAAAAAGTCCAGAATGACAAACTTCAAATAGTAAGACTCATATATGTGCTATTGCACAAAATGAAAAGCAAATCCCCAAACTGCCTCCTGCTAAAGAAATTTCTTCCTTATTCTCAGCCCATCAGCTTGCAGTGACTTTCAGAGTTACAGAAAACTAGTGTTTCTCTGTACAATACATCATTCTGCAGTTACAGATGTCCTTCCCACACTGTATCATTTTCAGTCTGCGTATTCTAGATGATGATCCCAGTGTAGAGTTTCTCTCTCCCCAGGCCTATCTGTTCTGAGGAAAAAGGGACACTTTCCCTCTTTCCAAAGAAATCAGTCAAATCACCAAATACAACAGTGAGGGATAAGGCAAACATTCACAGCTCTTCTAGCAAAACAGAACATACAGTAACATCTGCCAAAAAAGATCAAGCCTGAACACTGATCAACTGCCAACACTTTAGTGATTATATCATTTTGTCTTATAACCATATCATTCTTACTTCTTGAGATTCTTTATCACTTTTGAACTGAGCTGAGTAAGGTTTTCTCAAAAGTGTCACTGAGTTACAAGGAAGTTGGCATTCCTGAGATCTACAGCAACTATAACACTAGACAAGGTCAACTGTGGCTTTGTCTAGTAGAGTCTCAAAACCCTCAAATGATAGAAATTCTATAAATTCTCTGGGAAACCTGCTTCAGTTCTGCCAGTGAGGATGATTAGCCTCATCTGCAATCTGAAACTCCTGACACATTCCATTACATGTAATGTTTTATTACCTAGGTACTCCCAAAGAGAAAAGAGTTGGGTCTGCCATCCTTATAACAGCCTTTCAGGTATCTGTAGGATCCAGTGCATGTTGATTGTGGCTCTTGAACCCTTAACGTTTCACTCTCTCACTTAGACTGGATCTTTATAGGCAATCATGTCAGTGTCGCCAATTTTGATATCAATCCTACCTCCTTAAGCATGAAACTTTATCATCAGATGATGGGTAAAGTGGTTAGCTCTTTCTTTACTACTGGAGTCACACAAGGCAGTATAGACCAGGCAATTAATTCTATGCTGCAAGAAGCAAGTACGTCAGCTGAGACAGATATATGAATGGAAGACAGGCATGCAACTTAGTTTCAAGCAATTGATAAGATTCTGCTTTATTTTATTTTCAGAATAATATAATCAGGGATGTCTGCTGAATCATCTTTGTTGAACATGCAGGCTGTTGAGAACTTGCAAATGTTAGATCACCTGGAATGGAAAGAAATATTTCTGGAACGAATTCTCACAATCCAGACGTGTTTGGTATGTCTCTGTTAATTAAATAATACTTAAAGGAAATTACAACTTCAGTATCATTTGTAAAACTTCAGAGTCTATAGAAGTTACTACTCCTCAGACGTACAAGCAACAATAGTTTATGACATTTCCTGTGTCTGCATAGACAGATTTGACCCAGTGCAACTCCTCAGCATATCCAAATTGTAAAAATAACAATCGAGCAATGTGCATCATTTCTTTTTTGTCACCCTTCTTGGCTATCTAAGCAAAATTATCCATCAGTAATTTTCAAGTCATGTAGTGCTAATAGATGCCAATTTTTTCTTGCCCGTACCAGAGAATTTTATGTCACTGTTATCACTAAGTCCTTATAGACATCCCTTATAGTGAAATAATGAATCCCCTTACGGGCATCTTGATTCTTTCTTTTTACTTCAGTGATTAAATCACTGAAATTCACGGATAACTAGTAAACACTTAGTTAAAGGAAAATAATAATTTTCTTCTTGGAAAAATCAAGTTCCTGCAAACTTAGTAAGAACAAAATTCAAGTACAATGATTGTACTGGAAGTATAGTCACTGATGAAGACACATGCAATTGGGCAAGGTGATGCAGAAGGGAAAGGATAATTTGCCTCAACAAATCTGAAGATGTTTCAAAATTGAGATAACAAAGTCATGTTCATCATCTTTCTGTGAAGTGAATTAAGGAGGATTTCTGCACATCAGAAGTTTTTTTACCAGTTAGTACTAAAAGACATGACCCACAGACATTTCAAAATGTGAGAAGTGATGTAATTCAAAAGAACATATAGAACTGCAATCAGATGTGGATCTTGTTCAGAAGTTAGTAATAGAGATAAGTATCAGATATGACCTAGCAGAACCATCATTCTCCATTTAGAGAGAGTGAATATATGGTCAAACGCAAAAATAAATATCCAGGGATAATTTTCATTTTTAATTCTGTCATTTATCTCCTTGTCATATACTTTGCATATTCAACTGACAAATACCCTTAGGGGAAGGATGTGTACAGCAAAGTAACTATAACTTACTCACTAAGAGACATGTAGAGAAATGTTTTAGCTTTTATAAATAAATAGAAATGTTTCTATGAAGTAATTATTGAAATAAAAATATAAATCTCTATAAAATATTTGAGTATTTTTTACTTAATCAATTTATCAGTGTTGTATTTTAAAATGATTAAGAAAAATTACAGTGGTTAAATTTTAGTTGTTTTTTAAGAAATTCACTTAATAATAAAGGAAAAAAAGAGAATATAACCTCAGTTATGTTGGAAAATATGAGATACATGTTAAAAAAATGTATTTCTTATTTTTTTTTATATTAATACTTCTTTATTATCATAAACCTATGTTCAGTACTTTTGTTTGATTTAGAAGTGATTTATTTTCTTATTCTGTTTCTATTTGGAACAGAGAACCAAGTAAGAAGTTAGTTCTGCCAAAGTGATTGGAAGAGTTTGGGTCAGTAAAGCTACATTTGTTTATAATTGGATTCTAGATTTCATTGGTTTAAATTTTCCGTGTAAATAATCTCTGTTTAAAGATTTGTGGAAGTATTTGTCACAAGCTGCAACATTTCCACTGCAGTGATATGAGGTCTTTTAACAATCTTATTTATGTCTATTTCTTAAGATTTTTTATCTGCCAAAATTATCTGAGCAAAGAAACCTGGGCTTTTCAGTGGTCCAAAGATTATTAATGACCTTTTAACACCAACGCAAACATACTCCACACATGTTTACTTCAACAGAATACAAAGATACTGTTTTTCATAATAGACCAGCAATTTTGGAGAAGGTAAATTATTTCCAAAATGTCCCAGCTCTGTCTGAAATTGTACCACAAACTCACCACATTTATTAATCAACTACTAAACAGAACTAATAAAAAACAGTAAAGACATAGTGCTTGAAACCCTCCAGCTGATTTTAAAGCATAGCACAACCACAGAAAAATGTTATTTTATAATATTTTGAAACTGCTGTTATTTTTTTTATAACAGAGGGGTGAATTTAACACTCATGAAAGGTGTCAAATTGACAGTAATGGAAATGAGAAGCTTTCAGTTTAATCTAGAGAAGAGTTAGAGTGAAGGAAGAGAAAAAGCAGTACTGCCTTCCTAGAGGGTTCTGTCTCTTGGGGGAAAAGCTTTATTGCTAAGGGAATCTCCCCACTCCTGCTTTCGATGACTACTACAGTGGGCTGAATTACTTTGAATTTCACAATTATGAGAAGAATGCGCTTATACTTTCAGCTCTGATTCTAGCTTTAAAAATGTTCAGAAAGAGAAAGCATGCACATACATTTGCTGAACTTTGTCCATAGAATCATAGAATCATAGAATCATAGAATCACTAAGGTTGGAAAAGACCTACAAGATCATCCAGTCCAACCATTCCATTCATCCATCACCAATGGTTCTCGCTAAACCATGTCCCTCAACACAACATCCAAACGTTCTTTGAACACCTCCAGGGTTGGTGACTCCACCACCTCCCTGGGCAGCCCATTCCAGTGCCTGACCACCCTTCAGAGAAGTAGTATTTCCTAACATCCAGCCTGAACCTTCCCTGGCACAGCTTGAAGCCATTCCCTCTAGTCCTATCACTAGTCACACAAGAGAAGAGGCTGACCCCCAGCTCACTACAACCTCTCTTCAGGTAGTTATAGAGAGCAATAAGGTCTCCTCTGAGCCTCCTCTTCTCTAGACTGAACAATCCCAGCTCCCTCAGCCGGTCCTCATAAGACCTGTGCTCCAGATTCCTCACCAGCTTTGTTGCCCCTCTCTGAACAAGCTCCAGGGCCTCGATGTCTTTCTTACAGCGAGGGGCCCAGAACTGGACACAGTACTCGAGGTGCGGCCTCACCAGTGCTGAGTACAGGGGGACAATTACTTCCCTGTTCCTGCTGGTCACACTATTTCTGATACAAGCCAGGATGCCATTGGCCTTCTTGGCCACCTGGGCACACTGCTGGCTCATGTTCAGTCTAGCATCAATC
>JACDJE010000352.1:391998-417187 GCA_016647715.1 Pavo muticus
TTTTATGTGCTTATATGGTGAAATTCCAATCCTTGACTTCAACTTGAATATTTTTCTCTAATCTCCCTGAATTTCTGACAAAAAGATACTAGATTTGAAGAGCTGATCACTCCACTATTTGTGAAAATTTGAAATTGAAAGAAGGTACTATTATTTTTAAAGGGAAAAGCTGTATCTTGTATGTTTTCCTCACTGGTAAAGTATGACTATATCCAGCGCTGTTGCCAGCAGAGTGTATGGACTCCTTTGGACTGGAATGTCAGTAAGCATTAGTGTTTCTAACACGTTTTCACCCCTCAACTGCACATCATGCAGTCTGTTCACTGAAAAGACCCCCTTAGAGTTACCAGGACTGGTATCAACAGCTAGACAATTAAAAGGTAGTTACTGTCCTTGAGCATTGAGAGCACTTCTCCTTTTGGCACTGTTGAGCAATGACAGCTTCAGTCTGATATGACAGATGGACGTTCTCTTTGAGATGGAGCTCCTGGGTATGTCTTGCTCGAGGAGAAACTTCCCATTATGTGTACAGCAATGTAAGCAGACTTGAAATCAGTTACAAGAGAATGCACATCACCTGCATTCTTTAGCATATATACAAGTTTTATTTCCAGAAGGTATTATATTATTTCCCAGATTACATGTTTGTACTAGTAAATATGACATCAACAAAAACTTCTTTGTTATTAATCTCTCTCTGTAGAGACACCATGGCAAGAAGTATAGCTACACTGAGAAATTTCAGTTGCTTAAAAATAAAAAAATTAAAAAAAATGAAATCAATATTAAGTAATTGAATTTAAATAAATAAAACAATATGTAAACTTCACTGTGATTAAATCACATATCATCTATGTGCTTTAATATGCTGTAGTATTCCTTTTGTTTCTATGTTTTTGGTTTTCCCCTCAGCTGCTCAAATTATATCTGATTCCTTTCATATTAGAGCCTCAAACCATAAATGTAAAATCAAAAAACTTCTGTCGCCCAGGGAAATATCAGTCAAATCAGTTTTCTCACAAGAGAAACTTGTAACAAAGCCTTCAGATATCCCGTGCTAGCAAGTTAACAAAACCCTGACTAAGTTAAAAATTATTACTTGCCAAAGCACCAACTTCCCTTTATCATACAGTCTAAATTGCAATTTATATGATGATGGTGTAGTTTGGTAGCACGGTTTTAAGCTGAGCGAGGGAAGATTTAGGTTGGATACCAGGGGAAAGTTCTTTACTGTGAATGTGGTGAGGTGCTGGAACAGGCTGCCCAGAGAGGCTGTGGATGCCCCATCTGTGGAGGTGTTCAAGGCCAGGTTGGATGGGGCCCTGGGCAGCCTGGCATGAGTTGGAGCTTGATGATCCTTGAGGTCTCTTCCAGCCCAAGCCATTCTATGATCCTATGATTTTATGAGTGCAGTCTCTAACCTGTAATAATATTTCAGTATACTGTCAGCAGCACATTAGCTTGTAGAATCCTACAAAATTTTGTCACAAAATGAATATGTTATTCATAAACTAAAAAATAAGGAATTAATAATTTGGACAAGCTATCTGGAATAAAAGCTCTATATTACTTATTTTGGAATGACATAGCAGTTATTGCACTTTATGTTACCTACTGATTTTCACTACAATGCCCATTTCCAACGATACACTTTGAAGTATTATACAGACTTTGAATTCTATTTAAATTCTAGATCATGTTTAAGATGAGACCTGGATTTCAGCTGTCAGATAAGAGAATTTAAGTAGCCATACGAAAATATATTCGTACACAGATGCAAATAGAGTTGCAAAATGATACAGGCCATCTGGAGCTCAGGTACAAATGGGAGTCTGGGGAACAGTGCAGCCCAGGGATCTGATATCATTAACCAGCCATCTCTCTATACATGATGACTGTTTGTATTCTTTGTGGTTGTTCTACAGCTGAACAGAATTTTTCAAAAATAGAAAGTCTGTGACATTAAATTATTTTGGGGTAGACAGCAATATAAGACTGCAGTATAGACCAAACAAACAAACAAAAAGAATTTTTATGTATATGATGAGTTTAATTGCACTAAAATTAGAATTTTTGAATTTTGTGTGATAGCTTTTCTATAAATTGGAAGAAGAAGGAGAGTATGGTGATTTTATGATTCTATGAAACTTGTACATTGGAAGTTCTATACTAACATGTGGAAGGGCTTCTTACTGTAAGAGTGACAGAGCTCTGGAACAGGTTGCCCAGAGAGGTTTTGGAGTCTTCTTCTGTGGAGATACTCAAGACCCACCTGGATGCCTATCAGTGCAATCTATTATAGGGTATCTGATTTAGCTGGGAGACTGGACTCAATGATCTCTTGAGGTCCCTTCCAATCCCTGCAATTCTGTGATTCTGTGATCTCTAGAAAGTCCTCCTCTTGAAAGAATAATAATTTTTCTCATGTTTACTGAATGGAAATAGTACACAAACATGCAGTTGCAGTAACAACTGCATCACAAATCCATATCCTGATGTACCCCAGTAAAGTGCTTGTTTACCATTTTTTTACTGTAGTAAACTGGAGATTATTATTGTATTAAATGCCTGGAATATGCAACTATTACAGACGATGAATGAGGATATACAAGAACAATGTTTCAGAACATGAGAGAAAATAATAGAAAATGGGTAAGACCCCTTTTTCCTCTTTCCTTCATTGCTTTTGGCAATTAAAGCTGCTTGCTTCATCATCCTCCTGTTTTCGTGCTAATCCTTTGCTGTGCAAGAATTCATTAGCAAAGCCATGTATTTTAATGGGTTGTTTCAGATGGATGTTGTACTCATATGCATTTTGCTTTAGCTTGTTAAGTGGATTCTCTGTTACAAAGTTTGGTTTTATGCATGGACTTCTGCAAAAAATTCATTACTTTCCTGCCTGTACAACTCATCTATAGGACCCTGTTCTTTCCAGGCCATTATGATCATATCATTCTTGCTGGATGTTGTCTCCGTCGTGTTGCTGCTCTTTCCATTTTCACCTCTCAGAATTCTCATAAAATCTATTATCTCGTGTATTTGCTGTTTAATAAGTAACAGCTCTGGCCTTTCTGTTCCTCTATGCTTATTTTCTAGATGCAGTCCATCTTCCTCACCAACAGATCAGGCTCAGCAGCTGAGTTTGCCATATGGAGTAATGTAGGAGAGCCAAGTGTTTGAGACCGTGCTTCTTGTGAGAGACCCTAAGGCAGGAATCACAAGAAACTATAAGCATGGAAAAATATTTCTTTGGCTTTCTCAGTTCATCTGGAAAGATTTGATGAATTGAGTCAAGCTTCTAAAAACGACATCTTAAGTATATAAATGGGAGAATAGCTAATTCTTTTTCTGTATCTCAAAAGAATGTTGGCTTACCAGTGTAGTATAAACACTAACTCAGATACTCCAAAGAGATACCCATTTTAAATCCAAGCACATGGAGAACAGAAAATAATATGATCCAGACAGTCTTGCCAAATTCTATTTTAACTCATACTGTCATCTGTATTAAAAGCCATTCCAAGTGTCCAAACTTGTTTTTCACTTCCTTGTATCTATTCTCCCCCCATAAGCCATAAGGATCCTTCCCCTTTGCCAGTGTTTGACTCTTCACAGTCCACCCACTCGTTTTTTGCCACTCAGTCTCTTTTCTTTCTATCAAGCATTCATACTCAAATGTATTTATTTTGCCTTTTAATATTTAAGTTATGTTCTAATGCGTTGATGTGCTCAAATTGCTGCTCCCCAAAATATTTTTGTGACAAACTCTACTGTGCTATGTGGAAAAAAAAATGAATGCAATGGCCAAATGGGACCTGGCTTCAGCTGAAAGTTGAAGGTGAAGAGCTACCACATAAACCTAGAAAACAATATCTTCAGAAAAACGCTATCTACACTCAATTATTTTTTAATATTTTTATTTTCACTTCTCCCAAAGGATAGAAAACACATAAGATGTAATAGTGAGCAGCATAACAATTCAAAGCATGATTCATAGCTGAACAAACAGGGTCTGCTAACTTTTGTAGACATTTTTTTCAGAGGTAAGACTAAATCTTGGGGTCTGGACTATCATCAACAGTCTGTTCTCTTTTCTGTGACAGCTGAAAGAAAGGTTTTAATTTTTGTGTATTTAGTAGAAATTAAAAGACTGTGGATAGCAATTCAAGGAAGGGAGAGACCTGAGACCATTCAGCCTGGAGAAGACTGAGAGTGGATCTTATCAATGCTTATAAAAATCTTTGACATGGTCCCTCACCACATCCTCTTTAAATTGGAGAGGTGTGGATTTGAAGGATGGACTGTTTGATGGATTAGGAATTGGCAGGCTGGACGCAGCCAAAGGGTTGTGATCAATGGTTCTGTGTCAGGGTGGAGGCCGGTCACAAGCAGTGGCCATCAGGAGTCGGTCTTGGGACCGGTGCTCTTCAACATCTTCATCAGTGACATAGATGAGTGCACCCTCAGCAAGTTTGCAGACAGCACGAAACTGAACGGTGCAGTGGATACACTGGAGGGAAGGGAAGCCATCCAGAGGGACCTAGACAGGCTGGAGAAGTGGGCCCATGAAAACCTAATGAGGTTCAATAAGGCCAAGTGCAGGGTGCTGCACTTGGGTCAGGGCAATCCCAGGTATTTATACAAACTGGGGGAAGATCTCCTTGAGAGCAGCCCTGTTGGGAAGGACTTAGGGGTCCTGGTGGATGAGAAGCTGGACATGAGCCAGCAGTGTGCACTTGCAGCCCAGAAGGCCAACCATGTTATGGGCTGCATTAAAGAAGGGGTGGCCAGCAGGGAGAGGGAGGTGATTGTCCCCCTCTACGTGGCTTTTGTGAGGCTCCATCTGGAGTACTGCGTCCAGGCCTGGGACCCCTTGTACAAGAAGGACATGGAGCTCTTAGAGCAGGTCCAGAGGAGGGCAACTAAAATCATCAGAGGGCTGGAGCACCTCTCCTGTGAGGAAAGGTTGAGGGAACTGCGTTTGTTTAGCTTGGAGAAGAGAAGGCTCTGGGGAGACCTCATTGCAGCCTTCCAGTACTTGAAGGGAGCATATAAACAGGAGGGGGAACAGCTGTTTACGAGGGTGGATAGAGAAAGGACAAGGGGGAATGCTTTTAAACTAAGACAGGGGAGGTTTAGGTTAGATATTAGGAGGAAGTTTTTCACACAGAGAGTGGTGAAGCACTGGAACAGGTTGCCCAAGGAGGTTGTGAATGCCCCATTTGTGGATGCATTCAAGGCCAGGCTGAATGTGTCTCTGGACAGGCTGATCTAGTGGTTGGAGACCCTGCCCATGGCAGGGGGGTTGAAACTAGATGATCTTTGATGTCCTTTTAACCCTGGCCATTCTATGATTCTATGATTCTATGATCTAATAAGCAGGAGTCAAGTGGGTGGGCCCAGACCGATTTTGGTAGTTCTCAGTGAAAGGACAAGGGGCAATGGGCATAAACCAGAACACAGTTTATGCTGTAGAGGAACTTCTTTACTCTGAGATAAAAGAGCACTGCAACAGGCTGCTCAGAGAAGATGTGGAATCTTCTTCTCTGGAGATATTCAAAACCTGTCTGGATGTTCTTCTCAGCAAGTCTAGGGAACCTGCTTTATCAATGGAATTGAACCAGATGTTCTCCAGAAATCCATTCCAATTCCCATCATTCTATGATCTGTTACTGAGTACTAGCTGGAAAAATATTACCTGTCAGAGGCTAAAACTGTGTTGGTGTAGGAGCTCTGTTCACTTTACATCACTGACACATAAACTCAGGAACTGTGACTTCCAGACCTTTGAGTATATAAACATCCATTTGGAAAAGCAGATCTTAAATAAATTTTCTGCTGGAAGAGTTGGAAATTGCCTGATGCTCAGGTCTGAGTCAGAGGCACTGCTCTTATTTCGTTTCACTTGGGCCTCACTTTTGAAAAATATTTAGCATTTTCAGACAATATTAAACAGATCTATGTAAGAAAGTCATAATTCTTCTTCCTAACCTTAACAGAGATCTTGTCCAGATCTTGCCCTGAGAGTTAAACATACATATGTATATACTTTATTATGAGAGATTATTTTTCATTCATGCTTAATTGGAGCATATTTTAAAGTGGAGTGAGGTAGTGTAAAAAGCTGCCTGAATATCATCAGTGTTTTGGAAAGAATATATTTTCTGACTTTCCTAAGCAGTTGAACTTCAGAAAAAATAATATTTTTGATAATTTATCCATTTTTCTTAACTTGCTTTCGTATTTCTAGACCTTTTCTTATTTCCATGATTTGACAATATGCAATTATTTTATTTCTTTTGCATGCATATATCCCACAGGCAGAAGCTTTGCATCTAATAAATGACTCTGTCAGAGAGAGACTTGGGCAAAAGAGACTTTACTGGCGATGTTCATTACCTGTGTAAAAGAATTACAAAATGAACAGACATTTATTCCAGATCTGTCTACTCACACAGTTCAACAGATTGTCAGATTAGTTGTAATCTGTTCTTCTCCGCTGTTGACTTTGCTTAATATAACAGTCTGTGTCCTTGGTTGTTTTATTTTTTTGCCTGTTTCTGTTTAGGCATATATATTTTTTGCCTGTGTTCAGATTTTGGTAGAGTGGACCTACCACAGCACACAGCTAAGATCATCTGCAATGCTCAATTAAAATCTCTGTATTAAAGATATCTTAAAAGTTTTGGCACTCTTACAATAATATCTGTTTAAGCTGTGCAGCTAAGCCATTACATTTTATAAGAAATCAACATACTCCTTACATTAATTAACAACTTCATGAGAGAAAAGGAAAGGAAAGAGAGAAGTGGAGGTGTGTGTGTTGGNGATAGAAGAGATGGAGAGGAGCAGGGAAAGAGATCCAAGAGTCTTGGTTCTAGAATTGATCCAGGAAACAGGTGTAGGAGGTCCAAGGTCTGTAAGAGTACTCATCCAGATATTTCAAAGTATCAAAGTCTTTAAGCCCCCAGATTTCTCTCAGGCATCCTGTTATTCTTGCTATAAATATGGGGTTCACAACAAACATGTATTAAACAAGTTTTCAGTAAACTACTTCACAATGAACAAGTTTGCAGTCAAAACTTCTACAGCAAAAGGGAGTTTTAAACAAAGTGAGGTCATCACAGAATCAGAGAATAGCAGGGGTTGGAAGGGACCTCAAGAGGTCATAGAGTCCAACAACTCTGCTAAAATAGGTACCCTACTCTAGACAGGTCTTCAGCATCTCCATATAAGGAGAACCCACAATCTGGGTGATGTGTTCCAGTGCTCTGTCATCTTTATTGTAAAAAAGATCTTCTGCATGCTAATACAGAACTTCCTATTTGCAAGTTTTAGGCAATTACTCCTTGTCTTACTACTACACACCACTGAGATGAGTTTGGCCTCATGTATTTGCCTCCCTAAATCCCTTTAGATACTTATAAACACTCATCGGATCCCCTCTCAGTCTTCTTTTCCCCAGGTTGAACAAACCCAGGTGACTCAGCCTTTCCTCATGTGGGAAATGCTCCAAGCCCTTTAACATCTTTGTGGCCATTTGCTGGAGTCCTTGTAGGAGATCCCTGTCTTTCTTGAACTGGGAATCCCAGAACTGGACACAGTATTCTAAATGTGGCCTCACTATTGCAGAGTAGAGTGGGAGGACCACCTCACTCAACCTGCTGGCCATGCTCTTTTTAATGCAACCCACCATACCGTTGACCTCCTTAGACACAAGGGCACACTTTAGTCCAGTTTAAATTAAAGCTTCTCCAGGTAAGTTTTGAGATTCCCTGAAATATGCTTCCTCTGACTACTCAAATTAAAAACAAACAAACAAAAAAACAGAGAAGTTACATATTGTGATACTATGTACACCTTTGACAAATGGCTACTGTATGTAACTATAAACACAACAGAACTGACCATTACAAAACTTTGTGACCAAGGCCCCATCTGGAGTACTGCATCCAGGCCTGGGGACCCGAGCACAAGAAAGATGCAGAGGAATTCAATACAACTTCACCTGATTGCCTATATCAGAAAAATAGAAAGAAAAAAAAAGAAAGAATAGCTCTTCACTGACACATCCCAATAAAGATAGAATGTTTTTCAACTAAAAATAGTACAATAACAATATAATTCAAACTTCTCAATAACAAAATTCTCTAAGATTTTTTTGGGTAGATCTTCTAATCAGTTTCCTCCTGTGTACGTATTCTTTTATGCTGTAGTGTTCTCTTTCTAATTGGAAGCATGAGAAATTTGGTATTAATAGATTTTAGATGTTTTCCCTTTTCATTTTTGGAAAGGACAATACTACTGTAGCAATTCCACTAATAAATTCTTCTATCATTTATCTGACACATAACTGTCCTTTTAATCTTACCTAATGCAAAACATTATACAAATTTTCAGTTTATAACTCGCTGTACTACTTTTTCTAGTGCAGCTGGGAAAAAAAAAAAAAAAAAAATATTGAACAAATTTCTATTTCTAAATTGGATGTAAAAATATTCAGTTGAATTAGAAGTCAGTCATCACTCTTTTTCTTAGGGAAAACACAGTAGTAACTAAACAGTTGGGAACGTCAGCATCACTTCATTAGCATTAGTGGAGCTCCACTGATTCCAATAGAACTATGCTGATTAATTGCAAAGAAGATTCCAACATTTGTTTTCCAAATCCAAAAGAGTGATAGGCCCTTGTAGGAGGAGATATTTGCCTAGTCTGCAGCAGATATGGAGTCTTATACATACATAAAACATAAAAAAACACACCAATGTGCCAACAGGTTTTTAATTATTTATCACACCCAGAACACAGAAGGTGATAACATCCCTGAAGTCACTTTTTCATTTGTCATAGCGGGTTTGCTTAATGAATGTTAAGTATTTGTTTGCTAAGCAGGAATGTAAAATGGAGCAAAAGAAGATCCTTGTCAAGGATCATTTGAATGGTAATGTCAGTGTTGCAAAAGGTGATAGTCTGTGTCCCTTGTAAAATATTAATTTCTGCTTTCTTTGCATAGCCTTCTCGCAAAGCTGACTGATTTAGCACCTGCTGTTTCAGACTAAGATTTTTATTAATGTCTTTATATAAATAAGAGGTACATATTGATGACATTCTTGCTGCTGAGTATGTGTTCAGGGTGAGGATTTATGGAGTTGTTTGCATGTTCGTTTATTTGTTTTCCTCTAATTCAAACTTGATGACTTCGAGTTGTTCTTTTTTTAAATTATTATTATTATTATTATTACTATTACTGTTACTACTATTTTGTCTATGGTATAAGACTCAGAGTTTTTAAACCCCAGATACCTTGCATGTGACACTTAGTAAGTTACACAGACTCATTTATCTTTATACTGAATGCATCATCACATGAAGCTACAGGTCTCTTCTGGAAATTTAATCCATCAAATTTTCTTATTCAATACAGACACAAAATGAGATCCAGAGTGCATGTGTGCCTCTTGCCTACTTATGTTATAAAAGTTCATCCACAAAAGACTTAATACATTAGTTAATTTTTAGGTATCTAAATATAAAAATTACTTTATTAAATCATGTTCATTTGAAATCCCAAAATTCCCAAGAATATAACGTTTTGGATACCCTTTGCAATCACATTTCCAGTGCTCATCAGCCATTAGTCGCTTGGCTGTTCACTGCTGTGCCCAGATGTGCCAACTAAGTTCATGTTAATTGATTCTGAAATTATCAGATTTTTTTTTTCCCTGTAGGGTGTTGGAATATCAAATAACCCTTTTTTAAACCAGCGACAGTCACTTAAATGTATCACGAAACTCCATCCTAAGGAACTGCAAACCCAACTCCTTGCAGAACTTTATAGCTTTGAATTACACTTCAATAAAAATTATTTTGTCTTTCTCTTCAGCTCTCTCTTTTACTGAGTGTAGAGAACAAGTGTCCAACATTTTGGCTTGCCTGCACTAGATTGTGTGAAAAGGAATTGACTTGGGCCACATATAAAACATATAATGAAGCTAATGTATATAAGTAACAAACCTTACTAAAAAAATAAATTATTAAAACATTAAAAAAAAGGAGAGCAACAAAAACAAACAAAAACATAAAACTACTGGAGTATTTGACCCTGCTTTTCTGAAACTAATGCATCAGGTTGCAATTATTACTGAGTTATCCAGGTGTTCATCAGAGATTTTGATGAAGTTTTGCTTTTCATGTACTTCATTCTTGGAAATAATTGTTCACAAACGTATTGCCAAAAATTGGTGATATGCATGAGCTGTGATTGTGAACTGAGGAATATTTTCTTCTGGTAAAGTAGATCTCATAAAAGTCTAGTAAAGAGAAGCTATGACATTTTTTTGTTGAATATCTGAATGCAGCTCTATACTTTACATTTGAAAATCTGCATATAATGCATTTATGTGGACTCAAAATGGAGTCAAATATATATATATATAAAACAATCTTGATTTTTTCAGTAATCTGGGAACCTATTCTTAAATTCCTTTGTCAAAACAGAAAGCAAGGATGAATATTTTTTGCAGTTCACAGGGCTGTGTTTAGCCAATGTATCAAAATGCACGGGTGACCACAGTACTACCCTAGTCCTGGGCTGCATGCAGCCTCTGGACTGTGGTTGGACATGTCTGGTCTAAAGCATTGGGCTGGCTGATAGCTTTGATTGAAACCTTGATTTTTGTCCCCCAGTATATAGGAAGCTAATTGAAGATCGAACGGTTAACTTGACACTCTGCTGGCTATCCACATATCAAAAAAGAATATTTCAGTTAACTAGTGCAAGTTAAAGTAGGGATTATAGTAAAAAGGATTTAGAAAGTTAAATCTATGTTTAGATCAAAATTGCAAAGATATACACGATTGCCGTTGCTGATCTGAGCAGTGCACTTGAAGTCACATGAATGAAATTATTTCTTATTCTAATTTGCACAGAAAGGTTTCCAGGAGAATCTGCTAAAATAAAGTGATAGTTTTTTTTTCAGGTAAAGAAAACTATTTATTAAATAGGAACCTTCAAAATGGTATTGAAAGTGAATTAAAAAAGAATTAAAATAATCACACAAATTCAGTACTATATGGTCTTCTTTTTTAGTCTTTTCTAGTGTATTTAGTTATTTAAACAGCTAAGCCATTTAATTTAGACTCTAAAGGCCTGTTAATTGTGTAATTTCTGGGGTTAAAACCAAGTGACCTTTTATACTGTCAAATGAAACTGTGAGGGCCTGAGCTAGGAACTCCGGAGATCTAAAGGTTCATTTCTGGTTATGCACAGAGTTATTCTCTGGTAATGATCAAATTGCTCAGGTATGATTCTTTTCATTTAGTATTAGTAGTCTTAAAGGAAGATGTTTAATATAAATTAGTCATCACTAGAGTTCCCAGCAGAGTAAATGGAGGCAAGGATTCTTTCCCAGATAACGAAGTATTCCTTCCTGCGTCTCTGACTAACAGCATGATGCAACTTCTAAAACTATTTCTCCAGGGACAAGACACATGGCTTAGACTAAGCATCTAACTTCAAATGTCAAAGGTAGGGGAAATGATCTCTTAGTGTTATCTTTTAGAATGTAATACCTTTCTGAGGCAAATGATAAAAATTCCCATCTCTAAACACATTCACATCTACCAGCAATGTTCCTGTTAATGTTCCAGTTGTTTCAACCTAATGCTTCTTGGTCAGGAATTTATTTCCTTTATGTTCCATCATTATTTGGTCCCCTGGCCTTTTCTACCTCTCAGAGTTCTTCTCAGATTGCCATTTTAGTCAAACTGATGGCTTGAGGTTCATTTAATAAAATTTTGAGTCTAGTCTCTGCAAGTATGGGATATATTTTCTGATGTTTACAGTGGAAAAGAGTATTCATACTCTTTCATGCTCTCCTCTCTGAATATTTCTCATTATTTTAGCAAACTAAGGTTTTTAGGTTAAAACAGATGCTCAGATTTTTAACACACTCAACACTGAAGCAGGGCAGGAACAAATATTCCACTCTGGATGGAACTTTCAAATCTTCAAAAGGAAAGCTCTTTGGTTGTTGTTGTTGTTGTTTTCTAATATAAATATAAAATCTTAGAATCCTTAGAGTTGAAAGGGACTTCTAGAGGTCATCTAGTTCAATTCCCCTGCAATGAACAGGTCAGGTTGCTCAGAACTTGGTCCAGGCTGGAAGATCTTGGAATTCTCCAGAGACAGGGTATCAACCACATCTCTGGGCAACATGTTCCTGTGCCTCATCACCTTCATTGTAAAAAACCTTCTCCTTATACCCAGCCTAAATGTAAACTCTTTAAGCTTGAAACCTGTTTCTCTTGTACTATCACAACAGACTATGCTAAAGAGTCTGTCCCCTTCTTTCTTGTATCTCTCCTTTAGATACTGAAATGTTGCCATCAGGTCACCCTGGAGCTCTCTCTTCTCCAGGCTGAACAGCTCCAGCTCTCTCAGCCTGTCCTTGTAGGAGAGGTGTTCCATTTCTTGGATCATTTTTGTGGCCCTCCTCTGGATATTTCCAACGGGTCCACATCTCTTCTGTACTGAGGATGCAATGCTCCGGGTGAGGCCTCACCAGCAAAGACTAGAGGGACAGGATCACCTCCATTGACCTGCTGGACATTTTTTGGCCTGTTTGTCTAAGATATTCAATAAGAAAAGCAGAATTAAGTTCACAGAACTTGAATTTTTATCTAAGAATTCCTCAGCTTGGTATTTCTGGCTTAAGGAGATTTGGCTTGAACATTTGTGCTTGCTGTATTCTCAAGGGAAATAATTTCAGTGTTTATTTCTAGGACAGTACTGAGAGTAACTTCTTAGGGTGACTGATTCTGTCTAGTCTGTGTCAAAAATGATATATCAGGACTTTTACAGAAAGTTCCGGAGAAATTAGGCACATTGCTGTAGAAGTGTGCTAGGGGAGGAAGAAGTATGACAGAAGAAAGGATTTGGGATGAATGAAAAGTCTTGCAGGCTAAAGTTCAAGGAAGGAGCAGAGTTGGGAACAGGAGAGACAGGGAAATGTATAATTGGGTTATATACTAAGCATGTTTAGATGTATTAATATGAATTGATCCCTATACAAATGATATTTTTTTTTAACATTTGTTTGACTTTTGCAAATTCCTCCCTCTTTGAAAGCATCTAATTTCCCCACTTCACCTATTTCCCCAAATCCAGGCTCACTTTGGAGTGTATTTCACTTACAAGAGGGACCACAGGCCTCATGTTTTCTCCAGGCTCACAAGTAGAAGAGAAAGCCCACTCCTTTGGTTTGAAACTTAATGCATCACAGATCTTGTGTTGAGATCAGTGCACTTAAGAGAGTGTATGCAAGATGCACATAACAGGAACAGAAGCATTGATGCTTCTGAGGCAACAGTAATAGAAACAGCTCAGGTGGCTGGAGAAGTTCACACATTTACAAGCTGCTGTTTCAGACTAAATTCATCTTCATGCTGTTTTCTCATCCAGTTGAGAACATTTCATGGAGACGGATTGGCCACTTCACACTTTTGTGAATCTTCTAAACTGTAGATGGGTGTGGAGAGCCCTTTACTTTCATTCTTCCATTTGAAAGTCCCTTTTCAATACTGGCAATGTCACTGTGGCAAAATCAATATTTTGTGGCTAATATTAGATAGTACTGTACTGGAGAAACAGGCTTTCTATAGAGAAGGGTGAAGAATATACATCTCTCAGGAACATTCTGAGGTTTTTTGTAATATGCATGACTAACAAACAAACAAACAAACGTTTTCAGCGGACAGCTGTTTCTGCATTGATAAACTGTAATCTGTGCTTAATTTCTGGAATATATAAAGGCAGTGTAGAATTAAGGAAAAAAAATCTCCTGTCAATAAGTTGTGTTCAAAAATGGGAGTGGAATCTGGACAATTAAGTCTAAAATAATCTGTGATTTACAGGAATGATGTTATGTAGAAATGGTTACGAAAAGATAGAAAATTACAAAGATTCCAAGTGGCATTAAGTGGAATGTTTGAGAATAAGGAGTTAAGAAATAGAAATAAATGATTATATGTCATGAGTCACAAGAAGCTAAGGCATTTTTCCAGGCTCTCTTTCTTTCTTTTTAGGTGTTCAGAAAGTACGAATGAAGTACNATATCAGATCCCTAGAGTAAGATTTTGAGACAAGATTGACTTTCAGGTGGGGGTAAAGATCACAAGAAATGCAACTATTGAACATGCAGATTTAGAAAGTATCATCTTCATCAAATTAGAAAGCAATGAGAAAAGCTTTTGGTGAATAAACTGGCTGTGTGAGAACAGTAGAGAGTAGATAAACAAAACTTTAATACACCTAGTTTGCTATACTGCATCACATCTTACTGTAAAAGGCCAACACTGGATTATGGAAACTGGATGGCTGGGCATTTCTTATACAGAAATACACTGCTTTTATAGTTGGCAGATCTGGTGCTAATTGTTTAATTGTAATTTAAACTGGCCACAGTAAAAAAGAAATGATCATCTGTCTCAGAATTATTACCAATTAAAAGAATGCTTTCAATAAAGTGTATTATAATCCCATCCAAAGTAATAACAAGTATCTGCTCTGTCTCTGTCTTTCCTTTCTACCCATGTGTTAGAAGGCAAAGCAATAGAGAATTACAGCTTCTCAGAGCCTGACCTCTCAGTAAGCTTTAAGGGAGATTGGGAAGGATAATTAGCAATATGAACACAGGTGGCAGTGTCTCAGTGTGTAAGAAAGAGATTAAATATCCCATGTCCAAGACTTATTCCTGAGTTTTCACTAGATTTAACACTCATGTCAATCCCTTGCCTGGACTCTCCTGTTGATTCTTGTGTAATGAATATTCTTAAGAGTGTTTCTTAGACTTAGTCTCTGCAAACTCTGTGGCAGGAGTCTTGATTGTTATTGAACAGCACAGCATATTTTTATAAAGTATTTCTTCACATTTGCAGGAGAAACAAAACAAAACAAAATGAAACCCACATCATGTATTTTCATGGTTCTCATGTTTTTTTTTACCCATGTTCCATGAGTACCTGAGGTCTACTTCTAAGAGCTGACTGAATGGAACAGGAACAGACAGCTTTTTTTCAAGAGGTTATTCATTGTCAGGGAGGATGTTCCTCCCTGGGAATATTTTGATGATTAATAAACTCTCACAAAAAGTTGATAGCTAGCACTCACATGAATTATTTTCTATCCAATACAGATTTAAAAAGGAAGAAAAAAAAAGTGGCATTTTTCCATTTTTCACCAGGTTATTCATTGATAAACGGCAGTGTAACCCTGTGAATCATAGGATATTTGCCTATGGTGTAAATACTTCATTTGAGAGGTTCACTTTTGCTTCAGGTGCAGAATAAAATCCTTTTCTCTTAATATCTGTAACTATTATACTGTAGAATTTATAAAGTTTTGTATTTTCATTTAAGTGTTTATTTGGCATTTACCAGAAATGATTTATGTTTTAATTCTTTCAGACTTGAATATCAATGTATAATTAAAATTTTAATGTTCACAGAACAAAGTAAACATAAAAACAAATAAGTCCTTAGGAATAATTTTCTGATTCTGATTACATTAAGGAAACAGCTGACCAGCATCTGTTCCACACATACATGCATAAACCTAACAGGACTTATAAGATGACAGAGAGCTTTCAAAGAGTTGTTTAGAAACCAAAACCAAATTCATACATTGAAAGGAATCAATCAGTGAAGCAATGCTTTGGCTCCAAAGGAGACTCTGAATGAGGGCTAGGCTCTGAAATTATTCCTGCCACCAGATGCTGTTTGTCTGCTTCTGTGCTCTAATTGCTATCAATAATTAAACACAGGTCTCTGATTCATATGCACAGAGGCAGAGATTCCTAAATTAAACATTTTAAAGTCATTATAGTACATTTTATATGTTCAGCTAAACACTACACTCAGGCTGATTATGATTAAATATACTGAAACTAAATTACATATTGATTCCATAAATATCTACAGATACCCAGAACAAATAAGATTCCTGGTAAATAGAAGGAACATTTTAATTTCAGATGACTATCAGTAACCAGGCTGTATTTATTTGTATACGTTACATTATGATTCTGGCACATTGTGCAAAGAGATGACATCTCCCAGTGAACTTGAAAATACAGAGAATAATTTCTATCTATTTGGATAATAACAAACACAAACAATGTATTGTATCCAAATTTCTGCATCAGCCACTTGAAAAGTCAAGTTTCAGTGCAAGCAAATCCTGTCGTAGCTAATCAGTCTTTGACAGCTGTGATCTTTTATAAAACTATGTCCCCAAGGTGATCCCCACTCTTAATACAATCAGTATGTCTAGCAAAAAATCTCAACATATTATGCTCCTTTGATTTTCCCCACCTTCACCTCTTGGTAGGCCTGACAATTTGACAATACACTTTGCTAATCATGATTGCTGTTACTCATACTACCATTTTGCCCAAATGTTTGGCAGATTTTCAAACAGGGATATATTGATGAGCCATCTCTGGTGATTCATTCTTTCCAGTACAGTCAAGGAGATCAGTGCAGTACAACCCCTAATATCAGGTTTACAAATTAAAGATTTTCCGGAGTCTGATACTACTGTTCAGACATCCTTCATCTGTTCAATCTGGACATTCGATACTGTTCTTTTTTCCCAGAATCCCATGGGTTGCTTTCTGTGATTTCTGCTCAATGAGAGAAAAGTTCAAATCATTGAAATATCTTTGGGTAGGGCAGATTTGAGATCAAGGTTACTATCCAAGGCAAATTCTCATTTGGAATCCGCAATGATGAATGAATTCTACTCACAGTTCTGTAACTCTGGGAATACACAGATCAGAGGAATAGAGAGTGTTGGGCAAAGGTTTCTAAGGGACACTTAGACTTTGAAAGGGCCATGTTTATATGCAGAACAGTTCTGATTATATAGATATTTCAGCATAGTGCACTATGGAGGTAACTTTCATTCTGGGACACCAGAAAGAAAATGTAATAAGAATGTGTGAGAATCCTTCTTTGTTTTTCTGGCTCAAAGCTTGCTTCCTGAAGTGTTTCTTGTGATAAGACCCTAACTGATTTATTGAGAAGGCAAGTGATGGGTGCTACTGTGTGAAAATCAGCATCTCTTTGTGGACACCTTCCTCCAGAACTGTTTGCCTCCGGAAGAGAGTGCTTAGGAGTGTTTACTGGTGGAAGATCTGGCCTGTGACTAAATAGCTCCAGCTTGGTGTGGGAAAACTGGGGAATGGTACCATCGTGTCCTGTGAAAAACAGGATGCAGATGGGCATCCCTGCTCCCTCTTATCTGCTGGCAATACCCGGAAGATGGGAACAAAGCAGTTTCTGCTGAGATCCCAGAGCCAGGAGCTGCCACTCCAAGGACAGCTGACTCAACCACTTTGGTTTTGAGCTGTCACTCCAAAGAAAGCTGACTCAACCACTTTGGACTTATAAATATGTTTGTACTACCATCGAAAAGTCATCATCATCATCGTCGTAGTCGTCGTCATCAACAGAACAACAATGCCTGACGACCCACCGCTACTGAAGCTCAATGACTGAGCTATGAACCACGCTGGATCCATGGTGGTGACTATCTCCCTCTTGCTTCCTATAAAGACTCCTTGCTTCTATTTCCTATCTTTCCTATCGCCCGCCTTCCCTTCCCCATCACCTTAATTTGTAATAGCGTCCGTCCTCCTCTTTCCCATCTCCCTGACTAAGATTTGTAATAAACTGGTCGGACCAACATTTGAACCGTTGATTCTTAATCTCACGTCGGGTGTACATACATTAAAAGAACCTCATCTCCCTCCTATAAATTGGAGCGAGACAGAATGTTAACACATAAAGCTCTCTTCCTTAATTTACACTTTCAGTCCTTTAACCTCTCTTTCACATGTTCTGTTATCTGAAGGAGAAACTTCTGAAAAACGAGTTCAGATCCTAGGATGACTAATGCAAATCAGCAGTTGTTTCCCTGGTTAACTACATTTCTGAAAGGAGCTATTGTTGCTCAGGATATGAGATAATTTAACTTTATCGTTTAACATGATATGGGTACTTAAACATAACTGTCTAATGTCATTTATCAGTTTAGATGCTCTAGTGTTTTATAGGTATGCCACCAGCTGCACTCCAAAGCAGTCTGGGTCTCTCCCACGTCCAATGTCACATTTACAAGCCCAACTGAATGTCTCAGATATTTTGAGATGTTGCAAATGACATTTATGTTTAAGCGAGACGAATTATTGGCACTTTTAATTTATAGTTTAACAGTTGCTCATATAATTCTGTAAGAGTTAGTATTACGCACCATTTAGAATGATAAAAAGCCTAAAAATACAGCATGCATCATGCCATATTTAATAATACAGGAAAGCTTCAAGTAGATGTGCATTTTTTGTGCTGTAGTAGGATACTTTAATTTTTTTAAGACACTTCAAGAGGGGGAATATGCAAAATGTGATGAAATATGGCTAAAATTCCAATGCACTTTAAAGAATCTTTCAGAATGGTATTAAAGATGCTGTCTTGAAGTACAATAGGCTGTCTTAAAAGTAAAATATGTTAAATGCTGGAATGTTTCCTAGTGAAGAACGCAGTGTGGTAGTTTAATGCTTTGCAATACTTCTGCCATATGCAACATTTTTTAGAATTTCCTTCTAGACTTTCTAATAAGTTGGTACTATTGATTAGAACAACCTAGTTACCAGCTATAAAATTCAGCTGACCATACTCATTTTCAGACTTTGTGTGTAGCTGCTCAGAAAGTTACAATCCCATAACTCTGTGAACTGAAAAACTCTGTATATATATACTACTTTGTGCGTAAACTGCACAGGTAATTGGACTATACTAGTACACTGTTCAAACATTCTGGCCAAAACAGTTCAAATATACCCTATATTAAGAAACTTAGGTAAATACTTTATCTACCTCCACTAAGTCCCCTTGCTAAAATCATAAAAATGCAAACATTTTCTTTTTCACAGATGTGTGTTCTAATAGAAACTATGCATTTGATAGGGCAAAGGCTTGAGTGGCAGAACTGCATGACCAAACTTAATTAAATCCTTCTTTGAGAATTATTTAAAGATAGAATTCTGTCCCATGGCTTCCTTATTTGTTTCAGAAAACCTATGTATCACTGGGATAATGTTCATGGAATAATAAAGACTTTTTTTTTTTTTTATTATCATCTCTGGAAAGAGATAATCTGAGAACTCAGTGAAGATTGTTTGTAGTGTATTGGTGTTTAATTAGATTTAAACAACTAATTTAAGGTCAGAATGTGAGCTCACGCTTTCACAGACCTTTGAAAAATTGTAGAAGGTAGAGACTTCAACGAGCAGATTTCAATCACTGTGGGCATATCTTCAGTAGTCAAAAATCCACATGGAGATAAATAAAATTTGAGGTGTAAAATCCTTAAATGCAACAAGTCACAAAAGCTGTTGTCTCCCTCCTCCTGTATTTAGGACTTCTGTAGTTTTAATAGAACGATGAATTTTGTATTTCTGAAAGGAGATGAGTTTATCTTCAGGCTTTTTTCTGAGATCTTTCACTTGACTTATTACCTCTATCTGTACACTTATTCTAGGACAATGTTCTCACAAGTTAAAAAAAATGTGACTGCCCTCTAAAGACTTCACCTTACAAAAGCTGGGCTGCATTCTCATCTACAACATTCCTGCAGTGCCTCCCTCCTCCATGTTTCCTACCTTCCAAAGACCATCTACTGCTTTTCCACAAAGTACTGTAAAACATTCCAAGTTTCTATTTATCTTTTCTCCTTCCAGGCAAGAGGCAACACAAGTAGTACTGTGAATGTGGTGACTGGCCATCTGTCTCTCAGCAAGTGAACTGACCAGGCAGAATGTGATGCTTTTTAGCAGTCTTTAGACTTTCACAGCTCACTTGTGAATATTACGCTATCTGTCAGAATTCTACTCCTCTGTCCAGTTAGGCTACAGATTGCCAAAGAGATCCTAAGAAACTGGGAGAAAGAGGGTTCACCTAAAGATGCAGTCACAGAGATAGGAATGCCATCATCACATCAGATCTGTCTTGTTAGGAAATCAGGCTAAATGTAACTAAGTAAGTTGACTGGTGCCTTTGAGAATTTCCTCACAGAATCTGCCATGACTTCCTTATGTGACCCTGAGTGTATCACCTCAATCATCTTAATATAACTTAAAATATGAAATACAGTGGAGTTGAGTTGTGACAACTAGAACTGCAGCAACTAGGGACTGGGCTTTAAAAACACATAAAAGACTATATAATGTAAAGAACACTGAGAACAGGAGTCTTAGGGAACTTATGTGGGACACCAAGGACATTCTCATGACCTGAATTTTTCTCGCAGGGATTTAACAAAACATTTCACAGAAGCACAGAATCAGAGGGGTTGGAAGGGAACTTGAGAAATCATCGAGTCCAACACTCCTGCTAAATCAGGTACCCTACAGTAGGTTGCCCAAGAAGGCATTGAGCTGGGTCTTGAATATCTCCATAGAAGGAGACTCCATAACCTCTCTGGGCAATGTTTTCCAGTGCTCTGTCACCCTCACCATAAAAACATTCTTCCATATGTTAGTACAGAACTTCCAATGCACAAATTTTATGCCATTATTCCTTGTCCTGTCTCTACACATCACTGAGAAGAGCCTGGCCTCATCCATTTGCCATCCACTTCTTTTTAGATATTTATAAACATTAATCAGATCCCCTCTCAGTCTTCCTTTCCCCAGGCTGAACAGACTCAGGTTACTCAGCCTTTCCTCACATGAGAGGTGCTCCAGGCACTTTAACAACTTTGTGGCCCTCCATTAGAGTCCTTCTAAGAGATCCCTGTCTTTCTTGATCTGGGGATCCCAGAACTAGACACAGTATTGTAAATGTGACCTCTCTATGTCAGAATAGAGGGGAAGACCACCTCACTTAACCTGCTGGCCACGTTCTCATTAAAGCACCTCAGGATATCATTGGCCTTCATAGCTACAAGGGCACATTGCTGGCTTATGGCCAACTTGTCCACAAGAACAACCCGGTACTTCTCCGCAAAGCTGCTCTCTAGCAGATCATCCTCTAACCTGTACTAATACTTGCAGTTATACCTCCCCAGGTGCAACTCTTGTTAAACCTCATCAGGTTCCTGCTCAATTCTCCAATCTATCCAGGTCTTGTTGAATGGAAGCACAGCCTTTTGGTGTGTCAGCCACTTTTCCCAGCTTTGTAACATCAACAAACTTTCTCTATCCCTTCATCCAGGTTACAGATGAAAATGCATCGGTTCCTGAAAATATATCTGGGTGAAACTTACTTATAAGAAGGCACTTCTCACAAACTATCTATGCTTTTAACAACTTGACAGGTGAGTAAAACTGTGGTCTTTGGTAAGGTAACAATTCTGGGGTTCTGAACTTTTTTGTCTGTTTTTTTTTTTTTTCCCCCTCCCCTCTCTTTTCACTCTCCAGTGATTTCTCAAGGAGACCTTTAGGATCATCTATTCCAACTACCAAACTGGTCTATTGAGTTTCATCATTAAGCCTTCTCTTTTAGTGCTGTAAGTCCTTGGAGAGTATCAGTCTGTAGAACAGTTCTCCTGCATAACTTGTTAATGAGAATTGAACTGGTGGCAATACTGTCACAATCACTTGCAACACTCTCAAGGCATATTAATTTAATTCTGTCCCCTGGACGATTACTCTTTATCAACTGACTGAGAGTAACAGTCCACAGTTATGTGGTTTCTGTCTAAGAACAGTTATTTTTACAAGCTTCTTGTAGATGTTTGTACAGTAATTGTCCCAGCTCCCTGCTAAGACCAAAGTATATTAGGGTATTATCGCTCTTGAGAATCCTAGAATCATTGAATCATAGAATAGCCTGGGTCAAAAGGACATCAAAGATCATCTAGTTTCAACCCTCCTGCCATGGGCAGGGCTGCCAGCCATCAGACCAGGCTGCCCACAGACACATCCAGCCTGACCTTGAATGCCTCCAAGGACGGGGTATCCACAACCTCCTTGGCCAACCTGTTCCAGTGCTTCACCACCCTCTGTGTGAAAAACTTCCTCCTAATAGCTAACCTAAACCTCCCCTGTCTCAGTTTAAAACCACTCCCCTATCACTATCCACCCTCATAAAAAGCCGTTTTCTCTCCTGCTTATATGCTCCCTTCAAATATTGGAAGGCCACAGTGAGGTCTCCCTGGAGCCTTCTCTTCTCCAACTGAGCAATCTCAGTTCCCACAAGCTTTCTTCATAGGAGAGGTGCTCCAGCCATCTGATCATCTTAGCGGCCCTCCTCTGGACCCATTCTGCTTCTTTCTTGTACTGGAGGCCCCAGGCCTGGATGCAGTACTCCAGAGGGGGCCTCACAAGAGCTGAGTAGAGGGGGACAATCACCTCCCTCTCCCTGCTGGCCACCCCTTCTTTAATGCAGCCCAGAGCATGGTTGGCCTTCCAGGCTGCAAGCACACACTGCTGGCGCTTCTCGTCCACCAGGACCCCCAAGTCCTTCTCTGCAGGGCTGCCCTCAAGGAGTTCTTCTTGCAGTCTGTATAAATACCTGGGATTGCCCCGACCCAAGTGCAGCACCCTGCACTTGGCCTTATTGAACCTCATTAGGTTTTCATGGGCCCACTTCTCCAGCCTGTCCAGGTCCCTCTGGATGGCTTCTCTTCCCTCCAATGTATTGACTGTACCACTCAGCTTGGTGTCCTCTGCAAACTTGCTGAGGGTGCACTCGATGCCATTGTCTATGTCATTGATAAAGATGTTAAAGAACACTTGTCCCAAGACTGACCCTTGAGGTAAACTGTTTGTAACTAGTCTCCACCCAGGCACAGAACAATTGATCACAACCATTTGGCTTTAAGCAGCCAACCAGTTCTCAATCCATTGAACCACCCATTTTTCAAATCCGTACATCTCCAATTTAGAGAAAATGTGGTGAGGGACCATGTCAAAGGCTTTGCAGAAGTCCAGGAAGATTAATCTGTAGCCTTTCCCCTGTCCACCAATGCCATCATTCCATCATAGAAGGCCACCAGATTGGTCAGGCAAGATCTGCCTTTGATGAAGCCATGCTGGCTGTTGCAGACCACCTCTTTGTCTGGTATGTGCCTTACCACTGTAACCAGGAGGATCTGCTCCATGATCTCCCCAGGCACAGAGATGAGACTCACTGGCCTGTAGTTCCCTGGGCCATTCTTTCTCCCTTTCCTGACAATGGTAGTAATGTTTCCCTTTTTCTATTCACCGGGGACTTTGCTGGACAACCATCATTATGATTTTTCAAATATGATGGAGAGTGGTTTGGCAATCACATCAGCCATCTCTCTCAGAACCTGAGGATGGATAACATCCAGCCCCTTGAATACCGGCTTATATGCATTCAGTTTCCCAAGGAGATCTTGGACTTGTTCCACTGTTACAGCGGGATGGAATCTGTTCCTCTCACCCACACCTAGCTCCAGGGTCCTGGCAGACATGGAAAGGAGCCTGACCACCAGAAAGGACTGAGGCAGAGCACTGATTGAGCACCTCAGCTTTTTCCATGTCTGAGGAAGTCAGTACTCTGTCCTCATTTATCAGAGGGGGGACACTCTCCTTGGTCTGTTTTCTCCTGCCTATGTACCTGTAGAACTCCTTCTTGTTATTTGTCACATCCCTTGCCAAGTTCAGCTCCACCTGTGCCTTGGTTTTCCTGATCTTATCTCCGCGGACAATGTCCTTATATTCTTCCCAGATTACACAACCCTGCTTTCACTTCCTGTACATTTCCTTCTTGTCCCTCATTTTAAGTTGCAGGTCCTTTCTCAGCCATGCCTGTCACCTGCCTGCTGTGCTCAATTTCTTCTGCTAGGGGATGAAGAGCTTTTGTATTTGCAGAAGGATGTCCTTAAAGATCTGCCTGCTCTGTTCTGTTCCTAAGCCCTTAAGGACATTTTCCCAGGAGATCCCATCCAGCAGTTCCTTGAGCAGCTGGAATTTTGCTCTCCTGGAGTTCAGGATCTTAACTATGTTTTTTGTCAGGCCTGCATTCCTCCGGATCACAAACACACCAGGGCGTGATCACTACAGACCAGGCTGCCTCCAATCTTAACCTCTCTAATACTCTCCTCTGTATTGGTGAGCACCAGGTCCAGTAATGCTTCTCCTTACCTGGATGTTATCCTTAATGGACTCCAGGAATCTCCTGGATTGTCTGCCACCTGCTGTGCTGCTATCCCAGCAGATATCCAGGTGGTTGAAAGATATCTGGGTGGTTGAAGGATATCTGGATGGTTGAGAATCATAAGATATTAATACCGTCTTTTTTTTTTCCTTCTGTAATTAGTTAAGGGTAAAACAGCAATTATTAGCCACAAGAATTGCCTGTTTTGTGCCACACTGTTTTACAGAAAGCTAGAAGATTCAGTTCCAATTGGATTTTGTTAAGCAAATAATTCCAAAATAATGAATGTAAACTCAATTAGATAAAGAACATATTTTCATTACTTTCAGTTTGTAAGTGCTTATAATTTGAAGATACATGTGAATGAGGCAAGTAAATCAGTAACTATCTTGTTTTCCTACAGAGAAGAGCAAACTCTTTTCCTCCATCCTCTCATTCACTCTTCCTCCTTTTGTTCTGATTTCAAGCAGGTTACAATAGAAATTTGTCCAGATTCAGGCTTTGCATTTCATCCAAATCACATTTCATAAAATTTTACAGATCAAATAATGAGTAAATCTTCATTTCCACATATTGATGATTCGTATATTAATCATCCTTATGCATCAATGTGCAAGAAGTTCATTAACAGGTTATAGTGGAAGGAAATAGCCATAGAAGCAAGAGGGGGAAATATCCAATTTCTGACAACACTGACAAATGGAAATCTTTTCCATTTAGCAGATGTATATGGAATAAAAAGACAAAGAGCTGCAGACTGATCTCTTACAGACATCTACTTTACTTTTAACTGTACTGATGTAGAAATAATTTGGCTCAGAATTCCTGACACTATATTTAGTTAAATGAAAGCATTTCTTATAAATGCTTTTAACTGGATGGAGTACTTGTTTTTCTTCCATTTACTTCTATGGTTGCTTCAGAGGCTCTACACCACATGAAAAATTTTATATTTTACTAACATTGTATTTCAGCTCTTTTTTTTTTTTTTTTTTGGTGATGA
>JACDJE010000352.1:417228-453178 GCA_016647715.1 Pavo muticus
GTGAGTTTTTCTTCCCTGAAGAGCACATGATGTGTTGGCGATGTGTTACTCAGAATAGAGTACAAGATCTAAGCGTACAATATCAGATTTTCAATGAATTTTGGGAATACTTGATTTTCAATAAAGAAGTTCCCCACGTTGCAGTCTTAATTTGCATACTTGAAACATGTTAGCTTTAAAGCTCTGACTTCAGACAGAACTTTCAAATGTGATAAGGACATGCATTATTTGAAGAATATTAGAATATTTAGGATCAAATACTTTCAGATCTGGATATCATTAACTACTACTACTACTACTACTACTAAAAATTATTATCTTCAGAATCTCTCTTCTCCTCTTCCTCTTTTATTTACTGAATTCAGTGTCCTAGGGGTTATCTGTGTCTCATTTCATGTGGGTGCCCATTACAAGAGTAAGTGTTGCAAAATTTATGAAATTAAACTCTACAAATTTTAATTTGAACCATGTAATATTTGAAGTCCAGACAAAGAATTGACTTCAGATAAAACCTGTTGTAAAACGGCATTGTTAAATCTTTCTACAGTGCACAGGCTCCAGTTCAAGCTTCACAGAATTGCTCTATTCTTTAAATGTCAAAATATTAAACCATTGCTGAACTGAAGCAGATGTAACATTTAGCTGCCATAGATACCACATGAAAACAATGCTTTCATAGACGGTGAATAATTAGGTCTATATTCTTAGGCCCTAAGCACTGCAACATATTTATGTTCTGACTGAATACCTCCTTACATAGGACAAAAATCAATGGACAAAAGACAATTTCTTCCTTTACAGTACTTAAAGAATGATGCTTAGGATATTCCTGCAAAAAAACAAGAGCACAAGAAGTACTCGAACCTGAGTCATAATTTTTCTGATGCAGTACTCTTACCTTGGGTGTTCTAGAAGACAATAAATCTTTGTAGATGCTTTCATTTGGCATCTTTTCCATAAGACATGTATAGACAATGGATCCAAAACAGGTGAACAAAGTGAAGAAATAAACCATGTACTTGACTTTTTCATATTCCATTGGCAAACCTGCTTATCTAAGGCCAGAAAAGTAAATATTTCACAGAAAGTCCTTGTAATGTTCTCAGATATCTTAAGATTTTCCTGATCATAAACATAATTATGCTAGAATTATAACTGAATTTTAGATTAAAGTTCACAAAACTTGGGTTTGGTATGGTTTAGCCAACCATTTTCCTATTTTAGCATAGTCCTTAGTCTTTACTAACTAAACTAAATTTAAACAAAACAAAACAAAAATGTAAAAGACCTGTCTCTTAGTTAAAGCTGAAATTTCAAAAGAGGACTGAATGAACAAGTTGTGAAATTTAAGTTAATTCAAGACTTTTAATACCACAACATTGTTTTAAATTCTCAGTCTAATTCCCTAGTAGTACCCCTCTCTTTTATTTGAACAACTAATGTCAATTAAAATGTAAAAGAGATTCATGACATAAATAAGTTTATGTTTCTGTTCCCTATTTCAAACATTCTTATCAGGACCTTACTTGAGTATCTTCTCCTCAACAATCAGACACTACCAAGATAAAGAAGTATTCCATTTCCTCAGGTACCTATAGCCCTGGCTGAAAGCATAAGAGGTATTTTGGTTACTTGGATTCCAGAAACTGTTGAACATATACATATAAACTAATTTTAGTAGCTCACAAACCCTACCATCCATGAACTTTAGCAAACTGAAATAAGCAGTATCTAGGTGTTATCCTAATAAAAGCATAACCTGAAATGATAAATTACTTGGAAAAAAAAATCTTAGAAATAAAGAAAATAGGAAAGAAATTTCAAAGATATTACTAGTAGCTTCTCCTTCCAAAATGAAAGTTTGCTCCATGATCTCTTTATATATATATATATATATACACACATACATACATATATACATATGTGTATATATATACATATGTGTGCATATATATATATATATGTAACTGCTAGTCATCTGATCATCAGACACTGTTTCAGNTCTCACAAACTATCTATGCTTTTAACAACTTGACAGGTGAGTAAAACTGTGGTCTTTGGTAAGGTAACAATTCTGGGGTTCTGAACTTTTTTGTCTGTTTTTTTTTTTTTTCCCCCTCCCCTCTCTTTTCACTCTCCAGTGATTTCTCAAGGAGACCTTTAGGATCATCTATTCCAACTACCAAACTGGTCTATTGAGTTTCATCATTAAGCCTTCTCTTTTAGTGCTGTAAGTCCTTGGAGAGTATCAGTCTGTAGAACAGTTCTCCTGCATAACTTGTTAATGAGAATTGAACTGGTGGCAATACTGTCACAATCACTTGCAACACTCTCAAGGCATATTAATTTAATTCTGTCCCCTGGACGATTACTCTTTATCAACTGACTGAGAGTAACAGTCCACAGTTATGTGGTTTCTGTCTAAGAACAGTTATTTTTACAAGCTTCTTGTAGATGTTTGTACAGTAATTGTCCCAGCTCCCTGCTAAGACCAAAGTATATTAGGGTATTATCGCTCTTGAGAATCCTAGAATCATTGAATCATAGAATAGCCTGGGTCAAAAGGACATCAAAGATCATCTAGTTTCAACCCTCCTGCCATGGGCAGGGCTGCCAGCCATCAGACCAGGCTGCCCACAGACACATCCAGCCTGACCTTGAATGCCTCCAAGGACGGGGTATCCACAACCTCCTTGGCCAACCTGTTCCAGTGCTTCACCACCCTCTGTGTGAAAAACTTCCTCCTAATAGCTAACCTAAACCTCCCCTGTCTCAGTTTAAAACCACTCCCCTATCACTATCCACCCTCATAAAAAGCCGTTTTCTCTCCTGCTTATATGCTCCCTTCAAATATTGGAAGGCCACAGTGAGGTCTCCCTGGAGCCTTCTCTTCTCCAACTGAGCAATCTCAGTTCCCACAAGCTTTCTTCATAGGAGAGGTGCTCCAGCCATCTGATCATCTTAGCGGCCCTCCTCTGGACCCATTCTGCTTCTTTCTTGTACTGGAGGCCCCAGGCCTGGATGCAGTACTCCAGAGGGGGCCTCACAAGAGCTGAGTAGAGGGGGACAATCACCTCCCTCTCCCTGCTGGCCACCCCTTCTTTAATGCAGCCCAGAGCATGGTTGGCCTTCCAGGCTGCAAGCACACACTGCTGGCGCTTCTCGTCCACCAGGACCCCCAAGTCCTTCTCTGCAGGGCTGCCCTCAAGGAGTTCTTCTTGCAGTCTGTATAAATACCTGGGATTGCCCCGACCCAAGTGCAGCACCCTGCACTTGGCCTTATTGAACCTCATTAGGTTTTCATGGGCCCACTTCTCCAGCCTGTCCAGGTCCCTCTGGATGGCTTCTCTTCCCTCCAATGTATTGACTGTACCACTCAGCTTGGTGTCCTCTGCAAACTTGCTGAGGGTGCACTCGATGCCATTGTCTATGTCATTGATAAAGATGTTAAAGAACACTTGTCCCAAGACTGACCCTTGAGGTAAACTGTTTGTAACTAGTCTCCACCCAGGCACAGAACAATTGATCACAACCATTTGGCTTTAAGCAGCCAACCAGTTCTCAATCCATTGAACCACCCATTTTTCAAATCCGTACATCTCCAATTTAGAGAAAATGTGGTGAGGGACCATGTCAAAGGCTTTGCAGAAGTCCAGGAAGATTAATCTGTAGCCTTTCCCCTGTCCACCAATGCCATCATTCCATCATAGAAGGCCACCAGATTGGTCAGGCAAGATCTGCCTTTGATGAAGCCATGCTGGCTGTTGCAGACCACCTCTTTGTCTGGTATGTGCCTTACCACTGTAACCAGGAGGATCTGCTCCATGATCTCCCCAGGCACAGAGATGAGACTCACTGGCCTGTAGTTCCCTGGGCCATTCTTTCTCCCTTTCCTGACAATGGTAGTAATGTTTCCCTTTTTCTATTCACCGGGGACTTTGCTGGACAACCATCATTATGATTTTTCAAATATGATGGAGAGTGGTTTGGCAATCACATCAGCCATCTCTCTCAGAACCTGAGGATGGATAACATCCAGCCCCTTGAATACCGGCTTATATGCATTCAGTTTCCCAAGGAGATCTTGGACTTGTTCCACTGTTACAGCGGGATGGAATCTGTTCCTCTCACCCACACCTAGCTCCAGGGTCCTGGCAGACATGGAAAGGAGCCTGACCACCAGAAAGGACTGAGGCAGAGCACTGATTGAGCACCTCAGCTTTTTCCATGTCTGAGGAAGTCAGTACTCTGTCCTCATTTATCAGAGGGGGGACACTCTCCTTGGTCTGTTTTCTCCTGCCTATGTACCTGTAGAACTCCTTCTTGTTATTTGTCACATCCCTTGCCAAGTTCAGCTCCACCTGTGCCTTGGTTTTCCTGATCTTATCTCCGCGGACAATGTCCTTATATTCTTCCCAGATTACACAACCCTGCTTTCACTTCCTGTACATTTCCTTCTTGTCCCTCATTTTAAGTTGCAGGTCCTTTCTCAGCCATGCCTGTCACCTGCCTGCTGTGCTCAATTTCTTCTGCTAGGGGATGAAGAGCTTTTGTATTTGCAGAAGGATGTCCTTAAAGATCTGCCTGCTCTGTTCTGTTCCTAAGCCCTTAAGGACATTTTCCCAGGAGATCCCATCCAGCAGTTCCTTGAGCAGCTGGAATTTTGCTCTCCTGGAGTTCAGGATCTTAACTATGTTTTTTGTCAGGCCTGCATTCCTCCGGATCACAAACACACCAGGGCGTGATCACTACAGACCAGGCTGCCTCCAATCTTAACCTCTCTAATACTCTCCTCTGTATTGGTGAGCACCAGGTCCAGTAATGCTTCTCCTTACCTGGATGTTATCCTTAATGGACTCCAGGAATCTCCTGGATTGTCTGCCACCTGCTGTGCTGCTATCCCAGCAGATATCCAGGTGGTTGAAAGATATCTGGGTGGTTGAAGGATATCTGGATGGTTGAGAATCATAAGATATTAATACCGTCTTTTTTTTTTCCTTCTGTAATTAGTTAAGGGTAAAACAGCAATTATTAGCCACAAGAATTGCCTGTTTTGTGCCACACTGTTTTACAGAAAGCTAGAAGATTCAGTTCCAATTGGATTTTGTTAAGCAAATAATTCCAAAATAATGAATGTAAACTCAATTAGATAAAGAACATATTTTCATTACTTTCAGTTTGTAAGTGCTTATAATTTGAAGATACATGTGAATGAGGCAAGTAAATCAGTAACTATCTTGTTTTCCTACAGAGAAGAGCAAACTCTTTTCCTCCATCCTCTCATTCACTCTTCCTCCTTTTGTTCTGATTTCAAGCAGGTTACAATAGAAATTTGTCCAGATTCAGGCTTTGCATTTCATCCAAATCACATTTCATAAAATTTTACAGATCAAATAATGAGTAAATCTTCATTTCCACATATTGATGATTCGTATATTAATCATCCTTATGCATCAATGTGCAAGAAGTTCATTAACAGGTTATAGTGGAAGGAAATAGCCATAGAAGCAAGAGGGGGAAATATCCAATTTCTGACAACACTGACAAATGGAAATCTTTTCCATTTAGCAGATGTATATGGAATAAAAAGACAAAGAGCTGCAGACTGATCTCTTACAGACATCTACTTTACTTTTAACTGTACTGATGTAGAAATAATTTGGCTCAGAATTCCTGACACTATATTTAGTTAAATGAAAGCATTTCTTATAAATGCTTTTAACTGGATGGAGTACTTGTTTTTCTTCCATTTACTTCTATGGTTGCTTCAGAGGCTCTACACCACATGAAAAATTTTATATTNTTTTTTCCTGTTATAACACCGTGGACAAGCCTGCTGTCCGGGCGCTGCGAGAGAGCGACGAGCCGAGAAACAGCAGAGCATCACATTCGGCGCTCCGGGCAGGGGTCCCTCAGCGCCAGAGAGGGCGACTCCGCTAGCCCGGACAGCCGCGTCGGCCAGAGGCTCCGGGACCACGGACAGCGGCTCCAGCACCGCGGACAGGGAGCACCACCAACATGGCTCCGATCGCGGCCAGCCACCAGCAGTTCGGTAAGTGCGTCCCGGCCACAACTCCCTGCCACGAGGATGAGAAGAGCATGCAGGCTGCCACTACTGAACCACCCCGGTGCCTCCCAGACTGCTGGGAGGAACCGAATTTCTCCTAGTTCTCTTTGATGCCAGAAGTTGTGTGAATTTGCTTTCTTCCCTCTCTCTCTCTCTCTTCTTTTCCATCTAACCATTCCTTCTGGTAAATCACTGGGAGAGAAGGAGAGGTTTGACTAGATGCATTTTTGGATGGAAGAGTTGGAGTTGTTTTCTCTGTCTTAGTTAAAATATCATGGCTTCAGAGTTAAATACTGTAAACACATCTTGCGCCACTGAGAAAATCTTCAATAAAGCCATTTTTGGGATAATTATAATTCCTTTTATCTTATCATACAGGAAGATTTGTAGACTGTTAGCTAAAGTGAAATATAGTTGTATAAAGAACACTACTGAGAAGATAGGAATACAGTAACCCAGTGTTTTTTGGCTAAATGTTCCTATCTTGATTAACCTCTGTTTATTGAGAATACCCATGATGACAACTTTTCAGTTGTGTCATTTCTATACACTTACTGTAGCATGAGTAACTGTGACGCTGAAAGTTTCAGAAACAGTGATAATATGAAATAAATAGCATTACTCATAAAAGCTGTAAGTGGAAATGTTTCGGAACTCTGCTTTACAAATATTGACTCCAGCTGAGATGTTATTTGCTTTACCAGTGGTTAAATTCAAGGATCATTCCACTGACCTAAGTGAAGTGACTCCAAATTTACATCATATAACTGAAATAATAATTTCTCCCGGGATCAATAGGTGTGGTTTCCTATTAATACACTGTCTTGAATGATAACTGATTTACATTATGACAACTTGTTGTAATGTAATTAGTTGTGAGTGTAAAAATTTAGTTATCTTCTTCTTTCCTACCTACCCCACCCATTTGATATTTCTAACAACACTCATGACATCATCCTTATCTAATTACTTATTTAAGGAAGTTAATTAATATTTTAAATACCAAATTGATTTTATCACTTCTTTCAGTAGCTGTAGAATAAAAACACAGGATGATTTCCATTACTATAAAAATTTTAAATGCCAACTCATGAAAAAGTATTAAAAATGTATAGATCATTCTTGAAAGCTATTTAAAGTATTCTGATTATCTTTCAATTACTCCTTGCTTTCTACCTTTGTTTCATTTACATTTAAATTTCTACAGCTTAGATAATACTTGAAATTCAGAGAAAANAAAAAGTAATTGCAAGAGTGAGAGCATGTCTCATTCCCTCTTTTCATCCACCATATAAATCTGCAGGGAGCTTTTCCAATCAAAAAATAAAAATAAAAGATAATACATATTATTATGTACTTAATAAGACATTCTGTATGGTACCACGAGTCCTGAAGGGACAGAAATATTTCTCACTCTAGGAGGAATCTTGTTATCTTTCAAACATTTGATGTTTCTTTCTGAATAAAAACAATGTTAAATTATTGGAATGTTTTTTTCACACTAGTTATTACATACCTTAAAGTTTCATCAAGACATTGATCTACAAAGTGTCACCACAGAGGAGAAAAATACTTTTATTATTATTATTATTAACTAGCTGAGTAAGTGCAAAATCTATTTTAGGCATCTTGCCTAGCTTTAGGAATGGAATTCAGCCCTAAAGCAAGCATAACAAACCATATGTGCAATAGACATTTTAAATTCCTACTACAGAGAATGACTATCTGGTCAATACAGCCAGTAGAATCTAGAGAAAGCTGATCCCTGAGGCATGCCTCAATTTCATGTTTAAAACGTTAATTTAGACTTCTGTACATCTGTATGTGAGGTAGGGAATTTATTTAGTTGCTTCCATGAACTTGTATAATGACATTTGAAGCTGTTTCCATATCTCAGACCCTCTAGTAGGCACATCTACCACATCTTTGGCTGCTCATCCAGGTTCGATTTCAAGAATTCTCTGGTAACTGATGTATCTACATGGGCTGGCAAATATGATCTAGAAAACCTACAGCACTCTTCAGTGGAAACTGGATAGTTCATATAGATCATTATTATGTGTGTAGCTGAATTCAGTTTCAACCCAGGGAGAATCAATGAGTCTGTGAGGCAGCAGGCAGAATAGTCAGGTTAAGTCCTCTCTTGTGGGTATGGCTGGCATCCGAAAACATGCTTGTACATAGCTAGGGATTATCAAAGATGGAGACAAGAAATGGAGGGATGCTAACCCCTTTCCATAGTTTAATTGCAATTGAAACAGAACTGACTGAAGTGGAAATGAAGCAGCATACTGTCTTGCTCCAATTTATGGGAGGGAGATGAGGTTCTTTTAATGTATGTATACCCAACATGAGATTAAGAAACAACGGTTCAAATGTTGGTCCAACCAGGTTTATTACAAATCTTAATCGTTTAGGGATATGGGGGAGGGAAGATGGGCGATAGAAAAGGTAGTAAAGAAGCAAGAATTTCATAAAGCGGGGATAGTCACCACCAGGATCCAGCAGAGGTCCCGTTTCATGCCGTTCCAATGGTCCGAGGCAGAGGCTCAGGGGGGGAGAGCAGCAGCAGCAGCAGCGTGGCCGGTCTTAGGCAGCAAGAAGGTGCAGGTACCGGGTAGGTCCAGGAAGAAGCCACGGGATAAGTCCAGGAGGAAGAATCAGGTCTCCAGTAGCAGGCCCAAGAGAGTCCGTCAGCATGCAGGCATTCCGTAGTGAGGAATCTGATGGCAGATACCTTTCTTCTTCGGAGGAGAGCAGCAGCAGCAGCCTGGCAGGCCTTAGGAAGCAAGCAGGTAGAGCGCAGAGCAAGTCCAGGAGGGAGAGAGAGGGAGGTTGTGAGGCTTCTGTTGTCAGAAACCTCCTGTTCTTCTTCATCAGGAATCTGTTGTCAGAAACCTAAAAACTATGGTTGTTTGTCCTTTTTTTATCCTCCTTCTTGTGCCAACATGGCATTCCTGGGCACTTGGGTAAGAGTCATGTGCAGCACCTCCTGAGAGGGCTATCTCCGTTGAGATAAGTCCACACAAAAGACTGCTTCCCGGCCATTAATCTGTGGCTTATCTATCTTTCCTTGCCCCTGACCTTGTCCGTCTGTGCCCCTCAGACAAAGGATTTTGCAATCCCAGCCCAGGGCTGTCCATCAGTGTTCTCCAGACAAAAGACTTCTCAACCTCTGGCCAGGACTTGCCTGGACTTGTCCGTCTGTGTCCTTCAGACAAAGCACTTTGCCCAGGACTTCTCCATCAGTGTTCCTCAGCAAGCTTCGAGGCAATGGTATAAAATAATAATCTCTTACACATACCTACCTGAATCCCATTAGTAGATCACTCTGAAGTTGTTTCACTTTCAGTGAATGTTCAACACTTCCCTGAATCAGGGACTTCTGCTTGTACTGTCACTTAAGTTTTATCTTATAAGTGTGGCTAGAAGGCTTGAATTTCATTGGTGCTGAACAGTATTAATTAATATCTGTAGTTTAGTACCTGGCAACTGTAGAACTTAAATGTAATTTTTCAAAATGTGAAATTCTGTCCTTAAGCTGCAGGGAGACATTTCACAGAGATGGAAAGCTGTTTCATCAGATTTACCTCATACATGTAAATCATGGAGTTTTATTTTTATAATTGTTACTCGACTTTTTACTGGATATTGTCCAGAATAACTTTTATTTTCTTTTTTATTTATTTTTATTTCTTTTGTTTTTTAAAGGAGTAATATTAAGCTTTCTCCATATTTAGGCTATGGGATCTGAGGAATGATGACAGTTCATTTGCTGGTGATGGGCTATCTTTTCCAGCCCCATATGCTTATTTGAGGCCTCTCTGCTTTGGGAAGTGTACAGACTGTGTTGCTTAGCAACCACCCTCCCTTTTCTTTGTGTAGAGGGTGCTCTGCACATGCATGAGCATCAGTAATCTGGTTTGCAGGCCACAGAAGGCCCTGATGTGATGCAGTCAGCCAAACTGTATACAGAGATATTTTGCAGATGATCAATCCACTGCAACTCAGAGCAGGCAAAATCTCAGCCAGCTTCTTTTGATGTTCTGTCTCCTAGCTGAAAGTATTTGAGATTTAGTATTTAGTTTGATGGGAAAACTGAGGAAATATTATCTCAGCTGTGAGTTCTTAGTCCATGTTTTCTGAAGAACATTTTGCAAACTGCATGAAGTTTTTATGAAGTATCCATGTTGTTTTTCAGAGCAGAGGAAAATGCAAAGAATGTATAGCCACAAAGAGGGAGAGTTACTACGGTGTTGGAAAAAAAGACCCTGAAAGACAGTGATTTAATTGATTAAAAAGCACAGAGGGCTCACATGATGATTTTTTTTCCCTCTGTTCACTTGTCAGAAGTGTACATGAAGAAGCAGTTAGTTGGCTGTATTTGTGTTTGCGCTACCTATATGGGTGTGTACTAGTCGGCTGGTGCTGATGGCTCTAAGACGTACACTAGATGGTGCTTGCACAACACAGGGAGAAAAAAGTATGTCTGTCTCAGGATGTGTCAGCGACTCAATACTCCACCTCCTTCTCGAGTATTTTCTGGGATATGCACTCTGTTCCATTATGTGGAATTGTGTAATTAAGTATAGAAGTTTAATGAATGTAGTAAGAAACTGGTTATCTGCTATTTCACTACCAGTGCAACAAAGAAATAAAATCATTCACTTACATATTTGTTTATATACTTACATATGCCTATGCATACACTCAGTCTTATCAATTCCAAATGTCTAAATACAGAAGAGAGAAACATTTTCTATCATGTTTTGAAAAGCTACACTTGCACAGAACTGAGTAGAAAGGAAGGTCTCTGTAGAATGTTTGTACAACATCCACCACCACAGGATTCTTACACAGTGTGTAAAATCTAAGATGAAATACCAGGAGTTGGGGGGAAAATAATAATATAAAAGAACATGTATCTTTCACATTTCAGCAAATTTGTCACAGACAATCAAAATAATATTAAAAAAAAAAAAAATCTGGATGCTGAAGGAAAGTCTTTCTGTGAACTATATGTGTATATATATATATTTATGAAAAATATGGAAAACTAAAAGAAAATCTGAAGCAATAATTTCTATATTATCATGCACTCCAATATTTGTTTATATTTAGACTAAGAATTACCCGGATTTCATTAATAATAGTAATGATTATCATTATCATCATCATCACATATTATTTACAATCATACAAGTGCCATCACATGATGTCCTAGCTCAGCTAGGATTGATAACCAAGTAAGATATATCTTATACTTACTCTTTGTGCATTGTTTTTAAAGTCCAGGCATAATAACAGATTATAGTAGGCTAATATCCCTGTTAAACATATTTTAACCCATATTTGTATAAGAGTTTTGTTTATTTCAGTTGTATCAAGAGGCTTGAATACCTGGAAAGGGGCCTAAAATTAAATGAAATTGTTTTCAGTGGGCATATACATTTTGAGAAATGAATTTTGGATGGGGAAAGAGAAGTGAATAGTAAGGATGACAGAGGGGAGACCTGGCAGAAGGAGGAAAGAAACTGAGCTGTATTTGGATTGGTGCCAATATGTGAACCTAAAATTCCCAAATCAAACTGTATTGACAAAACACACCTAAAAGCAAAGAAAATTGCCTCATAGGACTCTAAGTGTTTGAAAAGGAAACAATGATGGTAAGTTATTCTCCATATTTTTTAAATGGCTTAAGATGTAAAGAAGTCTAAGGTAGTTGAGATGGCTATACATGAAAGAGATGGGTAGGTACATATAACAAGACAAATTACTGAAAGTGTAACAGAAGGAGAAAAGCATAATTAATATTAGCCAATACGTTTTCAGTTCTCAAGACTAGGCAAGTGCTTTGATAATAGCTTGCCTTAATTTCTTAGACTTCCCTTTTTATTGTTTCAGATGCCAAGAAGCTTCACTGGCTTCAATGTGAAACAAGAACATTCTTTGAAGTGGGCTAAGACATACCAGCATCCAAGCAGCCCATTATGGAGCAGGGTGATTCCAGACTATGTCAGCATCTGGATTTTGTTTTTTAGATGAAAAACAACACCTGTTTTCCATTTATGCAGCAGAATTAACAGTCGGGATTCAAAGTTGGCTGCTACAGTTCCTTTTGAATCCAGAAGTCAGATGCCAGATGCTGGCTTTTGCAGCTCTGTTGCACTATGATTTGTTCTGGGTTATTATAGTGGTTCTAATTTTGGGCAGTCCTGCTTTCTTTTTTCTGTTTCCCTCAATTCCTCTCACCTGCCTGCCCCTTACCCCCATCTCTCTAAATGTTCTTAGTCCAGACTGGGGGACTGATATGTAAATTGTGTAAAATCCAGACGTATCTCAATAGATTCAGCTCTTTCCCAGACAAGCAGGAATATCAAGAGGATATATTTGCAGAGTGAAGGCTTAGAGTATTGAGTAGGGGTGGGTGGTAGGGAAAATCAAGGATAGGGGATGCAAAGAAGGCACACTGAGAGTTTTCATGATTCAAAAACAGTAAGTGCATCACATCAGTCATAGCTGAAATATGTGCTTTTCTTTTGGAGCCAACGCATCTGGATCATCTGAGCTGGCATCTCCTTCACATCATTGTAGCCCGTCCAGCTGACAGATAAATAAGCAGATAAATAGATCGTACCCCAGCAAAACAGACACACCCTTGTATTACACGAGGTGCACTGAATCACAGACATTAACATTCCTCTTTCTGTGTCCAACAGAGGGTGGGAGCTCATATCCTGCAGCAGGGCAGTTAAAATAATCGATGAGTGTGTGTTCAATCCTCAGAAAGATAGAAGGGGGGGAAGAGGGGGAAGAAGGGAGGNNNGGGTAGGGGGGTGGGAAAGGTGCTGATTTCAGCCCTGTAGCGTCAGGATTGCGTCAATTTGGGTTTCAACCACGTCTCCAGTCTCGGAGCGGAGCTACTCAGAAGAACCAAAACAGGAAGGGGGTTGGAAATCAGTGTGCAAAGGGGAGGACCGAAGCTCCCCCTCCCCCCACTCCTTCAGCCCGATCACAGCCTCCTCCTTCACCTTCCCCACTGCTTGTATCTCCGGGTTTTGTTTTTTGTTAGTTTTTCTTTATTTTCTTTATTTTCTTTTTTCTTTTTTTCTTTTTTTTTTTTTCCTGTTATAACACCGTGGACAAGCCTGCTGTCCGGGCGCTGCGAGAGAGCGACGAGCCGAGAAACAGCAGAGCATCACATTCGGCGCTCCGGGCAGGGGTCCCTCAGCGCCAGAGAGGGCGACTCCGCTAGCCCGGACAGCCGCGTCGGCCAGAGGCTCCGGGACCACGGACAGCGGCTCCAGCACCGCGGACAGGGAGCACCACCAACATGGCTCCGATCGCGGCCAGCCACCAGCAGTTCGGTAAGTGCGTCCCGGCCACAACTCCCTGCCACGAGGATGAGAAGAGCATGCAGGCTGCCACTACTGAACCACCCCGGTGCCTCCCAGACTGCTGGGAGGAACCGAATTTCTCCTAGTTCTCTTTGATGCCAGAAGTTGTGTGAATTTGCTTTCTTCCCTCTCTCTCTCTCTCTTCTTTTCCATCTAACCATTCCTTCTGGTAAATCACTGGGAGAGAAGGAGAGGTTTGACTAGATGCATTTTTGGATGGAAGAGTTGGAGTTGTTTTCTCTGTCTTAGTTAAAATATCATGGCTTCAGAGTTAAATACTGTAAACACATCTTGCGCCACTGAGAAAATCTTCAATAAAGCCATTTTTGGGATAATTATAATTCCTTTTATCTTATCATACAGGAAGATTTGTAGACTGTTAGCTAAAGTGAAATATAGTTGTATAAAGAACACTACTGAGAAGATAGGAATACAGTAACCCAGTGTTTTTTGGCTAAATGTTCCTATCTTGATTAACCTCTGTTTATTGAGAATACCCATGATGACAACTTTTCAGTTGTGTCATTTCTATACACTTACTGTAGCATGAGTAACTGTGACGCTGAAAGTTTCAGAAACAGTGATAATATGAAATAAATAGCATTACTCATAAAAGCTGTAAGTGGAAATGTTTCGGAACTCTGCTTTACAAATATTGACTCCAGCTGAGATGTTATTTGCTTTACCAGTGGTTAAATTCAAGGATCATTCCACTGACCTAAGTGAAGTGACTCCAAATTTACATCATATAACTGAAATAATAATTTCTCCCGGGATCAATAGGTGTGGTTTCCTATTAATACACTGTCTTGAATGATAACTGATTTACATTATGACAACTTGTTGTAATGTAATTAGTTGTGAGTGTAAAAATTTAGTTATCTTCTTCTTTCCTACCTACCCCACCCATTTGATATTTCTAACAACACTCATGACATCATCCTTATCTAATTACTTATTTAAGGAAGTTAATTAATATTTTAAATACCAAATTGATTTTATCACTTCTTTCAGTAGCTGTAGAATAAAAACACAGGATGATTTCCATTACTATAAAAATTTTAAATGCCAACTCATGAAAAAGTATTAAAAATGTATAGATCATTCTTGAAAGCTATTTAAAGTATTCTGATTATCTTTCAATTACTCCTTGCTTTCTACCTTTGTTTCATTTACATTTAAATTTCTACAGCTTAGATAATACTTGAAATTCAGAGAAAAATGCTTGGCTTAAAAAAAAAAAAACACTAAAAATTCTGCATATTATTTTCAGTCATTTATTAACTTCTTACAATTAAACATAGATTGATACAGCTTGTAGGCAGAAGTAAAGTGACATGTTTTTTTGTCAGAAAAAGATTAATAGCAAGGACTTACACTTCCTGTTCTGGAACATTTTGCCCTACTTTTCTTTGATAATATTATGGAGGTTTTTTTTGTTTGTTTGTTTGGTTTTTTTAACTCAAATTCAAAGTTATGGTAGTAGCACATCTATTAGACCAGCTTTTGCCTAGATAAAGCACATTTAGTAACGTGTACAGGAGGATAGTTTTGCTTTCCTCGCTGAGAACGATCTACTAATTATTTGCTAGAGGAACTGTAACACAATTGGCTTTATGCATAAACAATGTCATTCCATTAATATTCTACTAGTCTACTAGTGCAGAGAATAAAGATTAAGCTCTTATTGTTACACTGTGGGAGGTTTAAACTCACTTAGTAATGTTACTTATGGGCAAAATTGGATTTCCAATTAGTTGTGCTCATTTGCCCCTTCAGTGCATGCTTGTGAATGGCTAATGATACTCCGTATGCAACTGAAGTATCCACATGACAGTTGAGATTGAAACACTTGGATAGTTTCCTCCTCATTCAGATTTTAAATATAGAAATAATATCAAGGTAGAGGAAAATTGCATTTTAATGTTTCTCTGATATACTCAAAAGAAGTGATCCATTCTGTATGCTCTCCATAGCTTTGATTCATAGTGTCTCACATTCAAAGCTTAGTGGGTATCAATAATGCACTTCAGAGCTTTTCAGCTCTGGACTCACATGTGACTGCCAAATGTCACATCCATCTGGAGAGGACACTTGGCATGTAATTATTCTAAATTTTCTTGATAGACTTTCTCCTGGAATGTATTGAAAATCCTCTTGAAACTCTTGAGTGTTACAACCTCTTGAAAAACTCAGTTTCTTTCAACAGATACCTCCAGGAAACTATAGGATCAGATAAAAAAATTGAGTTAATTGAGTGTACAAAGCATTTTAGGAAACTATTTGAAAAGCAGATTATGTACCTATAAGTAACAGATATATCAGAATTCTTCTGTCTAACAAATACAGTTCCATACACTCAAAGATAAAACCTGATCTAGTTTTGCTCATTGACACATAAACTCAGAAATTACACACAGAGTGATGAAGTAGCTGAGAAATTACTCATTATAATTACTGTTGGGGTGGGAACAGTATTTTCCTTCCAGACATTCTTTGTATGGAAAAATACTAACAGCATGGGACTACACATTCACGCCTGCAGGTGGCGAACAATGCGTGCAATGGAAAGCGCTTTTAGTCTGTCAGCTGCTCCTATTACCATCTCGTATCAGTTTGCTTTGCTAAATTATTACTTTATTAAATATCACATAGAGTCGAAGAAATTGCTGCTTATTTGCTTGTTGCTGTTTATTTGATTTGCAGATGAAATTCCTACAGTTGTTGGGATCTTTAGTGCGTTTGGCCTTGTCTTCTCTGTCTCCCTTTTTGCTTGGATCTGCTGTCAGCGTAAATCATCCAAATCCAATAAGACTCCTCCATATAAGTTTGTCCATGTTCTGAAGGGAGTTGATATTTATCCTGAGAATCTCAACAGCAAGAAGAAGTTTGGAGTAGATGATAAAAATGAAGCAAAGAACAAATCATCAATGCCAAAGAATTCTCTTCATCTTGACCTGGAGAAGAGAGATCTAAATGGCAACTTCCCAAAAACAACCTCTAAAATGCAGAGTTCTCCAGACCCTGAAAATTCATCTTCAAAGCACTTTTCAGAAAAGAAGAAAGATGCAGTTTCCCCTGATAGTTTAAAATCCACTACATCCCTGTCATCTGAAGAAAAACAAGATAAGCTAGGCACTCTTTTTCTCTCTTTAGAGTACAACTTTGAGAAAAAGGCATTTGTAGTGAGCATCAAGGAAGCACGTGGGCTGCCAGCAATGGATGAACAGTCAATGACTTCTGATCCCTACATCAAAATGACAATCCTTCCTGAGAAAAAGCACAAGGTGAAAACCAGAGTGCTGAGGAAAACCTTAGATCCTGCTTTTGATGAGACCTTCACGTTTTATGGGATCCCCTATACCCAAATTCAAGACTTAACTCTTCACTTTATGATCTTGAGCTTTGACAGGTTTTCCAGAGATGATGTCATTGGAGAAGTCCTCATTCCCCTAGCAGGAATTGAATTGTCAGAAGGAAGGATGCTAATGGACAGAGAAATCATCAAAAGAAATGTTAGGGTAACATATTTCTTATTTAAAATTTAGAAGTGTTGTGCTAGTTTAACTATGATACTTGAGCAATATTGCTAGCATCCTGGGAAAAGAAAGGAACAAGTTTATCAAATGAACTACTGAGATCTTTTCATTAGGGCAGTATAAGGAAGCAATTACACAAATATAATAAAATAAAGTTACAATAAGCATTTTGCAAGAAAATTTTAGTATTCTAAGTTCTACTTGCTTAATCAGATGATCAGCAGGTTTTAGTGGATCCATTCACATTAGGTCAAGAGGCATAAATCCATTTTAATTTGCTTTGATGGGAAAGAATGCAAAAAATTATACATTATTATACTCTTCCTTCATCTTTCCTATTTTAAATCATGCTTTTTTCTCTCAATGACTTTTAAACAAGCTGCATTTCTTCTAAAGATCCTAAGATATGAGGGAGATGTCAAAACCACACCAAAGTCAGTGGAAAAACATAGCGATTTCACTGGGCTAAACATATTTCATATTGATTTGTCTCATTTCAGAATAGAAAGATCATTTACAACAATCACAGAGCCATAGAAATGCATATGAATCATGCACGCTTCTTTTATTCTCTACTAACAAAGTAGCACGTATATTGACTTTCAATTTGATTGTTTCCAAAGATCAAGCATGCTGACAAATCAACTAAATGTCTGCCAGACAATATACCTATAGCTAATATAGTTATTTTGCAATTCTTTCATTATATTGCAATTATAACTACGTCACTGATATTTTGTTGATAAATTAGTGGATTTTCTGATACATAAGGTATTCTCATTTCTTGTTTCTATTGGCTCCCTCCTTACTGTGAAATAAATTACTCCTTCACTAATTGGCTACATTAATTTCATGACTGAAAATATTTTACTATTTTTCTTTTTTGTGAATTACAATTTGTTTTTCAATTTTGTTTTCACACTTTTTAAATTAGTTTTATTAAGAAATTTTACTTGCACTGAGACTTTTTTTTACAGGATGTAGGATTTCACTTCTTATCTCTGAAGCTAACAATATCATGTTAATCCATATTTTCACAAGTTTATTTATTTATTTTAAAGTCTAATAGCAAGATATAGGAGGTGTTGTATAACTACAAAATTATATTTTGTATGCAAAGCATCACAGCTCCATGAATGATATCTTTTTACACCAGTTTGTAACACACAGTTATGCAACACTGCAAAAATCTATTCAATCTAGTTTCAAACTTGGTCAACATAATTGCTCATAACTAGTCTTTCTTTTTTATTTCTTTTAATTTCCTCAGAAGTCATCTGGACGTGGAGAACTACTGATCTCTCTCTGTTATCAGTCTACAACAAATACACTAACTGTGGTTGTTTTAAAAGCCAGACATCTACCTAAATCTGATGTGTCAGGATTATCAGGTAATGTTTTCAGTAATGAACAAGCCTTAAGAATATAAAACAAACAGACAGAAGACAGCTGAAATGTGACATTTCAAGGATTAAAAATAACCCAGAAATGAGGAAGTAGTGTCTGTATTATCTCCAGCCTATTCATTTCATTCATATCTAGGTCAATGTTTCGTTTTTTGGAGAACGTATGTTAGAAAGTTCTTCAAACACATTAGGGAAAAATAAAAACAAAACACAAAGAAACATGACATCTGTTGGCAGTGGAGACCAATGAGTTTTGTCATTGTCTAGAATAGGATCCATCTATCATAAGTATAAGAAGGTGTTTGCAGATACTAAAACTTTCACATATGACAAAGAAATTTGGTTTATTATTAGCTAATCAATACTGAGTGAGATTCTTATCTGGAATATTTCAGCTTTGAATCCAAAAGGCAACAAATTACATCTGTGTTGAATTTAGTCCAGTGGGTATTAATGTTTGTTTGACAAGGTGAAAGGTGAACTATTTCAGTGCTTGGGATACACTAAAAAAAGGAGTCTTTTTAGAACTCCGGTCTCCTAGTCTAGTACCATTTTGCAAATAATAAAGCTTCCTTTGAAGCTGATGTTAGAACTATAGTTAGGTGAATGCTAATATCAGGTAACAATAAAATTCAAAATAAAATATACTGACCACCTGAAAATAAGACGAACATCCACACTAAAAAACAACAGTACCCAACAGAGGTCTTCAAACAGTAACACATCCATATTGAGTCTGCATAAGTCTTGACTCTTTTGATGCACAGGATATTTTGAAAGAAAGAGGAAGCAGTTTTTGGAGCCATTGAATTTTAATTACCGCAGCCAATAATATTGTATTACTACTTCTCACATCAAGAGATATGGATGTTGAGATCTTCTAATAGGCCTAATAAAATCAAAAGCAACATTCCAATCTTATCTATTAGCCAGAAGTAGCACTCAGAAAAATTTATTTCAAAAGAAATAGACAACATTATTAATCTACTGATGGCTAGTGATTTTGATACTCTTAGAGCTTGTGTGGTGTATATTCATTCCAAGCTAATGAAAAATCTGTAAAAAATAAAAGTTACTATTTAAAAATAGTTGTTTATTTTGTTTGGATGTATTTTTCACATATTTTGCTCCCATCAAACTATTGTGAGTCCAAGCAAACAAAAACTTTTCCATTATCTGATCACTTCATTCTGATAACTAGAGCATAGATTTTCTAAATAAAATTAAATTTTAATTTAACCTGGAAAAAAAAAAAAAAACACCATAATTGTTTCCCATGTTTATTAGTGAACTGCTTGCATAGACTATTTCACTTGATTGACTTCCATAGACTGGAATTTTCGTTGCATCTTTGAACCATTAGAATTTGGACACAAGTCCACATTTGTGTTGAAATAAATGCTTATATAAATGCAAAATTAATGTACTTGAAACTGATCACTTCTACAGCTTTCTTTGAATTCCTCTGAAGGAGAAATATAGCCATTATTGAAGACAATAGTGAAGGAACCTTGCAACAGTTGAAAAATTCTGAGGAATGCAAACATTTGGTGTTCATTAACAATGTTAATATTATGGATTATTTCTCTTCCCTTCCTCAATAACATATAAAATGTTTAAAGTCAAACCACATACAGCCAGTAAATGTAGTCTTACATTTAAAGTTTAGTATTAAGTTTGTTCAGTAAAAAGAGGTGGAGAAATTTAATCAAGATAATTGATTTTAGTAGAACTAAACCAGAAATAAATTATGTCCATTTTCTTGGCATAAGATTATTCTCTTATTTTTGAGATTTTAGTTTGCTTGAGCCTTATTAATACTGATGATTATCTCCTACTTGTAGAATGTGTAAAAAACAGATTTCTATTACATTTAATTACATAGTGATTTGTATTTCTCAGAATCCACTGGAACTTTGTCATCTTTCACTAACTTTAGAAGCAGCAGAGATAAAATCACTAAAATTAACAGACTACATGTCTTGTGAAAGAAACACCTACATAGTATAAATAAGACTATTTACCTAATTACCTAAATGTCACTCTCTTGATTACATATTTTGATATCCATAAATGGATCTTAAAGGAACTAATTCAGAATTAAACAAATCATCTTTAGTAGACTGAAACATCACTGTGATGTAGTTCTCTTGGTATGTTACAAAGTTTACCAGTAACTAGAACAAGGAAGTTCTAAATAATTCAATATCTTATTTGTGTTATTTCTTTCTATTGCAGATCCTTATGTCAAAGTGAATCTGTACCATGTTAAGAAGAGAATTTCTAAAAAGAAAACCCATGTCAAGAAGTGTACCCCCAATGCTGTGTTCAATGAATTGTTTGTCTTTGACATTCCTTGTGAGGGCCTTGATGATATCAGCATTGAATTTTTGGTTTTAGATTCAGACAGAGGGTCAAGGAATGAGGTCATTGGTCGGTTAACCTTAGGATCTTCAGCAGAAGGAACAGGTGGAGAACACTGGAAAGAAATCTGTGAGTATCCTAGGAGACAAATTGCCAAATGGCATATGCTGTGTGATGGTTAACAGCTCAGAGCAGAGTTAGAACTTGAAAAACTATATATATTTCCATAGGCAAGGAGCAGTTTTCTTTCTTTGCTATCTGTAATTGCAGGCTTGTAACTACGAGACTTTTTTGGGAGGGTGGGGAAATAAAAAACCAGATTGAATTATCAAAATAGAAGGTCACTAAATTTTCAGAGTAAATAAAGGAATTTATATTTCATTAGACTTTAACTTAACTAGATTATATTAGTATTTTTCTGTAGTTTACATAGCCTATAACTTCTGAAGCAGTATAATCTTCAACAAGAACAAAATGTTTTACAAAAAAGTCACTAGAAACCTTATTAGTGCTGTTATCCAGAAGAAGATAACCTCATTAAAGTATACTGCTAGATCAAAGAAAAAAAACTGCAGCTTAATCTATGATTCTACAATTATTCTGGGAAGGCGCTGAGTCTATAAACACAATGGGGATTGACAGTGAATAAGGGGCATTCCTTCTGTCCCTCATCATAAACCTTCTTTTATGAAAATTCAATCATTATTTGTATGTTTTGGTTATTTATACTTTGATCATTCCAAAGACTGAAGAAATTTTCAGTGACTTGCTTTAAATACTACATCACGTGCAACTAGTTGTTTTATGTGTGGAAATACTGTATAATTATTTACACTTTGATTTTTTAATATGTGTATATATATCCTGTTTTACTACAGTGACTAAAATAGATACATTCTATAAATCATCAAGTAAGTTAATGTATACTGTCTTGTCTAAAGGGCTCCTTTATGAGTGACTGTACATGTTAGAATTTGGGATTAGGCATGGGTTACATTTTTTTCTCTAGTAAGAATTAAACCTTTAGCATTTCATGCCAAGTGAAAGCACTTACACAGAGATGAAGAAGCGTACAGTATACTACTGTTACTGACCTTTCACTAATTATAGTTACATTTAATCTATTTCAATATTATTTAAGGAACATTATTTCTGCTTTTGACTTTTTCATTAAATGAAAAAGAGAAAGAAAATCATGAGACAGAGTACAAAATCTTATTCATTTGTTTAACTTCCTGAACTTATGTCACTACAGTCAGTAAGACTGCTCTGAACAAACAAAGATTAATGCATTCTTAGACATTTTCCATACAGCAAATCAAGTTAATGCTATGATTTATATAGTATTATGTTAAACAAAAGACTGGAAAAATGCATTTCACTTAGATGACATGCATTAATATCTACTACTGATTGCACTGAAAATTGGTGATAACGAAAAGGTGTCATGGCTTCATGTTTGCGTGACGTATATGTGCTTAAACATAATTTGTGCCAGTCTATGGGAATATAAAGTGTAAAAATGATAAGTATATATATATATAAAGGATCTAGGCCTATGAAATTAACTCTTGGTCATACCTAATATACTTCTAGGCTGTCAGAACTGTAGCACAAATATAAGCAGTTATTTCCTAAAGTCTGTAAACTGATTTCTGATGTTGAAGTTTGAAAATACTGCTCAGATGTCATTTTTGATTACACTAAAGTAAACAAGGATATGATGATGTTACCTTATAACTGCTGACAACTGATTTAAAAAGTGGAAAACAGTTTTCAGTATTTTTGCATACATCATTTTTTCACTTGTATTCCCACTGAAGTGAATGAGGCTATTTGGGAATTAAGGTACCACGCAATAAATGGAAAGGTAACAGAGGAGGATGCCATTTAAACAAAAAAAACAAAGAATAAATACAATCAACCAAACAACAACAACAACAACAGAACATTTTCAATGTTACATTATTCTCATTAAACAACAGATTTGGGTCTTATTCACAACTTTTTCCTATTTCTTGTTGACTTTTCCCTGTTCTCATATGGCCAAATTATGTTTGCAGTAAAGGACACTGAAATATGAAATATGCAAGTAGAAAAATAATACTGGAAGAATTCTACTGAGGCTCTTTCAGATTTTGTGTGAGTAATTTCTTCAGTTTTTGAGAATGTGTTTGATATAACAGTGTTTATAAAGTTCTGTAAAAACTCATTTTCAGAATGACATAAACATGCTTTTTATGATAATGCTCAATGTACAAAAAGAAAGTGTATGGTATGTATAAAGGAGAAGAATCTTTTTTTTTGCTTACTTCTTTTGAAAGCTGGTTAACTTCTCAAGGGCTAGATTTGCCAACCTTGTTCAGTGAGGTGTAATTCAAAGCCACACAGTTGAAGGAATGATGCCCACAAGCTTCAGTGGGGTTTGAAATGCAATCACAGAGCAAAACTCTTCTTATGAATCAACCCACTACAATGAGGCTATAGACAGATGGAGGTTTAATAGTGGCTGGAAGAATTTAAGACAGCATTATACGACTAGAGTTGTTAATATTTCTGGTAGGGACATTACATTATACTAAAAGTGATTGCATCAAATACGGTGAGACAGCTGGCAATTCAGTTGGTAATTGAAATAAACAAACAAATAAAAAATAGGTCTTGTACACTGGCTGGCCCATTAGTAACACAATATCTCAGAAAATCAGATGACAGGAATCTCCGACAGACACAAATTCTGACAAGGAGAAAAAAAAAACCTGAACTTTTAAAGTTAATGATGGCCTACTGACACTGTTTATTTTCCACCTAACAAATTGTTTTAAACTTTTTAGAGAAGCCTGAGGGTTAACATTTCTACCAGCTAAATGGCATTTGTTGGTAGGGCAAGGGGTAGGAATGGGGAAGGGAAGCAAATATATATGTATATATATATATATGCANAGGTAAATACACTATCTTTGAGATAACTGGCTGTTTGCTTATTTATCACCTTTTTATTTGCACTCTGCCTTATACCCTGTTTTATCTGAAATTTCCCTAGAAGGAATATCTCACTTCCAAACCAGGAAAAGGACAGAAGTCATCTACAACTTTTTCTTAGACTCTCACTCAGCCTGATAATAATAAAACTTAAAAGATAAATGAACATATGCTATAAATATCTAAGTGTCTTAGGGGAGGTATGTCTCCTGGCTCAAGAACTGTATTAATCCCAAGTATCCTGGCTTTTTTTTTTTCTTTTTTTTTTCTTTTTGTGGTTACGTCTGGGTATATGCAGAACTTCACAGCAAAGAGATACTGAGGATTCAATCTTAGTACCCGTGTATGTGTAATATGCCTGGTCCTGTTGATCTGTTTTATTTTGACAATAAGTGACTGTTTTCATAATAAATGATGAGCCAATCTGTGTTCAGTTGGAGTGATCATAAACTCAGTGACAAGCACTCACAAAACCATATGTAGATGACTATTGCTAAGAACTGCTAGGAAACTCTTTAGGCTAGACTTAGTTGTTTGGTGTTATTTTGCTCTCTCGATGTAATCTGTGTTATAGAAATGTAAGATTTATGATACCCAGAGATTAAAAATATCTGTAAAAAGATTATACTGTCAGTTGACATCTATTATTGTGATTAAAACTTGATGCAAATATAGTGCCTGTTCTAGAATCCCCTTACTGGAAGCTTTGTTATATATATGAATGGCACTGAAAAAATATCACTAATCCACAGGCACCTAACTGAATTTCGCTTTCCCTAAATCTACAATACTCTGTATTTTGTAAACCAGACAATGTTTGGTACAAAACCTCCATGAAATATAGTCCATAGAATTGTTACGAAACAGGAAAAATTAAATGCAACTAAAACATTCACAGAAGTCATTAGGCCTGTAACACTACTTTCTATTTCTTTGTTACATTTTAGTATAAGGAAATGCTGAAGTTGGCCAATAGTAGTGCATAAATGAAATAATTATGGTATGGAATATAGCATTTATGTCATTTTTGTTTTATTCAATAAATTTAAATAAAATATACAATACCTGAATTGATATTTTCTATTTGAGCTGAAAAAAAATGCCATTTCCTGTAAAATTCACCCTATTGTGCTTAGTACATATAATCCTTTCTACATTTGTCATCAAAAGCATAAAAAAATTATCTTTCACAGGATCTTCTGGAACTCCATTGATTCAGAATTCTGAATTCCTTGTGAAGGAGTTCCTTCTGAATTCCAGGGTGAATGAACTGTTCCAGGATTCCCAAAACATGATGAAAGGTAATTTCCGCCAAAGAAGTTCGATCCGTTGTTTTGCAGTGCTTTGGAGGTTTGTTTTCAGAGACTTGCTGACGACCAGTGCCTAGTGAGTGAGGTTAGAGAAGGAAAAAGATAAGCATTGTGCTGTGTAAGAGTGGGAGCAGAACCCCACTGAAAAGGTTTTGCTTGAAATGCAGAATTCCAGTACGTATTTTGAGCAGATAAAATAAAATAATTNTGTCTAAGTAGTTTACAAAAATAATAACTCCTTAAATGGAGACTGGGGATCTGTAGTAACTAAATACCTTATTTGTTATGGTGTTGTAACTTAATAGAAGCTGTTCGAGAGGAAGCATGGTGTATGAGATCTTGTAAGTTATTTGTGCTGGTTCTGTATGTTGTGCCATGTGTGTAAGACAAGAATAAAGTGCTGCTTTTGTTCATCCCATCCCAAAACAATTATCCCATCAGTGTATCTTTCCCAGAGACTTCTGCTATTATTTGTTTTCACAGCCTACTCCTCTATGCTTCTGTGAAAAAGATTTGTGCATAAAGAGGATGAAAAACTTTTTGCCAAATATTACCCAGGCTTATCGCATGCCCTTTATTTCTAAACTCCTACTGCATACTTTCGTTTGTCTTGAATTTTAACATACACACAGGTTAGAACCTGAGATGTTATTGCCCTTATTGGAAAATCTGAGCCTTATATATGTACTCGAGGTATACAGATGTAAACAAAGATGAAGTAAAATGCAAGACAGTTACTATTAGAAATCTAGTGATGTATTTGTTTTCCAGAAGTAAAAATCACTTGGACAATCACAATTAAATATTCTCATAATCTTTTGTAGTAATGTCAGGCACCACCCTGTCAGCTGAGACAAACATTCAAATGTTATGTACAAATGCAAACTTTGTTGCTGACATATCTATGGTTATTAGGGTATTTTACCAGTGCAAATCTAAATCAAGGCAAGAGGAGAAGGGAAGGCAGTTGTATGTGAGATACGCATTGCCTTTTAGTGACTCTACTCTGAGCCTATAACAAAATTACCTGGAAGGGATCTCTTATATTTGTCATAGAAATTGATATGTGAAAACTATGACAGGATCCACTGTCAAATGCATGATGCAGAACATCTTCTACATGTGTAAACTAGTAGAATCTCCCTACCATGTTGCCTGTTCCCAAGGTACAGGTATCAAGTCTGAAAGAATGTTCTTTCTCATTCTATGCAGTTACTTCTTTTTTTCTTCCTTGAAGCGTGCAGTTCTCCTCAATTAATGTTGATTCATGAGTCATATTTCAGACCTTTTATTCAGGACACACACATCAAGAATGTTTTTCTTGGTTGTTTTTTTGTTTTTTAATTATTATTATTATTTAATATTATAATGCAGTTGAGCCTTAGGGAAAGTCACAAGACTACTGTTCTGATCACTATTTGTATCTCAACTTGTTGCAACAGAGGAGTCCAAAAATTACTGAAGAAATTTCTTCTCCTTTGCAGTAGAACTGATTCTTCAGGTACAATATTATTTCATAAGACCCTTGTATTTATACAGCATAATGAAGAACAAGCAACATGCTACAAACGCAGTAGCAGTGCATAACCATAGCTTCTGAACAAGCCAGGGAACTCATACAACTCCTCTGGCTAGCTTTCTCTGTTGCTAAATCCTGAGAAAATTCTTTATTGAAGAGCTTTCCTGTTATCATAGGATTTTCCTTAGTATCTTTTACATTCCGTCACTAATCAGCATTTGTAACATGATTTTAGCTCCAAAGGATTTGAAGCATTGATTAAAGACACAGCATAGCAGCACCTTCAGTTCAGAAGCAAGAACCAAAGATAAGAAGTAGGAAGGAAGGGTTTGTTTCTTCGTTACACTATTGGTATTATATTTGTATGGTTATACTACTTTTGCTTGTGAGTATTTAAAGTACATAATACTCAACTAGAGAATATCTTATGGTCATAGAAGGAAGAGCTCTACCAGGAGTGACATGATCAACTCTTGTCACATCCTATGAATCCAAATCTGCTCCAGCTCCCACCCTACAATGGGAGGTTTGAGGAATCACCACTGAGGCCCTATATCTCAGCACTATACATCAGAATCTTGTACAAGCTCAGAGTTACCCAGCATACATCTACTGAGGTAGTGCTCATGTACCACTTTTGAGGCATGGCATTTTGGATTATGAGTTAATCAGCAAAAAATAATAATAAAAAATTGGGATAGCGTTTCTGATATAGTCTAATGACAGGATGAGACAGCTGGGACTGTTCAGCCTGGAGAAGAGAAGGCTGTGAGGTGACCTGATAGTGGCCTTTCAGTATCTAAATGGGAATTAGAGGAAAGAGAAGGATAGACTTTTTAGCTGGGTCTGTGGTGATAGAACAAGGGGAAATTGTTTCAAGCTCAATGATGGTAGATTTAGGTTAGGTATAAGGAAAAAATCATTTACAGTGAGGGTGGTGAGGCACTGGAACAGGTTGGCTAGTGTTGTGGTTGATGACCCATCTCTGGAGACTTTAAAGGTGAGGCTGGATCAGGCCCTGTGCAACCTGATCTCACTGTGATGTCCCTGTTCATTGCAGGGGAGTTGGATGGCCTTCAGAGGTTCTTTCCAACTCTAAAGATTCTATGATTCTAATGCCTTTTCTCCGCATAAGAAATACTGCCTCATAAAAGACTTTGGTTTAATAAAAAATAATAATTAAAAAACAAAAAAAAACCAAAAAAAACCCATATTCATGTTGCAGAGTTTCAAAGTGTATTAAAAAACACTTTAGACTATTTTTACTTAAAATTTTTAGAGAATAATCACTTAAAAATTGTATTAATGTTATGACTCCTAGCATTCTTTATGTCTAACCAGCCAAGGGCACTGTATGGTGACTGCAATATTTAATTTAGACTTGAAGATAATCACAGAGATAACCATACATGCTCTCTGAGAAATGCTGTAAATATTTGACATGGCTCTGGAAACACAACTGGTTTTAAGGAAGCAAGTATGAAGTATTTTGCAATATCTGCAACAATACTGATTACAATTAAGTAATACCTTTCAGATGAGATTGCCTTTAGGATGGTGTGAATGAAAATTTCTAGTTGGTTATTAATAGAAGGATAAGGAAGCCTCTGTATGTTTGTATCGGAGGTGCCTGTAGACATTGATTTGTAGGGCAAATAAACAGTACTCCAGGCTCAATATTCCTTTCAGTAAGATGGGATAAAGCTTAACAACATCAATAGTAGCTACTAACTTTTGATATGAGTTATTACTTTCGCTTTTCTCTGGAGTTGTAATGCTGCTTTGGGGGCTGAAGTTTCTTGAGAAAAAACCATCAGAGCTGTATGTGATGATGGATATATATGGAAAAGAAAACAGATGTGAATCACAAATATGCATATAACTATAGAGAATTATCCTAGGCTAAAATCAGAAGCGATATTAAGCAGCATTAAAAGTTATAAATAAGTAAATTAGTGTGAGGGAAGTGAATGTAAGAAATACATTGTCAGCAGAAATGCAATGCTTCCTCAGATCAAACAACAACAAAAGATAGTCTGTTTTTTATACACTTTCCTTTTAACTGTTTTTCCCCTCAATGAAAACAATACACCTTTATTGTAGACTGCTCTGATTCACATTAGTTAATGGACATTTGTTCCAATGTTAATGAAGTTTCACTCTGGGTAATGGGTCCTGAATGTTCTTTGAACAAAGGTTGCTAGTCCTACTCTTTGCTCTTTGTATATATAAATATCGGCTGAAGAACTGACCAAGCTTCATCATTCTCGAGATGTCCTCTTGTCACCTCCTCCCCCCCTCCCCAGAAGTCTACACTGTTTTGTATTAGTAATCTGGTGCAGCTCTGGCAGGCAAATAGGCTCATGCTTTGCATGGCCTCTCAGTATTGCCTGCACCGCTCGGACACTAATACACCTTTGTCGAAGTCTGAACTCTCCCACAGTTGTCTAGAGAGCCAGACCCCATAGAATATCTATGCCCAGGATATATTCTTGGACTGGGGCAATAGATACCTTATACTCCTGGGGTAGGAGATGCCCAACCCCCAGCTTCAATCTTGTCTGGGTTACGGGGATGGTTGGTCCCCCAGCAATCATTGCCCTAGTTCCATGAAATGTAGTTGGGTCACCATAGATAACTGAAGTTTCCACACCTGTATCCACCACAGCCATCACTCGTTGTATATCTTTCTGGGACCAGAAGTTCATCAGTTCAACATAGGGCCCCCAGTCCCATCTGGATGCCTTAGTTGCAGGGGGGCTGGCATCCCCTGTCATGAAAGCAGTTGTGCAATTGCCAATTCTTTTTCCTCAGTTGGCTCTGGCGTAACTGTCATTGAGGAGGTTTTTCCTTCAACTGGGAACTATAAAATCTTCCAGGTTTCATATTTTTGTTGGTGTCTGCTCAATTATTCTTTCCTCTGATTTTCTGGGGAGTGTTTTGAAATTTTTGTTTTTCCTTCAGCTATGGAAATAGGTGAAGGAAGGCGCATGATTTGGCTGCCGATCAATTTTTGCAAAATTGAACTCCAGCCCAGAACAAATCATTTAAATCTGCCTTCAGGATACCAGTATGGGTCCCAGTCAAGATGTTCATGGAGTAGGTCTCCTGGCTTTAGTTATAGGGAAGAGCTCAGCCCCTTCTGCTGTCCGAATATTGCGTCTAGTCCTTAGACACTCTATTTCTCCCAGGTTGGCCACCAACCAGGCAGCCTGCTGGACAGTGACCAGCAAGGCCACTAAGGAATTCAGGATACTAAAGCGCTATGCTGATGGGGAGGCATCTCTTGTAGGATCAGATCTCTTATCCCTGTTGAAAATTTAACTAAGTCTGCACTCTTGAAGGTGTCATCACAGATTGTCTCCTTCATACCTACTTCTTTAATGTAGTTTTAGAGTTCTTCCATTACGGTCCACCAACCAGTATTTATTGGGATGTTGATATTATTCAGCCATGTGATTCTACACACAGCCATTAACCACTGAATTAGCGAATGATTTTCATCATTGTGCTTTACAGTTGCATATAGTATTTGCCTAAGGGCTGGATGTGTGGTAATGGTCTTGAGTTTAGAAATCTCTTGTCCATTAAAAAGCACACTCTCAGCCCCCAGATCCCACAGCCTTGGGAGTCATGATGGTATGCTCTCTTATGTTTTTTCTCTAAACTGTTGCAACAAATCTGTAAGTTCAACAGCCATGTTATAGGCTCCCCATCAGATGTAGAGCAGTGTGGGTGAGGGGTCACGCCTTGAGTGGCAACCCCAACAGTCTATCTTGAATCTTTTTTGGGTAATGATTGGCCTTATCTCTAAAGGATCTCAAGTTCCCAGATCTTCCAGTTGGGCCCTTCTAGGCTTATTAGTTTTCCTTACATTTTTGGATTCAACAGGGATCCAAGAATCCAGTTGATATGAATCCTTTTCCTCCTCTGATTATAAAGACCTTAATTTTATAAGGGAAGTGCCAGTTGAGGATAGACCTATTTGCACCGTCAAAAAAAGTAATTTTATTTTCCACTAGTCTACAATGCTCATTTCCGCAGTGAGCTTTTAAAAGCTCATTTTCCTCTTGTAGTTCTTCAGAGGAATGATATTCATTGATAGTTAATAGTAGAGGCCATGCTGCAGTGGATGTTGCTACTATTCTTTCCTAAGTTGTTAGTATGGTTTCGTCTAACTTATGCAAAAATCCTGCCATTTTAGAAGGGGACTTAATAATGGGACTATTGTCCCTTATGGGTCCCCATTCTTTGGGAATCTGTTCTGCACTTAGACACAGAGAACCCAGGAATCCCAGGATTTCCCCCAGGAGTTCCTCTATTGAGGCTTTAGGGGTTCCAGTGACCAGCCGGTGCATTATTCCTTTGAAGTAGTTCATCCTTAGTATTTAGACTGCTCTCCTGCCTAGCTCGCCAAGTGTTGCAAAAAGGCAGAGCAGAAAAGTCTTCAAAAAGGTGAGGGATGGTCTGCTTGAATGTAATAGCAGTAGGTGCACAAAAAAAGAAAATAATTTGCTTACCTCGGGAAGGCCCGTACAGTCCTTGGGTAGGCAAAGATCTCCAGATGAGATACTCTTGCCTCCATCGCTGAACCCTTAAGATCCTGAGCGCAGGAAAGATGTGGAGCTTTTGGAATGGATTCAGAGGAGAACTGCAAAGCTGATCAGAGAGCTGGAACACCTTTCCTGCAAAGACAGACTGATAGGGCTGAGCTTGTTCAGCATTAAAAGGAGAAGGCTCTGGGGCGATCTCATAGCAGCCTTCTAAAACTCGAAGGGAGTATATAATTAGGAAGGAAATCAACATTTTATATGGATAGAAAGAGATTTAAACTAAAAGGCAGGGGAAATTTTTTCGCTCAGAGGATGGTGAGGTGCTAGAACAGGCTTCCCAAAGAAGCTGTGCCTGCCCCATCACTGATCAAGATCAGGTTGAATGGGGCCCTGAGCAATCCAGTCTAATGTCTGATCTAGTGTCTGACAACCCTGTCCACAGCAGTGGCCTTTGTACTAGATGATTTTTGAGATCTTTTCCAACACAAGCTGATTTAATTATATTATACCATCTTGGTATTCCTCTTCTACCCAGGAAAAGCAGGTTGTTTTCATTCATTTTCAGGAGTGGAAGTTTGACTGTGAGTACAGATAGAACAGCTGGTTTCATTGTTAGTGTGTTCCAGGCCTTGAGACTAAGTACAGAGCTGACAGGCAGACACCTCCAGACAATCTGCATTGCATAAATTGCATGCTTACACTTTTCTATTTGCCAACCCTCATTTTTTGTTGTCCTGGTATCTCCTTTTATTCATTTCAGTCTTTGCCCAGACATAGGCAGAGACTCTTACTCAAACTGCTCCTAGCCTCACTAGTGTCAGTTTTGCTATATCCATTTCCAAATTGGGAATCGCTGGTACAGTTACTTAGACAACCTCATTTTTGCATGCTTTCACTGATGCATTTTCTTGGATGCTCTAGCAAGTGTCCACAATGCTTCCCTCCAATTATACGTGAAACGTAGCCATTCCTGACTATAACTTCTTGTCTCAATCTACTCAGTGGGTTGCAAGAGAGATGAACTTCTTTTTATTTATTTGGTGTTAGAGATTTTCCCCAGTTGTTGAAGTCATGAAGGGCTTGGTTCACTGTGACTGTGACTAGGGCCACTTTAATGACCCAGGGAATGTAAAAAAATTAAACAGCCAGACAATTTATTCAATATACCATCCTCAATATTCTGCATAAATAAGAGCTATGCTAAACCACAAGCTAGGCAATTCTGACAACAGTAAAGACCAGGTGAAACAGCAAAAACAGACAAATTTGACAACAGTGAAACATTACACATAACAACAAGGATTGTTGTATTCAAATGGTGCTAACGATCCTTCTAGCTATCCTGAGATATTGTAGAGAAAATGAGATAGATAGATAGATAGATAGATAGATAGATAGATAGATAGATAGATAGATAAAAAATAAAAAAAATAAAGAAAGAGAGGTAAATATTTATATACATACAGTTACCACCTGAGGATTCAGTGGTGATGGAGACTTCAATTCTTTGGTCCAAGGGTGGAGGGTTGACCAAGGTAAAAGTACACACTCACATTTACGTAGTCTATTGGGCCAAGACTGCTCTTTGGGCATGAACTTTCTCACATCTGTGCCATTCAAAATTCTAGAAGATTCCTGTGTCTTCAGTAATGGTCTCTGGTGAGCGATCAGGTGCAGCACTCCTCTAGAATATGTAAACTTTGTCCTTGTCCTTATGCATGTTTTGTTGAAGATTCTAAGGTTAAGCAAGCCAGCCTCACCTTCACTGCAACTTGCTAGAAACATTTTCTTCTGCACCACAGAGCCTCGGTTGAAAAAGTGTTTTGAGATAAATCCTGCTTTCATATCCTTTGACTACTTTGTGACACTTCCCCTAATCATTTGTGAAATCCAGCCTTTCCTCATTGTGCTCTTTGCAACTTTTTTGTTTGTTCATCACATTCACCATTTTCTTATGTCATGTTCAGTAATATTTCTTTTTAGTTAGGTAGAACTCAAGCTTAGCCTCTGGCTGGTGAACTGCAGCCTCAGTAATAGCCAGGTTATATTTCTTGCATGTTCATGTGCTAAGGTTCAAGAACTGATGTCCATGGAGTCTCTGCTAAACAGCTGGCTAGCTTTCCTCACCTTTTACTAAAAAGAGAAAGTAAGGCACTATCATCAAGTAATATTTTAGCTGTGTTCTGAAGCACTTTGGCCCTCAGTCTAGTCCACAGATTCTGTTGAGATGCAGCAGAAGCCAGCTGTCCCCCTTGGGAATGGAAGTCTGAACACAGTCATATAGGCAGTAGGTCAACAGCCTGGGGCCATCCCTGCCAGCTCAAAACAAGACAAGCCTGCAGATGACATCTAGGCTCAGGTCTGATTTGGTTTAGGTCTTGGATGAAGCTTGTTAGGGGCTACTAGAGCCTTCAAGTTCCTGGGAAGTATTTACATAAAGCTACGGTATATATCAAATTTTAGACATCTCATATAAATCACTAAAATCTCCCTGTTAAATCTTTTCCAAGCCTTCTCTTATTGAATATTGTTTATAAATTTAATTTAACTTTGGAAGAAATTTGTTACCATGCAGACAATAGACAACAAAAAAATGCAAACAAAAGGAAACTTCTTTATCCCAGTCTCCCTAAAGCTAGAGATTGATAGTAAGGGATCCTTCCATAATCAGGGGAATATTCTGGTCTATGCAACTGGTGCAACTCTGAAAGTTCATTCATCTCTTATTAAAACTATAAAGATGTAACAGTGTTAAAAGAAAATTTGCATAAAATCTCAGAGTGATGTAGCTTGAAGTGGCTGGAAGACTCTCCCTGATATCTGAATATTTTCTTTATAGAAAGGTAATATCTTACCTACCTTCATTGTGAGCAGTGTTTTGATTTGTATTCTTTGATATTCATGTTCATTCAGGATATAAAAATTTTGTTATGTAATATGTCTCATTGCTGGACATGCCTCTGTCCCAAGGGGACTGGTTCACAGAATTGAGGCAAGCTTTTGAGTTGTTATGAAAACTACATGAAGCCCAGAAAATATAAGGATGTGAATTCTGCTGTGATTTATCTATTTGTTTATTTTCCTGTTTTAAAGACAAGGATTGTTTCAAAAAGAAACAGTTTTCATGGATCTTTTAGATGGAGAGTTTTTTAGATCTAAGTTGAAGTAGGGAAGTCAGGTTTTTAATGTATAATACAATGATTGAATGTTTAAGAACTTAAAGGTGAGGCATCACTACTCTTTCTGCCTTAGTTCCAGGTAAATACACTATCTTTGAGATAACTGGCTGTTTGCTTATTTATCACCTTTTTATTTGCACTCTGCCTTATACCCTGTTTTATCTGAAATTTCCCTAGAAGGAATATCTCACTTCCAAACCAGGAAAAGGACAGAAGTCATCTACAACTTTTTCTTAGACTCTCACTCAGCCTGATAATAATAAAACTTAAAAGATAAATGAACATATGCTATAAATATCTAAGTGTCTTAGGGGAGGTATGTCTCCTGGCTCAAGAACTGTATTAATCCCAAGTATCCTGGCTTTTTTTTTTTCTTTTTTTTTTCTTTTTGTGGTTACGTCTGGGTATATGCAGAACTTCACAGCAAAGAGATACTGAGGATTCAATCTTAGTACCCGTGTATGTGTAATATGCCTGGTCCTGTTGATCTGTTTTATTTTGACAATAAGTGACTGTTTTCATAATAAATGATGAGCCAATCTGTGTTCAGTTGGAGTGATCATAAACTCAGTGACAAGCACTCACAAAACCATATGTAGATGACTATTGCTAAGAACTGCTAGGAAACTCTTTAGGCTAGACTTAGTTGTTTGGTGTTATTTTGCTCTCTCGATGTAATCTGTGTTATAGAAATGTAAGATTTATGATACCCAGAGATTAAAAATATCTGTAAAAAGATTATACTGTCAGTTGACATCTATTATTGTGATTAAAACTTGATGCAAATATAGTGCCTGTTCTAGAATCCCCTTACTGGAAGCTTTGTTATATATATGAATGGCACTGAAAAAATATCACTAATCCACAGGCACCTAACTGAATTTCGCTTTCCCTAAATCTACAATACTCTGTATTTTGTAAACCAGACAATGTTTGGTACAAAACCTCCATGAAATATAGTCCATAGAATTGTTACGAAACAGGAAAAATTAAATGCAACTAAAACATTCACAGAAGTCATTAGGCCTGTAACACTACTTTCTATTTCTTTGTTACATTTTAGTATAAGGAAATGCTGAAGTTGGCCAATAGTAGTGCATAAATGAAATAATTATGGTATGGAATATAGCATTTATGTCATTTTTGTTTTATTCAATAAATTTAAATAAAATATACAATACCTGAATTGATATTTTCTATTTGAGCTGAAAAAAAATGCCATTTCCTGTAAAATTCACCCTATTGTGCTTAGTACATATAATCCTTTCTACATTTGTCATCAAAAGCATAAAAAAATTATCTTTCACAGGATCTTCTGGAACTCCATTGATTCAGAATTCTGAATTCCTTGTGAAGGAGTTCCTTCTGAATTCCAGGGTGAATGAACTGTTCCAGGATTCCCAAAACATGATGAAAGGTAATTTCCGCCAAAGAAGTTCGATCCGTTGTTTTGCAGTGCTTTGGAGGTTTGTTTTCAGAGACTTGCTGACGACCAGTGCCTAGTGAGTGAGGTTAGAGAAGGAAAAAGATAAGCATTGTGCTGTGTAAGAGTGGGAGCAGAACCCCACTGAAAAGGTTTTGCTTGAAATGCAGAATTCCAGTACGTATTTTGAGCAGATAAAATAAAATAATTA
>JACDJE010000352.1:453187-492485 GCA_016647715.1 Pavo muticus
AAAAAGAGAGATCTGCGAGGAAAAAGAGGCTTGGGGAAAAATAATTCACAGACATTTAGGGGTTGGAAGGGACCCCCGGAAATCATCTAATCCAAATACCTGCTAAAGCAGGTTCCCTAGAGTAGATTGTACAGGAAATCGTCCAGGCAGGTTTTGAATATCCCCAAGGCAGGAGACTCCACAGTCTCTCCAGGCTGCCTCTTCCAGTGCTCTGTCACCCTCAAAGAAAAGAAGTTCCTTATGATTTTATGGATCTGCCAGTGTTCCAGTTCTTGCCTGTTGCCCCATGTTCTGTAACTGGGCACGGTTAAAAAACAGCCTGGCCCTACTTGACTTCCACCTTTTCTCTTGTAAGAATCAGTAAGATCCCCACTTCCAAGCTGGACAGTAACAGGTCTCTAAGCATTTCTTCATATGAGAGATGCTCCAGCCCCCTCATCATTTTTGTAACCCTCCACTGGACTCCTTCCAGGACACCCCTGTCATTCTTGACCTGGGGAGTCCCATAACTGGACACAGTACTACAGATGTGGCCTCACCAGGACAGAGCAGATGAGGACGATCACCTCACTCAATATGCTGACCAAGCTCTTTTTAATGCACCCCAGGATACCATTTGCCTTCTTGGCCACAGGGGCACACTTCTGGCTCATGACCAACCTGTTGTTCATCAGAAGGCCTAGGTCTTTCTCTGAAGTGCTCCTTCCCATCAAGTCAGCCCCTAACCTATACTGATGCATATGGTTATTCCTCCCCAGGTGTAGTACTCTGTACTTGCCCTTGTTGAACCTTATTAGTTTCCTCCCTGCCCAACTCTCCAGCCTGTCCATGTCTCATTGAGTAGCAGAGTAGCCTTTCAGTATGTCTGCCATTCCTTCCAGCTTTGTATCATTAGCAAATTTGATCTACGATTCTGAATCTATGATTCTATTTCCTGGTGGGAAGCAGTGCCTGTGATCATGAAGCTATTTTCAGATGTCTATAGGCCTCATCAACTTTCTTCTCCTGATAAGTAGGCCTGTAGTAAACACCCACAACAAAGTCATCTATATGAATCTTTCCCTCAGTTTTCACCCACAAGCTCTCTACTCATTCACCCCTTTGAAGAGCTCAATACATTCCAGTTGTTCTCTCACATAAGGAGCAACTTCACTGCCTCACCTTGCTGGCCTGTCCTTCCTAGAATGTATATTGCCATCCAAGATAGCATTCTAGTCATGTGAGTTGTTCCAACATTTCTCTGTAATTGCAATGACATCATGGCAGTGGGAGGCAGCTAAAGAATGTTTGTCACTCTTCTGGTTGGCCTGACTTATTCTCCATTCAGTTGCAATTTTTTGAGTACTGCCATTTTAGACCCCTCCCCCCATGTCCTTCAGTTTAAATCATCCTCACTGCCAAATCACCCTGCTGCCAAAGATTGCCCTGTATCTTCTAGACAGGTGGATCCCATCCCTCCCTAAGAAGTTATAATCTTCACAGGAAGTCACATTGTCATAAAAACCAAAACCATCTCACCAGCCATGTAGTCAAGAGTTTATATGAATTATATGTCTATTTCTGGCTTCCCTCTTTCCTCCAACTGGCAAAATTGAAGAGAAGATAATTTGCGCAATGGAGTTCTTCACTTGTGCTCCCAGGGCTTTGTAATCTTTGATTCTGCCCAATTACTCTGGTGATGTTGAAAATAAGTTGATATTTTTTTTCCTTTTTTTTCTGTTTTTTTCTTTTTTTCTTTTTTAAATACTCTAATTTGTGAAGGTGGTAATCACCTGTTTGAGAATGTATTAGTGTTTGATTTCAGCTTCATTGTTCTTTGTTTTGATTCAAGGTTTTACATCATTTTCATTACTATGACTCTATACCAGAATAGGTAGGAAATATAATTTATATTATTTTGGTACTATGCAAACAAATACTTTCCATATTTGTGGATATAATTACTTTTCTAATTATTTGTGCCTGCAGTGGTGAAGTTTCAAAGATTTGATACCTCTGTGCATGGCAAGATCATAGAGCAGATCCTCCTGAGGTGCCTAGTAAGGTACATAAAATAGCACAGTAATACACATATATTTGTAACAGTATTTAATGAACTAGACAAACAGAAGGCAGCAAATCTGTACTAGACAAACATCTGAAAATATATACAGAAACTTTTGAGGTAGAGCTCTTGGATTGTCTGGAGTGTTCTACGTTGATTTAGAATCCAAAATGATGGAGTAATGTTTAATTTCAGAGGTGTTATACTTTCACAGTATTGTGCATGCAATCAACGCATTTCCATAACCAAGCATTACTCATCAGAAATTATGCTGATAGTTCTGTTACCACTATAGTCTCAATTTGCTGCATCAAATGTTTTCAATTTTTATAGCATGTAAAAAACTTTATACAAGGAATACTGTGAATACCTTCTTGGTTGCCACATGTATGGATCTGTTAAAATGGCTGAATAGAAGAAAGACCACTGCAGAGCAAATAAAGCAACAATATAAAAATGGTTTATCTTGGTCTTTGTTGGACAAATATATAATTTTAGCCCTCATTCCATGCAAGACAGTATTGCTGAAGTTCACTATGGGTACTGTTTTCTCTTAAAGTCATCAAAACTTAAAATTAATACATTAAGCCACTGTAATCCTGAGAGTTGGAAATTAAGAGACAAAGGATGTAGGTAGCCTTCAATTTTTGAGTTTTAGAAGAGAAAGCATTCATGTTTCTAATACATTTTCTCCTTTCCTGCATCTTATTATTACTTAAACACAAATACAATATTAAAATGAACTTACAAAATTCTCAACTTCCTCTGCTGGCATTCTGCCTGAATTCTTAGGATTTTGTACATTTGAAGTATTCCCAGTAATCACAAGGGACTAATAGATTTTAATTTGGAAGTGAAGTTCTCTTTACAAGATCATTCATTCCTTACCCCCTGCTCAGAGAAGGAATTCAGTTATAAGCTAGCCACTAACATCAGACAGAATAGTTAGGGTTTGCATAAAGCATCAAAAATAAGTTGAAATCTCTTCACTTCTGCATCAAGAATGAATCTTCTTGCTCCTATTCTTGTCAGGTATCAGATGCACAGTGCTAAACTAAAAATACATTTGGAAAAGCCATAAAAGAAAATATGATATTGCAAGTTTCATTGTTCTTATGAGCAGCTTCCAATTTTTTGTGACATTAATAAATAGTGTAGAAAATTAGCTAAATTTAACACAGTGTTCTGACAGAAGAGATGGTTGAAAAAGTTTTAAAAATGTGTTTAAAAAAATTGTCGTTATGATTACAAGAATATTTCGAAAAGGCAAACAAACCACATGACTGTTAACTCAGTGAAAATATAGGAACCGTGGCAGATTTTGTTTGTTTGTTTGTTTGTTTGTTTGTTTTTCAGAATATAAAATATGTATAATATAGGAATATTATAGAATAATTGTAGAACACAGTAGAATGGATATACTGGATTAATGGTATTAAATGTCTTAAATACTTTGTTGCAAATGCCATATACACATGATAATATATTCTGATACAAACTGTTGCAGAATAATGTTAAGGAACTGATTTAGAGGTTCTTCCACTCCTTTTAGTGGAAGTATGATCTTTATAGAGAATAGTCATGTAAGATTTAAAGCCATGATTAATCATCTTCCTCAGTGGAACTGACACCAGTGAAATAATTTTGGTTTCCTTGGGATTTTTCTTACAATCAGTTGTGGAAAGAATGAATGCCTAATACCAGAAAATAAACAAGAAGTAAAAAGATATTGAAGATGGTCTACTAGATAAAATTTCTATTGGAATGGTTCTTACAAAGCTTTTACTGAAATGGGTATGAATTTCCCTACTTTTTGATTTCCTTGGAAGCAGACAAGATAATACTTTTTCAGATCAGTGTTGTCTTAAGGACTAAGGTGAACATCAAAGTTGCAAATAGAGTAAAGAGGCGTACATCCATTACATGAAATATATTAACATTTATCATTTTAAAACTCATGGAGCCATAATATTTTCCTCTGAATCCCAGTGAAACAAACTGTTGGAACAACAAAGAGCAGCCATGTCTGTTTGTTTGTAAATCCAGCCTGAACTAACCAGGAAATGTTGTGTCTGGCATTAAACTAAAGTATTACAGATAATATTCTTTACCTAATATCGTCAACTTTTTGTAGATAAAAGAGAAAACACAAGAAGAGTTTCAATAGACTATTTTTTGAATTGTTCAAATATTTGTAAATAACTTCTCTGAAAACTGTCATCCTATATAGCTGTTTGGGGAAAGAGATACTCAAATGTGTCCCTCCTAGCTACACAGACACTGCTAAAAATCCAGCAGTTGTAGCTGAGAGATTCTTTTTTCGTTGCTCTTCTCTGTTAGACTGTTTACTAATTCAATTGGGACCTCAGGAAAATCCAGTGAATTTCTCAATGCACTGACATATTCATTAAGGTATTATTATTTTCTGCTCTACTAAAGCTTATTAAAGTTTATGATGTTGTGTCTGTGAGTTGAATTGCACAGTTAAAATATCTATTTGGAAGTAAGAGTGAATCCATACTTTCAGCAGTTTCCTAGTCAGATCTCTGTCTTCACTACGGAATTTATCAACAGTCAAAGGTTCAGTCATTCTCAACTAGTCTTTCACTAGAATAAAATTATACTTCATTATTTCTTAGAGGCCCTCTATTCCTCCCAATTCCCCACTCCTCCCCGTACAGTATAACATTTTCTTTTTGTTCAAGGCAGTGAAAAAAAGATTGAGTTTTCACTGTGTTACTCTCTTAAGAAGACTCCCACTGCGGCTTTGCCTACCTCATTGCAAAAAGTCTGGCACACAGAAAACATATTCCCTCCTGTGCACAGTTACCATCCTTCCTGTTTTAAATTTTCTTGTGTACTCAATTATTCCTTATAATGCTAAAATACTCACTTCACTGAATTCAAGTCTTTTCCTAATGGAAAATAATTTGTTAAAACTTTTTTTTTCTCTGAATGCTCTATGGACTTTTTGTTTTCTTACCAGTGGCATTTTTCTTAAAGCTCAGTAAAATCATCCTAAGCAGAGCTAAGGAAATGCTGCATATGCCATTAATTAATATTTCATTAATGATTTTATTAGTTTATAAAAATCTAGTGTTTGCTACGGAACGGTCAGTTGCAAACCTAATTGTTTCATTTGGTACAGCTGTCCAGTGCATTCTGAAATACACTGCATGAAAAACAAAAAAAAAAATTAAAATTAAAATCAATATCGATTTGCTCCAAATTTGTTCTTCTATTTTTAACTTTGATTCCTGTAAAAGAACAATGGAGGAAAAATATGTTGAAAGACAATATAGACTCAGAAGTAGTCCATTTTCTAGGCTGCATAATGCAGTAGAAGATGCAGAGGCTGTTCTTGTTTAGAAGTCAAATGAAAGAAATAAACAAAGAAACACCTGAAAGACATTGGTTGGAGGATGCAGGCTCTAACAGGAAAAAAATATATATATTGTGCTAAATTCAGCAGTTCGGTAGTTTTTAGTGTGTAACCCACAGGTGTTTTTGGGAAATGGGCAATATAAAATTATGAAAGAAAGTTAATATAGCAAGTTATTTTCCTAGGATTTTAATTTTCTGTTATACTTCTCCTGTAAAATGTTGAACTCTGCAGTCCTTTATATCAGTTACTATCCTAGCCGTTAGTTTTAAACCTCTTTCAATAGAGTTTTGAACTGGTTAGAATGAAAGAAATTTTTTTAGTCCTGATTTTCAGTACTGAGGATGGCATCCTCCTCAGAGTTCATTCAGATGTCTTCTTGCATTCTAGGAGACTAAACTCCAATGAAGTCGACTCAGCATGGTTGGTTGATCTTATGGAGCCAGAGGGTTTCTTGGATGTAGCTGTTGCTTCCGAATGAGCTGAATAGCTCTGGAGGACTCTGAAGCTGATGCTACTGGCTCTGGTTCCTAAAGAAGTTGCATTCCTCATTGGTGAACAACATTTGAAGTTCACTTGATGACTTTATATTTATCTTCACGTTTACACTGATTGCAGCCCCCCTCATATATAATATCTAGAAGAGTTTGACTTTCTAACTTTTCTGCAGTATAAACTACTTATCCAGTCTTCTGTTTTAAGCAGTGGAGAAATATGGCGAGTTTTTCTCACAAATGAACTTTAAGATAGCATAAGTTCCCTTTGATATCTGTCTTACTTTTTACTAATGGAACTATAGTCCCCTACCACCTCATGAAACCCCTATGTTGAGTATTGCATTCAGCACTGGGACTCCCAGAACAAAAAGGATATGGACTGTTGCAGCAGGTCCAGATGACAGCCTCTGGATCTTCAGGATAGCTGGAGGACACTATGTGTCAGGGCACACAGTGATAAACAAGAGATAATGGAATTAAACTATATAAAAGTAGATATAGATTACATAGTAGAAGCAAATTCTTTATTCAGAGGGTGGTGAAGTGTTTGAACAGGTTTCTCAGAGAAGCTGTGAGTGCCCCATCACTTAACTTGTTCAAAACCAGGCTGAATGGGGCAACCTGCTCTAGTGCGAGGTGTCTCTGGTCATGGCAGGGAGGTTGGAACTAGATGGTCTTTAAGGTCTGTTCCAAGCCAAAGTATCTTGTGATTCTATGATCATACACACGGCTGTGTAACCGACCGATTTTTCTCTGAGAAAGATACGTGGGCCAAGCACTGTGATGTTTCTCTTGGTTTTCCAGTGAGGTTTTTAGGATAAACTTTGAGTTGGAGAGGAGGAAATCCCACACCAAGCCTTCTAGCTTTTTCTGAATGAACATTAATTCAGTAGAATTAATGTTCATTCAGAATTACTAGCAGCAACAGGATCAGATATTTTTGTTCTGCAAACTGTGTGTGGATTTTACAAATTGAATTGAATATTTTCCTACATCCGACGTCTTTTTTTCAGAACCAAGTGCTCTGATGTGGCTTGCTATCACTATTTATATCAAGGCAATACCAATAAACAGGACTACCAAAATTTTGGCTGGAAATTTTAACAAGTCACCCCACCAGAAGAACAAATTATCACAAACACCTAAAAATTTTGTATTGTAAATTCCTTGATTATTAATTTCCAAATCTATGTTTCTGAATACAGAAGTACAGATTCAAACCAGGGGATATGCTATGCCAACAGGAAATGTCTAGAGTGGGTATCTTCTTGTACTATTTCCATTCCTTTTTTTTCTAGTTGCCTTGGGATGAGGTGAAATGAAAAAGGAGGTAGAGAAGTAAATGTAGTGAGTATTGACTCAAGAGTATTGATTAAAGCAAAAAATATGAAGTCTTTTAAGGTAGACGGCTCTCTCAGTTCATAGCAGGTCCACAGGATCAAGATTCTGAGCAAGATATTCCCACATTAGGTAAAATTCACCTTCCCTAACAAAATACATTGAACTAATTTCTTTACATAATTGTTTCTTTGCTTCCTCTTTGGGTCTTGACAGTAACATCTTATTTGAAAGAGTGTTAGTGTCAAAAAGAGTGTGGGAAGTTTGAAATGTGTAATTGCAAATAAAAAAAAAAAAAAATCAAATTGCCATAAACCTATGACCTACCAAAATTTTGGTTCACAAACAACTTGGTATAAACTTTATAACTTCTCAGTTTTCCTCTTCCGTAGTGTTCAGATGCCTACTTATCATTATTAAAATGGACTATGGCTTGTTGTCCACATTTGTCCACTTCTAAGAGGTATATTGACACATTCCTATAGAACTGCAACAGAGTAATTTCACAGAGGTGCTTTTTTTTTTTCCCTTCATATTTACACTGGTATTTATAAGATGTATGCTTACAGCGAGACAGAAGCTCTACTTCATGAGATATAATCTGAAGTATACTGGCACATTTTATAGATTGTTAAGATTACTTTTGTATAAAGTGACTACAAATAACACCTTACATTTCATTAGCTGACCATTATTAGTGATGGTTTTAATACCAGAAAGTCTATAAAATTAATTAAGTTTAGAAAGGATAATCCTAGCCAAGACAGCATAGGTACAGACTGCAGAATCTACTAAATGCAGTCCAGTCAAATTTAAAAAAATGGAATGAAACTGGGCTTTTACTGATATTATAAACTGATAGGTCTGTCCCACTCTTTTCAAGGGTCTGATTCCCCCAGGAAGTTTGCCTTGCAAGATCCCAAAAATGATAGGAAAATATAATATTTATGTATTCACTTAAATACTGTTATAACTCAAAATAATTTTTTGTTAAGCTGAACTCTCACTTCTCTACAGTAGAAAATTAGCTCAGCAGGCTCACAGTTGCCAAAATACTATGATCTACAGTAAGAAATGGATCTGTGCTGCTTCTCTAATGATAGAGCTTAAGAAAGTGGAATACCTAGTGACAGTTGCTATATGAAAATAATCAGCTTTCAATCAGTGAAAATGATCTCACAGCAGGATTTTATTATTCAGTAGCAAATGTTTAGAATAAAAATTATATTGGTGCAGAAAGGAAAAAGAATTAAGCAATAAATAGCTTGTCAGAAACCCCATAGCAAGTTTGATTAGGGTTGCACTATTACAAACATACTCAAGGGATGGAGAATAATATCTGCGATTACTTCATCCAAGACTGCAGCATGTTGCTATCCCTGTTGATTTTTTTTTTCCTAAATGCTCAATAATAGGAAATGAATTATTTATAAGAAGAGAAACTTGGAAATGCTGACCTGTAACTTCAGTATGCCATTAAAAATCAGCAATTTTACCATCAAAAACTAAGAAGTTCTTGTGGTTTTACTGAAAGTTGCAGATTTATTACTGAGGTTTGTTGATGCCTTAATGTCTCTATCATTGTACAATATGTATGTGTGTGTGTGTATATATATATATATGCACAATGAAACAGCTGATGGCTTAGAACTAGGCAGTAGAATTATAGGGCAGTCAATCTTAACTAAAATAATAATATTAATGTATTTTAAGTGCCTGAAAAACAAACAAACAAACAAACAAACACAGGAAATGTGCTAGATTCTGTGGTACTTTGAATTTGGAACATTGTAAGTGAATTTACTACGAAAAGGAATAAACTGAGACCAGATCTAAAAGGGAGAAGTATCTTATAACTATCTTTGTTGCCCATTTGACCAAGCAGATAGCATAACAAGAGGGAGTGTATAGGGATAAAATGACTGCATTAATTCTCTCATGGTATGAAATAATAGGAACAGTAATGGCAAGTAACCAGAGAGTTAAAAATATATATATTTTCTCGTCTAATTTCATTCCTCTTGGGGTAACATTTAGAGATGGTAACATTCACACAGATCTCTAATCAGTAACTATTGTCCTGGTACACACAAAGCCTCCTTTCTGTATGCTAGACACCGCTTGTAAGATACATTTTGGAAAAACTGGTCTTTGATTTAAGTGTCTTATCTCAAGAACCTCACTAAAATCTGTGGTAGAACTGAGAATACACATGATCCCACAAATTATAATATAAAATACACTATATTTGTATAAAACTTGAGAATATTTATTCAAACATCACTAAAGATAAGTTAGACTTAATTTTTTTTTTTTTTTTTTTTCCCCAGGAAGAGCATTCTTCACAAAAGATCTTTTTTTACAGTAAATTATACACATTATTTAAGACTTTGTTCTTCATGTCCTTAAATTTGTCTGTGCCAGCACAAGAGTTGAACTATGAAAAACTGCATGGATGACTTTCTCGTGATTCTATCTATTCACTTGCCTGTAGACAAGAAAAACTGGAGCATGTCTGACTCCCAGTGTTTGCAATAGAAGAAAGGTTTTTTTTTTTTTTTTTACTGAACTACACTTTTGTCTATGAAATTAATTAAAAAAACAGGAGATTGGAAAAGGGAGAGCCAGCTCCCTCACAACTCCCGTAATATTTCTTCCATAAAAGCTATTCAAACCAGTCTTTTACAGTGAGAAGACAATTACTCTCACCTTATCTGTAAGAAAGTTCTAACTGTTTCACTGATCTTTAAAAACAGCCAAAGCAAAACAAAAATTTAAACTCAAGGTTGTTTTTTATTTTTTATTTATTTTTTATTTTTATTTTTTCCCACTATAGCAGTTGTGTTCAAAGCAAGTGTATTTGAATGCTACTCAGGAAAGATATTTCCCAAAGCATTTTGTAACAGAACACATTAGTACCTTATTCTGTTCCTTATTTCAAATGATGAGTTGCCTAAAGGAGGATAAATGGCTCATAAAGTTCTCAATGGTCTAAAAACAGGACCATCTGCTGAAGTCATCAGTGATTTTGTGTTTGAGCTTAGCAGCTGGGAAGCCTTCAACACATCAGCTCTTCCTTAATCAGGTAGGCAACTCTAAAGTCAGTGGGAATTATGATAATAGATACTTAAAGAACTGAGGCAGTAAGTCTTCCCCATTTTGAGATGATATCCATATTTCAGCTCGTCTCCATACAAAATTTTTTAGTTGTTTGTAATCCTGCCTATAATGATAAAACTGCCCCGCATCTGCTCGTATTGCTTGGAGAGATGTGTCAGAGTGCTAGAAAATGATAAAGATCCACTGGACCCTTACTTACGATACAACTGGTAAATCTGAATGCTCAAAACTGCATATGTACTTCTGATTGTTGTTATTTGTAAATTTTGTCAGACTAGGGAAGATGAAAACATGAAATCCAGGGATTAAATGTAGGGGTTAAGGTCTTGCTGGAGGAAAGAAGAAGCATGTTTTATAAGATTAGTAAGTTCTGGTTTCTGCTTCTACTTGAATTATAGAAATACTATTATGCATTCTTAAAATCATGTATTTATTTGTTGTTTAATTACAGACATAAGGTCATACATAAATTCTTTAGGCAACACATAGGGAAAATTTTTGTGAAGAATGGAACATATAGTAATGGATACTGAGTGTAAGCAGTTGTAATTATTTACTAAGGAAATGATGGACACAGTAGGGGTGTGTCTTAAATCTACCTTTTCTGAGAGGCGGAGTGCTTTAAACTGCACTGATATATGTTCCTGAACTATAACTCTCCTCAAAATATAGGAAACCAGTTCTTTACTTTTGAAACTTTCTTTTTCAGTGAACTGGGGAAAAAAAGGCAAGCTGATGATTCTTGCAAAAGATCTCAACTAACTGTCCTCTTCAGCAGCTTCAGAGAGTGTCACGGGTTATCTCTGGATACAAGTCCGTGACAGGGGGGCACAGGCCCCGAAAAAAAAAACGGAAGAGCGAGGGAAAAAACTGTAAGCATGGTACGAACGGTTTGCCGCGCGATCCGGCCGGCCCCGGGCCACGCGCTCCGGGAGAGGGGGAAGGGCAGGGAGCTAGTGGATGGTTTTAACAAAAAGGAATGCACCAGCAGTAGATCTGAGAAGGAACGGTAATTTACTAAATTTAACTAAATCAAACAAAATGAGAGAGAAAAGAGTATCCAAAACGCGAGATCAAACCACAATACCGCGAGGGAACCACGTGCTGTTCTCCGCGGCGAGCTGAGAAGGCTGAGCCGGGCAGCGGGGGAAGCCAGGCGCTCCGTCCGGTCCGGAGCTCCACCCCCACTTCCTCTTCGCGCCAAGTCCTCCCCAGGGAAGCCGCACCTCTCCTCCCATCAGGATACTCCACATGCCCATAAGGGGCAGTAAACGGAACCAGAACATTAACTCTTTAACTCCTACTGGTTCACATGATGTTCTGATGTGGAATACTGATCACAAAAGAAAAATCACCAAACCACAACAGAGAGTAAGTTATTTATTTAACAATTATTAAAAATAAATATTTTCCTTTACTTGTCAGTATTTAAACATAGAAATCTTATTTTCTAAACCTCATCACTGGATAAAAGTATGACAACTGTTGCCAAATAATACATTTTTTCTGACATATGTTTATTACCATTTTCTACGACCTGCTGAAATATACAGCAAATCAGAGTTTCTACTTTACCCCTGCATTACCTGTAATTCTCCTGCCTGGTAGATACACTACACAAACTGCCATCAAAATATTGTCACTGAAGTTCAAAAGGAGTGCCTTTAAGATGCAAAACTACATCAGTGTTGTGATTGGATAACTTAATTCTGTTCACACAAATGAAAGATTTTAATATGAGTAGGTTTCTCCAAAAGTAATGCCTCCTGTTTATTTCCATGGAAACTATAGCAGATACAAAGAGCACAATACCACAGAACAAAATCTCAGCTAAAAAACACTATTTTTCAACATAACATAAGCACCACCAGTAGATTTTTTTTTGGTTTTTTTGTTTGTTTGTTTTTGTTTTTTGTTTTTGCCAGCAATAAACAAGAGCATGCAAGCCATGCTCATAAAAATCTGTACCTGTAGAAGTTACCCATTATTGCTGTTGCCACTGTAGGAGGACATCTCCCACCGCCTCACTGTGCTCAAAACCCACTATTTGTTCTCCATAAATGTTCAGCAAGCATCAGTGAATGTCAATGGGTGCCATTGTTTTGTTCATGGAGGAATTCAGAGATACACCTTTGTTTCATAAGCTCTCCGGTGTTAGATGCCATTATTTTTTCAGCTGTCTCCATCTGCTGCCATCTGTCATACAGCAACAAAATGTAACACAATACTTGCAGAAAAGTTCAGCTTCTACTGTCACACCTCCAACATGAAACTCTAGCATTATAGTCCAACATAATAAAATATGAGATGATAATTTCAGAGCATCCCTCTTAAATGTTAAAGCACAAAAATCTACTGAAAATTAAGGTTTTTTTTTAAATGCAAATTTACAACATAGTAGGAAATGTTGAATATGATATGCTAAGAAAGATAAAATCCTGTAGAAAGTTCTTTACCCTTTTGCAAGATAAAAAGAGAATTAAAGGAAAAAAAAAAAAACAAATAAGCAACAATAACAAAGAAGCTGTAGTTAGCAAATCTATTCACATTTCTATAATAAATCAACAGTAGTTTACAATTATCATTTGAGGACAATCGAAAAACCCATGGGAATCAGAGGGGAGAAATCCACTTACTATGAATTAACTTAACTCAGGTAGTAACTTCAGTGGAAGTTTTTCTTTGCATTTCTGCCCTAAATATGCTCCAGTTTAGCACAGAAAGGGTTAAAAACAGAAGAAAAAGGAGCATTTGTTTTCAACATGTACATCAACATCTCAAGTATATCATATGAAATAATTATAAAATTGATCTTATGCCATTTGATATTTTCTTCCTGGAGTTCTACTGCCTGAAGATAAAGGTTTTTCTAGTGGATCATAACAAAATTCTTTTTTTTATTATGTTTCAAAGAAAGTTAGAAGCTCATGTTCTCTGGTGACAACCATGAAAGACATCTTAAAAAAAAAAATCTCTCTCCAGATTAGCTTCCAAATGGAAACAAACAAGCAAACAAACACAAAACAAAACAAAACAGATTATTATGTTTCTGAGGATTTTAAGCAGGCTCAAATTACAACTTTTAAGTCATTCTATGTTTCAATACTGGATAAATATCTTAAAGAACAGGACAAATTGTAAAGTGCTTTTCAGAAGGAGGAAGATTTTGAGCATACCTGTTTGCTTTGTATGTTAAGTGATATAATTACAATGAGATATATAATATTTTTTGGAGCATATATATCCTTTCTTTATCTTCTCCAGGAAACTAACCACCTAAATATAGCTATCTCTTGGAGAGCAAATCATATGTGATCTGTTCAGCAGCAATGATTATATTAGAAACTGCTGCAGGCAGGGATTTCTTGGTTTGAAGTAGCTATCCTTCACAGGGAGCTGACTAGAAAGTCACAAAACAACTTCGGGTAGTTAACAGATCTTGATCACCCAAGAGATAGGATATTATCATTGGTTAACTACAGGACACTGAGTTTCATGTCCTCCTTCCAAACAAAAGATAAGTATTTATTTTAGCCTCCTAATACATAATACAAGATATCCAGGGGAAGATTCCCATTCCAAACAGTCACCTGTTAAGGACATGCTGTACTGTGGTCTATGAACAAGAAAATGACAGAGATGGGGAAAAATTGACTGGGATGATTAGAGCTCATGTTGAGGTGTGCACTCAATTCTTGGAATAGGAAGAGCTCCATGGTCTAATACTACTGCATCTTCTACTAAAATCATGGTTTCCTGCACCTTTGCAGGGTGCACTTCTGCCCACCACAGTTTTCTTAGATGCCTTTGCATTTGCTTAAGGCAGAGATGAGTAAACCTTCTGTAACCAGCATGGCCAAAGAAAAGCAGCTGATCAATAGTAATTTATTTCTCTGACATGAATTAATACCTTATCCCCCCATTATAGATCTAAATAAATAATTATTCTTGCATTACAGCTTGTGTGGAAGAATAGTAAGAATTGATGAAAATAATCCTGTTTAATATCATCCTCTCGTTTAAAGTGTTCTTGATATCAATAATCCTCTACCTTCTTTCTCTTTATTCAGTACTCTCCACAGCATCTAGCAGACATCCAAATCAAGCTTTCCCTTGGACTGCACGGTATTCCTTTCACTCCAATACATACTTAATCTTCTGACAAAGCTAAGCTTTGTCCTTTTCGCTTTTAACTCCTAAATAATTCCCAGGAATTGCTCTAAATAGCTAGCATGCAATGTGGAGAGCTGAAAAGTCACTATTCTGCTGGACCTATGCGTCATATTCCCTGCTCAGTGACTGCATCTACTAACCCTGGTAGCTATGACACTTAACAGATAAATGTTTGACCAAGATAAACAAGCAAGCATAAAGGTCGGAGCTGCCTAGACTGACAGACCATGTAAGTTCTTTGATGGAAGTTAGGCTACGTTGTTGAGCTTTTGGGGAAAAGATAACTCTCCTTGTGGAGAGTAGCAGCTAGGAACTGTGAGCAGGTAACTGTTCAAGAAATCACTTGGTGTAACTCTGGATTTATTTATTTAAACTTTTCATTCGTTTATTTACTTGTTTTGAAAATAGAAGATCATTTCTGTGAATAGGCTGATTCTCTTTCAAGTGATTTGGATTTATTCTATATGATTAAGCCATGTGGTTAGTCGAGACAAATTGTATTTTATGACACATTTTTGAAGAAAAAATTTCCCATAAAAAAGGGAAAAATAAATATCATTACAGGAATTGGAAAGGTTATTGTATTTTTCTTTATTGCAAAAGAAGATGTTAGTTAATTTCATAAATTGGGACCATATTAGCTATAATTTATTTTACAGATGATATATCATCTTGAAGAAGTCACATTGCTTTGTGTCAAGCATGATTCTCCAACTTAGACGATGCCAAAATATGTGTAATATCATAACATGACATTTCAAAAGAAAACTATCCAAAATGCCACACCCTAAAACACTTTCTTTAACGCATTTCTTATCTTGCAATAATTTAGAGCACAACCCGTCTTAACAATTTTTATTTTGTGTTAGTTGTTACAGATAACTTCCAAGAAATTATTTTGCCAAAGGCTAAAAAGCTCTTCCTGTCAAGCATATGTGGCACTTTTTTTTTTTTTTTTTTTNTAGGATTCATATCTGTGTCATCTGCTAATAAGTAACAGGTCCAGGGTAGGAAAGATAACAGCCAAATTAAGTAAAACATTCACAGCATTGAGAGCCAATAAATGGACTTTTTCTGTATTTGTCCAGTAAAGTCAGAATTTCAAAAATGTTTCTGTGGATGCAGAATTTTGTATAACTACTGAAAAAAAGAACAATATGTAAGATTTTCAAATTGAGTTTCTCTGTTGCTAATTCACTGATGCAGTTTAAATGACAGTAAGTGTCATCATAATGAAACAGATAAAAAATTGTTGTTATAGGAACTGCTGTACCTGAATAAAACTAGAACATACAGCAAAAATAATAATTATTATTATTATTATTTAAAAAAAAAAGAATACAACCCAAACATGAAGTCTTGAAGGAGCCTGTGAATTTTGTGGCTAGAAACTGAAGATTGATGGTAGAAAAAAACCAAAGCTGGGCTAGCTAACTTAATAGTGGTATTACGTGGATGGAAACTGTTATCTTAGAAATTTATAAAAATGAATATAGTCATTTATATAAATTGGAATGTGCCGAAGACGATTTGAACTCATTTTAAGCTGCAAGCCAAAAACACCTGAATTACTTTTTGGATGGGTTTATGTGAGGTAGAAATCTGAGTAAACAATGGGGAAAACAAACAAACAAAAAAGGTATAAAAATTGTGTAATGACAGTGATAGCATCAGCCTGTAAACATGAAGAAAAGGCTGAAGACCAGTGGTGGTACTGAATACAGGTGTGCAAAAAATTTTTATCAGGGTATAATCACTTTTGCCCTAATCTTTCTTTTCTCTCAGAGGTACAAAAATCCACTGAGTCAGGTCAGATCAAGCATTTGGAAGAGTTTAGAAAGTCTCCCAATCTGAGGTTCTAGAGTAGAAGCTGGAATTCACCTTTTCTAAACACAGCACTCAAAATAGTGGTCCTCTTTCTCCCTCAGGAATTATCCAACTTTATTTACATACATATATATGTGACACAAAGCCAGCTTTTTTGAACAGGAAAATCCAGACAGTTGTCAAAGAGGTGGAAGAATTCATGAATACAGAAGCAGGGAAGGGCAACCATAAGTACCAAAGGGTACCTTGGAATACAGCTCAGACATGTTGGGTTGGATTTAAAGAAAGTCAAAACTGTAAGCATGAGAAGGGTATGGAGGGCAAAATTTAAAGGATGTGAATGATATGGCCTTCTTTGCTTTAGTCTTTTTTTACATGTTCTGTTCTTGGGCCTCACTGGTTAATGCATAAAGTGGCAAATTTTGGAGGACAGAGATACCACAGTAGGGGTGAATCAAGGAAGAGATGACCTAGTTAATGTGAATATGCACTTCTTGAGACCACATAGAATGAAGTTGTCCCCTGCCAATTAGGGGCTGAAAATGATGCTGGACTGCAAGTCTTAGAGGGCATGTAAATGATTAAAAGTCTAGTTAGCTATCAGGTCTGAATCACAATCCTCAAGGCTGTGGCTAAGAGGGAATTCAAGAGATGAAAATACTGGACTGAGAGTAACTTATGAAGTTCTGTGCCAGAGGCAGAAATAGTCTCGGAGCTTCAGATATGCTGATGCTTTAACTGGTACATGAGGCTGCCTTGCATCTCCTTAAATCTTCATGTAGGTATCAACAAGAAGTTCCTGTAAAGAGAACTGAAGAGGACGGAAGAAGAGGCAGCTATAACTTTCCATAATTTAGAAAAGGTAGAAAGAAAGAAAGAAAGTAGAGGATATTTATCTGCAACTATTTTTGTAGGTGAAAGGACAGGCTGATTTTTCTTACGATGTTTATAAGACTGCAGGGATTCTAAAATGCTTGACTCTCAGTTACTGCTATTCTAAACAAAAATATTGTGCATTTCTAAATAATTATTTGTAATCCACAAGCATACAGTTGACAAAGCGATTCCTGTAGAAGTTTGCAGGTCTAGAGAGTTCAGCAAATTTAAGGTTATTTGCTGCTCCAGTGGCTGATGTCAGAAGTGCTTTAGTACAACAGTCAGAATTTTGTGATGCTTAGCAGGATTGTTGCCCATGCAAGCAGAGAGCAGTCCATTCATGAGCTTTGGCAATAAAGACTAGAAAAGGATAGCTTCCAGGATGTAAATTACTGGCACAAACCTTCAGCTATTAGAGCTATAATTGTGCTATCAGTGTGAAGCATATTTTACTTCAGATTATAAATAAAACAGAAAGTCATTCTTACTCATTGTAAGAACACATTACAAGACTCTATGAAGTGAAACCTTGGTCTGTTAAATCTGCTGTTGTATTAACAGTTACGGTAGGAATCTTGCCTCTATCAGTAAGGCGGTAAAGTTCTATAAATATTTTAACAGGTATTTCTGCTGTGTTGCTTTGAGAAATTACTCATTGAAATGCTAAAAATGAACATGCTGGGAGTCCATCAAACTAAATGCAATACAGAGTGGTTTGAATCATAAGAAAAGGAAACAATAAAAGTTTGGTAGAGCTTTCCTGAGATGCGATAATGCAACTGTAAAGAGTTTTTCACTCTGGCTTGCTAGAAAGCTCCTCAGTAAAGAAACGTGTAAGAATTTTATTTATAGGAATATAACGTGAAAGGCATGATAAGGCTCTAAGTGCCTTATGGGAACAGTATGGAACTCATAGCATCAATAACTGATTGCACCTTAATATGATAATTGGACATGGGAGAATATTTTCATGCATAAGTTTAAAAAAAAAATGCTTTTTCTAAGTAAATAATTTTTTAGTCTTATTTTTATTTGACAACTGAAAATTAACAGATTTTCCCCTTCTCATGGTGCTTTTTCATGTTTCAGTATTTTCCAAGGGAAAAAAAATGCAATCAAATAAACATCTTCTGGCTTCCTAGAAGCAAAAAGCAATGTTGAAATCACAGATACTTGTAATTCTTTAAACTATGTCTTTCTACCATGTATTCTTAAACAGTACAAATTATTCATTATGTAATTAATACAGTAGAATACAAGAGGTAGCCATTATTGTCAGAGAGAGTGGGTAATCTTTATCATTGCCTATCATTCCACATTTTTTGTGTGATTTTTATCTATTGTCTGCAACACTCACGGGATCACAGAATCACAGTGGTTGGAAAAGATCTCAAGAGATCATCAAGTCCAACTCTTCTGCTAAAGCAGGTAACATACAGTAGGTTGCACAGATGGGCAACTAGATGGGTCTTGAATATTTCCTTAGAAGGAGACTCCACAATCTCTCTGGGCAATCTGTTCCAGTGTTCTGTCACCCTTACCATAAAGAATTTCTTCCACATGTTAGTACGGAACTTTCTATGTTCAGGTTTTAGGCCATGACTCCTTTCCTATTGCTGTGCACCACTGAGAAGAGCCTGTAACTTAATTTAGCCTTCAAATTATTTATTTTTAGTCAAATGATGATAATTACATCTTATGTTCAAGAACTGTGAGTGGCTTTTTTGACTCTCAATACAAGAGGATTTTAAAATCTGAAACAGAAATAATTTATGGCCAAACCACATAAAGTTACCATGAAGGTGTTAAGTAAGTCTGAATGCACAGCTTTGGGGCATCTTTTGGTTTTGTGTTCAGCCAGATAATGTTCATGGTTATTTCGTTTCACATCACCGAAAAAGTAAGTTTCAGCCAAGCTGAAGATATTTACAACTTTATAGAAAATGCAATCATTCTTATGTAAGTGCTTTCTTTTTCAGTGACACCTTATATCTGTTTTGTAGGTTTGGCCTACATTTCAAACTACAGTAATTATAGTAATTCTTTTATACATAGTTGAGAGAAAGTGGAAGGAAGTGGAATGTTTTCTTCCTGCTGTCCGAAACAAACTAAAAAACCTTGGGCTTTCGTAAGTGTAGTTTCCAGATGATTCAGGATTGAGGTTCTGCAAATACAATTATTTTGTCTATGCACATGTTATCTTATCTAAATTCATCTCTTCAAAATAAAGGTGCTTTTCAATATTTTTAAGAAAATCTATAGCAAGATGAAGTCCTTGAGGGAATCACCACTTTAATTTGAAGCAGTTGAGTAGCCTGAAATATCTATTTGATTTAACAAAGGACAGAAAAATATGGTCATACAGAGGCATAAGTCTTGACCTGGGGTAATGAAACCCCACAACAGTTTATAAACCAAGCCTGCCAAATAATCAATTACTTAGTCCTAAGTGTTCAAATCAGTGTATATGGGTCTTAGTGATATGAATCCTAAAAGAGTAAATAGGATTTGATACATCCTCAAATCATGCTTTGAAAATACACTTCTTATCTAGAGTTGTCTGAAGCTGAAAGTGAATATATTCGCTATGAGAAGCATACTTTTTCCACACAACAACTCTACAAAATCCATTACAGGACAGCCACACAGATATTTTAGTAACAAAAGAAAGTTTAGAGAGCTTAAAATCATAAGTGTCATGTGATTTTGTTGAGATGCAGGAAGGGTTTTTTAAATAAATGATATTTCCTAATCCAGTACAAAAGCAGTAACAGGCACTTAAGGATAAAAGTTACGGTACATAATGAAAAAAAATAAATAAATAGATTAAATATTAGTTTATAAGAAATATTTTTCCATTAGACAATAGAAAACATATATCAGTGTTAAAAAATGTGTTGTCTTACTACTAAACCCCTGAACTTTGCATATTCGGATGATACATTTTTCACTGATCCATTATTGCACTGTTAAATAACACCAAGTCCATTTGACAAATTGAATGTAACGTCATTGATATATGGTCTACAGTTTTCTCACCCATTACTTGTAATCCTTGCAAATTTATTATTTCTTACTAAAACAATTACTGATTCAACAAAAATAGTAGAAAGAAAATTGAAAGTTAGTGACATTCTCCATGAGTGCCCGGGGATAACACTGAACTGTTTTTCAGATGAGATTAAGAATTAACCACTTCAACTGTATTGGGTTCCATCTGCAAAAGCTGTATTCAGTCACTGGGAAAAGGCTAGAAATGTCAGAGAATCATGGGGACATTATTTCTTTTAATAACTATAAGTATCTACACATGAGTTATTCTCCCAGTCTCCTTTATAATAAAAACTGAGTAAGAGGAGTGTTGTTTTATATTCCTGTTTCTAAAACTGTATCATCCATGTGGCCACCATGTCACAATTTAAAAGAATAAACACCACCTTAAAATCAGCTCTGAGACTGGAACAAAGAACAACTGTTTTTCCTTGATGCATGGTGTGCTAACCACTAGTAAATAACTGCTTTCTCTCTGTATTCATCATACATATTGCACAATTCTTCTTTTACATGGTGGAGGGTGCTTTGACTCCAGACTCTTTTCTACTAGTCTGTACTACACAGGACCAGATTCAAACTGCAGTTTCCTAGCCTCTAAACCAGACTGTGCTGCAAAGTCTAGCATGAAATTCTAAGTATCTAAGGCGTCTCCATTACTTTTCATCCTTAATATATTGATTTTTTTTTTTTTTTTTTTTTTTTTTTTTTAATCTCAGTAAGAAGGAAACACCACGAAGCTGTGTAACCTACAAATGAATCTAGGCATCTAAATCAATGCATTTATTGCTTGTAATGGAAGTAGCTGAAAAGAAAATAAGCATGCTTTTTCAGGGATTATAAGATATTGCCATGATAGTCTACAAGTGCAACTCAAGGTTTTGCTAGGACTTTTATATATATTAATGATAGGTACAGATTCAAAGGAGTAAATAGAGATTCTTTCTCACTAACATTTAATATCAGTTGCCTCTCTTGTGCAGTAAAAGTAATTACTTTCTTTCTGTATGTACTGTTCTACTTTGTTATGTAGCAGTTTTCTTCATTTATATCTTTTGAATCTAAGTATCTCTAAAATTCTCACAGCTTTTCACGTCTATAAGGATCAATATTTTATTACTTTATAAAGTATTTGCATTCTTTATACACTCAAAGTATCTCGTAGATGTGCTTCTACGAGAAAATTACTCAAATGAGTATTAGGAACAGTAATAGTCCCTCTTAAGTATCCTCCTTATAGATCCTGCATAATACTTTTTCTTCCTTTTTCTGTTGTTTAGATTTTGGGATGAATAATCTGACAATACTAGAATACCTTGAACAGTAACAAACTGTGCTTTCTAGCACATTTTCCTATGTGCATTCTTTAACGTTTGCCATTCTTTAAATGCGATACAGATAAAACGAGTTTTACAATTTGAAGGATGGAGAAAAGTATATGTACTTATATATATACCTGCAACCTTAATTTTATAGGCTGTTTGCAACTTACTTTTGTTATGGTTGAACAAGCATTTATGGAATAAACATAAATGTGTATGGTAAATGTGTACAATTGGAATTGGATAAAGAAAGATGGAAGTTAAACCTCCTGTCAGTCTTTCTGCTTGTACTAATTTTAATTGCAGTGATTGTGTTATATGAACACTGAGGCAAGAGTCTGATACATTAAAATACTAATGAATTAACTAGCAGAGTGAATCTTTATCTGAGTAGGAAATCCGATGCAGAACTGATGAGCATACAATGTTACTATTATTTTCTCAGATCTGTAGTAAGAATTTGCTGCCTAAGTGTATGCTGAACTGCATGTTGTCTTTTTGCTGTTATTCCTTGATGCTACTAAAGATTCATAAGGAGAATTGGAAAGTGCAGAGGTGAATACTGATCCAAACATTCAATGGCAACTAATAATTTGGGATGTCACAATTTCTGATATTTGTAGCCTGACCTGACACCTGAATTTCTGAAAAGCTTTCTATATCAACACTTCAAATATTCAGCCACTGAATGTTTACTTCATGAAATTTACTTTTTAAAGAATATTTATTTTTTAATGAAAAGTAAATAATGCAACTTTCTAAAAACTCATTTTCTAATATGAGTACAGAGATTCAAGAGTCATTTTAATGCCTATTTCCTTTGTGATTAAAGGAAATCATAGAATCATAGAATCATAGAATGGCCTGGGTTGAATATCTTCTTTTAGCTGATTAAATGCAGTTCTTCTATTCTGCTTGAGTGTCAGTCACCAAAAGGATATTAGTTACAAGTACATATACCATTTTAAACCTTCTACCCTGTTATTTAATATATGTTCCCTACAGAAGGAAATAAAGATACAGAAAGTGATGTCCATCTTATCACATAGTATAATTCATATCCATGTCACTAGTGATAATAAAAACCAGACTTCCTGACAGTTCTTTACTATCTCATAGAAGGGAAGGAGAGAGGAGAGGAAGCTTACGATTTTCTGAAACGGTTATAGAAAGTGTAAACGTGCAATTTGATGAAATGCAAGTGGGAAAGACATCAGTCTGTAGGTAGAGCTATATGAACTCAGTTGATTATGTCAAGAGAGGTGATTTTTTTCTACAACAATTAAGTAAATATCCTGGGTAAATTAAATATAATTACTGGGTGAAATTTGGAGTTTTACTGAAATGAGGATAAATTTTGGGTTCTGGTGTCTGACTGAAGTATTGTCCCATTCTGGAAAATGATCAGTTCTTTTCCTGAGTCTGCTGATGGATGGTACGATACAGCTATTTCTAATATTTCTAACACTGCAGAAATTCTTCAGAAACTCTAAGCTGGAATACAGGGGTAGTTTGTAGCTGTGTGAGCCTATGAGTGGGTTGGATCTGTGTTTATATAATACATCCTTATCAATCCTATTTTTGCCAAAGGTGCAGTGGAGCAAGTGTAGTTTGTCCTGACTCAGGAGTAGCCAATATTCAGTGGGTAAATACACTCCTCTACAAGATGGGAGGTATGGGTATTGTATGGTGGTTTCCATATTCCTAAAAAGAGCTGTGGAGCTGGAATCTCACTTCTGTCTGTTTTTGTCTTGCATTTGATAATGCAGATTTCTAGCACCATAGGGAGAATTGCCCAATAGCTCTCTTTTCCCTGAATTTCTTATAGACTAGGAGTAAATGTCTTTTACTGTGATATGAGAAATGTGACTTCAGAGTTTCAGAACTGTAATGCAAAAAAATACTGCTTATCTGAAAAAAAAAAACAAAAACAATCTCTATCCATAATGGCATTTTTAAAAGAAATCACTTATTCTGCTGCATCATAGGCCCATTTTTAAGCATGATATTTGGATGCAGAAGCTGACGATAAAAACCTGGAGTAGAACTAGAGAGAGTGGCGAGGTGCTGGAACAAGCAGCCCAAAAAGGTTGTGGATGCTCCATCCCTGGAGGTGCTCAAGACCAGGTTGGATGGGGCCCCGGGCAGCCTGGTCTAGTACCAGATCAGGAGGTTGGTGGCCCTGCTTGTGGCAGGGGGTTTGGATCTTGGTGATCCTTGAGGTCTCTTCCAACCCAAACTGTTCTATGATTCTATGAAACAAAAATTTGGAGTTTCTAGATTGCCATTGTTTTCCAAATGACAGTGTTTCTGGGTATGATAAGCCCCCTGCAAAACTTCTGAGCAGGCCAGGGAAACAATTACTCTTCAGTGGCACTGGGATTAAGTAATATCGGATATTCTTTTTCTGGCAAATATACAACAATGGCCTTCAGAAAATCTGGATTTTTAACTGTGAAGGATCTAGTTATCCTCTCTCCATCCTTTCCTCTGTCTCTGTCTCTTTTTTTCATGGTTTTCTGTCCTCTTGTTCCTCTTTGTCATTCTGTCTTTGTCCTTTTCATTTTCTTTCTCCTTTACTTTTTGCTCAAATTCTCTTTTACTTTATTTTCTCTCCATCTGTATCTTTTCCTTGGTGAGCTAATTTGCCCTCATTCCTTCAGCTCAATTTGGGACTGTGTAGTTCTGAAAATTTTGAGTTGTTGTTGTCATTCACCCTACAGCAAGCTAAGAAACACAGTGGTAATAGTAACATTACTTTATCACACTGCTTCTTCTGCAGATAGCTCCCAAAGCCTTTTGCAAATTCTAGTTAGTATCACTTCTACTGTTCTGTTGATTAATAGTCTTAAGCACAGGCTTGTATGCCCAAGTGCAGTGGCAGTGAAACATTTTAGGAGTGTTGCTATAGGGCACTTTTCAGCGCTCAAGGGATGTTATTTAAAATCAGGGCTTGTCATACATTATGTTTGGCCATATGCTCTGACTGCTCTGTGGATACTGTTCAGCACTGGTGCATAGCCTCCAGTGTCAGATGTAAAACGAAACTCCAGTTTGAAATCTATACCTGTCATGTTTTCATGTTTTTTGGGTCCCTGAGCACTTCAGGTAATTCCAGAGACACCTGTTTGCCAGAAATAGTTTCAGACTTTGAAAGCAATATATAGGCTTATGATTTATGAATGTGTCTGACTTTTACACTTATTAAGAGTTTTGGAGTACTTGAAGTAAGCATTCTGTAAATTTTAAATTAACTTGGGACACTAAGAAGTATTTTCCTAAGAATGGCAGGTTTGGGAATTCTTAACATTTCCCTCATTTAATAATTAACGGTTTGTATTGTTTCGACTGGTCTTGCACCTGAATAAACCAAAGAGAAAATAGTGTGCAAGTGGTTTCTTAGTAGCTTAAAAGCTATTCAGATTTCTCAGAACTTTTCTAACCAGCTTGCTGAGGCTTGAGGGTTTATTAAAGCTTAATACTTCTCCAAGACTCCTCACAAGCAGCCAAGAATCAAGGAGATATCTAGCAGAAACCCATGTGATTATCCCTGTCCTAGTGATGATTACAGGAATTTCTAGAAGACTCACTATCAGTTTCTTCCCACTGGTAAAATATTTTTCAATAAATCAATTTAAAGGATCCTAAGCAACTTTGGGTGAAGTATCCAGACATAAAAGCTGCATAAGAGCTATAGTCTCAAAGCATATCACAAACACAATGCTTTTAAACCAAAATGTTTTAACCAGAAGCCTGAGGCCAATCACAAGAGATTTCAGGGCCCTGAGAAGACTTGTGTTGAATTCAGGTGCACAGGTAATGTTTTATTCATTCCTCTCAGTAATGTTCTCAAGAAGCAATAACAGGTCATGCAGAAATAGGAAAAAAGGCAGGGCAGGTTCAGACTAGATATAAGGAAATTTTTTCTTACTGTAGGAGTGGCCAAACACTTCCTATAGAGGGGATTAATGACCCATGCCTGTCAGTGTTCAGGGGGCACTGGATATTGCCCTCATTAATACTCTTTCACTTCTCTTCAACCTTGAAGTGGTCAGGCAGTTGGTCAGGCAGTTGGACTTGATGACTTCTGTAGGTGCCTTCCAACTAAGCCCTCTCAGATTCTACTAAGTTTACCAGAAAATATAAACAAAAATGTTTTTGTTTTTGAATTTGGTAACATTAGACACCTTGTCTCTTTCCTTAGTTCTTAAAACTATTTTAAATCTGTGTTACATACAAACAATTGTTGCAGATGCTGTATTTTCTTCCCTTTTCTGAAGTATATTTTAGCAATGCCTTTTTTTTTTTTTTTTTTTTTTTTTCTTCCTGGAGATGGAATTGTGCTATTAACAACACTTCATGTGGAACTTATGGAGCTGTTGTACCAGAAGCTACTATACCTGCACATAGATCAAATTTTATCTTTTCACTTATATGCTGGAGGAATCCCAGGCATATATACAGACTGGGAGGAGCAGTCGTTAAGACTAGCCCTGCAGAGAAGACCTGGGGTTCCAGGTGGATGAGAAATTTAAAATGAGCCAGCAGTGTGTTTTGCAGCTCGGAAAGCAAATGTATCCTGGACTCCATCAGAAGAAGAGTGTCCAGCAGGGACAGCGAAGTGATTGTCCCTCTCTACTTTGCCCTTGCGAGGCCCCATCTGGAGTACTGCATCCAGGTCTGGGGCCCCCAGTACAAGAAAGACAGAGGGCTGTTGGTGAGGGTACAAAGGAGGGCCACAAAAGTGATGAGAGGACTGGAGCACCTCCCCTACAAAGACAGGCTGAGGGAGATGGGCTTGATCAGCCTGGAGAAGAGAAGGCTGTGGGGTGACTCCACTGCAGCCTTCCAGTACCTAAAGGGAGCCTACAAACAGGAGGGGAGTCAACTCTTTACAAGAGTAGGTAATGGCAAGACAAGGGGAAATGGTTTTAAGTTGGAGGAGGGAAGATTTAGGGTGGATATCAGCAGGATGTTCTTTACCAAGAGAGTGGCGAAGTGCTGCAACAGGCTGACCAGAGAGGTTGTGGATGCCCCATCCCTGAAGGTGTTTAATGCCAGGTTGGATGGGGCCCTGGGCAGCCTGGTCTAGAATTAGATATGGAAGTTGGTGGCCCTGCCTGTGGTGGGGGGGTTGGAGCTTGATGATCCTTGAGGTCCCTTCCAGCCCAAGCCATTCTATGATTCTATGATTCTATTATAAGTCAAACTCATATTGCCAGAACTTTAGGAAAGAGAATAAAGACCTACTTAAAAAAATGAAATGCAGAAAAATATGTTTTATTTGACATTATTGTGTTAAATACAACAGGATGCTAGACAATCTCTCTGTTATAAAGTGCATTGATTAAAAAAAAAAAAATTGTAATTAATTTGACAGTATGAGCCTTAATAGTCTGCCTTTAATTTGGAGTTCCCAAAGATCAAGAATTCTAGAAATTCAAATTTCCTTAAGTTCCATTGGACTGTCAATTAAATTTGACTGATTACACTCACCACTATCCTATAAAGATAATCCACGAATAATTACTGTGCTGTGCAAATTGCAGTAAGAAAAGAATAATTTACAGACTTAGAGAAATATATGGTAATGTGCACCCAAGCCCTCTAGAAACTGGAATCTCAATTTTAATATTCCCAATGTCTTTCCAATGTCAGACTTAGTGATTTTTTATTGGATTCATTATAGTGCATTTCTGCTACAATTAGAAGATTCCTTAATGTGGTTCATGGCCCATACCTGCCAGATGAATCACTATTACATATACATGAGAAGAAAAAAGAAATGCAAGCTGGTAAATTCAGTTCTCCAGATTTGCATTGGGAGTGATATCTTTAGGATTCTGAGTGCTCAGGGAAAGCTCATTCTCTGGAGGTCTTTTTGAGCTCTGTATATGTGCAAGTTGGGCTGCTAAAATGTCCTTTCTTTAATATATATATATATTTAACCCGTTTGTATGATTGTCCGGATAAGAAGAACTAAATTAGATAATTCTGTCATTTGTGCCTTGAAAAAATGCTAACATTGAGTACAAGTAGAAAAAAATAGCTTGAAAGCTGAACATTATCCTTTAAGTAAATTTAGGTGATGTGGGGAAGAGAAGGATTACAAGAGCTAGTTATGGAATCTAGAGAATTAAGTCAGAGAACTCTTACTTACTAACAACTTTGTTGTTGTTGTTGTTATTTGTTTGTTTGTTTTTGAGTGTATGTGCTTGGTAGAAATCATTCCGAAACATGAGAAATGTGAGAAGAAAGATTGCAGTAAGACAAAAAATGAGATTCTGTTTCAAAAATAAGAAAAAAAAATGTGTTTACTAAATGTTTGTGATGTTTCTGAATTACTGAGTGGGGGTAGATAGAATATAAACGTCCTAATCAAACTTATTTTGACTCATCAGTGAGTTAATGTAATACAGCTATTGGTAGGGACACTTTCTATACAATCAAATAAATATACAATACGTATAGCCAAATGAAAGTAGTCAAAGATAATTAAGGAATTATTAAAGCTGTGTCACAAGTTATGTACCAATTACAGTAAATAGAAAAGAAGTGTATATGACATGGCCAACCTCTTTTCAGCAGTTTGTGGTAACAGGACAAGGGGAAACAACCATAAACTGGAGCATAGGAAGTTCCACACCAATATGTGAAGAAACTTCTTGACAGTGAGGTTGTGGATTCTCCTTCTCTGGAGATATTCAAGACCTGCCTGGATGCCTACCTGTGTAGCCTGCTGTAGGGGGCCTGCTTTGCAGGGGGGTTGGACTCGATGATCTCTGGAGATCCCTTCCAGTTCCTACAATTCTGTGATTCTCTGTGATTTCTTACATATGAGTGCATTTACAATACCTCAAATCAATCAATAAATCCTTTTGGCTTTCTTTTAACTTTTTTTTTTTTTTTTTTTTCCTGAGTGAGATTTTAATAAAGGAAAATAATTCAATTCTTAGAATTGTATATAATGAGGTACATGATAAATCTAGACACCATTAACTTCAGGAAAACTAGGGATTATCCTGCCACACACAAAAAAGCAGAACATTAACTCCATTATGTAAAGAAGTAAGACATGCTGTAGTCTTCATCTTAAGAGAGAATTTTAATTAAAAAAGTTCATGAATGTCTTCACTTTTATAGTAGAGGATAATCTCTTTTCAAGGAAATCTAGAAGAGTGATGTGTTAGCAGAACTATCAACATTTAACTTAACCAAAAAAAAAAGATTGTCATTTGAAAAAAATAATAATTATAATAATAACAGAAATCATTTAAAAAAAACAAAAAAGGAAGAAAAGGAAAGAGTAGTATGCCTCTCATTTTAAGCTTCCACAATTTTGCAGATTCTCTTTTTGAAGATAATGTATCTCATAATCGCCCTGGAGAAAGAGGGGCTTTAAGGCAATAGAAAATATTAATGTAAGGCAGGTAATAGTTACATCAGAGCCACTTTCTGCATCTCATTCAGTTAAGCTGCTGAGAGATTTTATTTTTTTTTTTGCAAAACTGATCTAAGAGTGGGTCTTTAGATGTGAACATGAATTACTGTACTGATTTAAGATAGATATGCTTTACTAAAACATTAAGTAATCATAGAATCATAGAATTATAGAATGATTTGAGTTGGAAGGGACCTTTAAGACTACCTAGTTCTAAACCCTCTGCTATAGGCAGGGACACCTCCCTCTAAAGCAGGTTGCTCACAGCCCCATCCAGCTTGGCCTTGAGTTCTTCCAGAGAGGGGACATTCATAACCTCACTGGGCAACGTGTTCCGGTGTCTCACCACACCCACGATAAAGAATTGCTTCCTGATATCTAGTCAAAATCTACCCTCTTTCTGTTTAAAGCCATTTCCCCTTGTCCTGTTGCTACTTTCCCTTATAAAAAGACCCTGCCCAGCTTTCATGTAGGCCCCCTTCAGTTACTGGAACGTTTCCTCGAAGCCTTCTCTTCTCTATGATGAAAAGCCCCAGCTCTCAGCCTGTCCTTGTAAGAAGAGGTGCTCCAGCCCTCATAAATCATATTTTATTTTATTTCTTTTTTTTTTTTTTTTTTTTTTTTGTATGTGCAAAATGGTCTCCTTTATATCCAATAATTGGGAAGTCGGTACTAAACAGGGAAAAGATGAAAACATTAAACAAAATATTCTGCTCATATGACTGGCAGTAGAATGTTGCTGTCAGTATATTTAATAGAGTTTCTATATTATGCTTCCAGATACATTAACGTAACAATGACATAATTTCAGAACAACATTTCTTTTAGAAAAATATATGCCTATTTAGAAATAGCCTTTTCCAACCTAAAAAAAAAAAAGAAAAAATAAAAAAATTAAAAAAGTCCTTGAAAGTTGCTGTTGTGATATCTAGTATGCCTGTATAATTTGCATTTCATAATCAGATATGTTTCTGTCTTTTGAATATTATTGTACTAATGTCCAATTGAAGAAAAAAAATGCAATAAGATTCTACAAAGATAAGCTTTTAGACATTGTCTTGCTGTGATGTTTGTTCTCCTGATGAGACAAACTGTCTGAGAGCATTGAATTCACATGGGCAGTGAATCACAGAATCATACAATGGCTTGGACTGGAAGAGACCTCAAATATCATTAGGTTCCAATTCCCCTACCTTCAGCAGAGTTGCCAACCACTAGATCAAGTACTAGATCAGGTTGTCCAGCGCCCCATCCAACTTGACCTTGAACACTTCCATACATGTGCAACCTCTCTGGGAAGCCTGTTCAGGTACCTCAACACCCTCTTAGTGAAAGAAACTTCACTCTATGGCATACAGAGGGCACACAGGAGAACAGTTATAAACAGTGAATTAGTCTAGAGAAAGGAGAATAAAGATAACATTGTAAAGATACCTGGTCTAATCTAAACACATCAGAGAAATAACACAGTTGTATTCATATAGTACAACAGTGGGATGCAACATGGCAGGGCTGAGGAAAGTAGTGGTGAGCAACCTATAATCTTCTGCGATGATTACAGAATAATGAGTTGGAAGGGACCCGTAAGGAACACCATTTCAACTACTGGCTCCACATAAGAGCACACAAAAATCAGACCATATGTCTGAGAGTATTGTCCAGACACTTCTTAAACTCTGGCAAGCTCTTGTGCTACTATCACTTCCCTGAGCAGCCTGCTCCAATGCCCAACCACTCTCTCAGTGAAAAATCTTTTCTTGATATCCAACCTGAATCTCCCTTGTTGCAATTTCATGACATTCCCTTGGATTCTATTACCCCTTCACTTCCCCTTGTGAGGAGCTGTAGTCCACAATGAGGTCTCCTCTCAGTCTCCTCTTCTCTAGGCTGAACAAACCAAGGACTTCAGCCACTCTTCATGCATCTTCCCCTCTAGACCCTTCACCATCTTTATAACCCTCCTTTCAACACTTTCTAAGAATTTTATCTTCTTTCTGTATTGTGGCATCCAAAACTGCACACAGTACTCAAGGTAAAGTTGAACCAGTGCAATGTGGAGCAGGAAATTCTAAACATGTAATGCACTGGTAGTAAATATAACTCCATATTGTATGAAGACTTCAACCAAGGAAGAGTTTACATTTTGGAGACACATTTCAAATCAGACACTGGAGAGTCTTGGGGAACAAAAGTAGCATAAATTCCCCATGATGGAGTAATAATAGAGTAGATTTCCTGGTAAAAAGGAAGAAATATGAATGAATATGAAGAGGCAATTAGGCTTGAGAGAACAACGTTTCCTGTATTTGTCACATTAATTTGCATTAACTAACTCACTAATTCAATTTGTGTTCAGTACATTTACTATGTCCTTTCATAATAGCTGTAGCAGGTAAGATGAGAAATGATAGACTATCTCTGTAATAAAAGACGTTTGAATTTCGAAGAAATTTCTAGTAGGATAGTGAGGTAATTTATTTCAGCGTTTAAAACAATGTAATTCCTGTCTCTGGAAGATTTTAAAGTAAGGTTAACCAAATATTTTCCAAAGTAAATAAAAGGATTTATATAGTTTTACAGAGATGCAAAAGACGACCTTTTCAGGGCTCATCTAACCCTATCTTTATAATATTTCATAATGTAATCATGCTTAATCATTTTTCTTTCAGGAAAAAGCACTGGAAGGTGAATAAACATTTATTTGTGCCCACTGGAAGCATGTTTATGTTTAATTAATGTGTTGTGTGGTCTTTAAGAGTTTCACATTCTGAACATCAGTCTTGTATTTGAAAGTATATAAATGTTATCTATGAATGTAATCAAAATTCTACATAAATCCATAAATGACCTGCAATCATTAATAATTCTGGAGAGTAAGATCATAAATCATTTGTGAAACCTTATTGGAAACCCAAACAAAATATCTTTTCTCTTTGACATACTACAGGACATGATCTTCAGCATTTCTGTTCTAGAAGTTAAAGAACTGTCATCTGGAAGAACTTCTAAAAGTTATGTTCGAGTGTTCTCAAGAATGAACATCCCCTACTTCTCAGACATTTGTACAACAGGTGCAGTGTTAGCTGCATTGTTTCACCTGGGACACAACAAAATGATGCTCTGAACTTGTGACAAACCTGCCTTCCTTAATAACCCCAGAATCACGATGTTGTATTCTGTGAGCTCCACATTTGTTTCTGTATTCTCTGTTAATAGTCAATTGCATGTCTTATTTCCCTTCATTTGCAAATGTCATTCAACATACTAATGAGGCTTAAATTAAAATGCATTGCAACAGAGGCATGGGACAATATGTTGTCTGACAATAGGGACATAAATAAGAACTTCAGAACAAAAGGCATATGTCTTAACAGCTTGAGCTAAAAAGCTAACTTCAAAGCGGGATGTTGTCAAGTGTCCCATCAAGAGTACTGAGGTATGTGTGACACAAATAGACATCATACAGGTGAGTAATTTGAAGAATAGAAAAAGGATGGGGATTGCCTAAGCAAGTCAGGGTGTCTGTGGCAGATGAGTGATTGAACCTCTGAATATTTCTAGTAGGAATCTAACTTACAGAAATGCACAGCTGCTTCTGTGAGGTGCTGGAGGTTGCTTACTATTATGACTCACAGGTGCTCAACATATTTAGGAATTAATACATTAAATTTGTTAACATAAAAGATATATTTTTTTAAACTCTAAGGTCCCCTAGCAATTACTCTATCATGCTACCTTTAGTCAGAATTTATCAAGTCAGGCTAGTGTAGCTTTTCTCAGGAGTACATTTGGCCAATGCTCCTGCACTGTGAGTAATTTCTACATTAGCACCCTTTTTTGTCACTTAAGCAACATGAGCTTTTTTTTTTTTTTTAATGAAGAATTCTTTTCTCTCTGCTGTACCTATTATGTAAGCATGAAGGACAAAAAGTGGTCAGTTTTTCCATAAAAGAGTGGCCCCCACTGGGCTCATGCATATTTTCTTATTAAATGGTTCACATGCCTTTACACCCATCACTTACTGGAACACAAATCAGTCAAGATTTGCATTTTGCTTGCTATTTAAATTTATAAACTCATGAGCTCACTACCTTATGACAAGAATATTTATCCAGGTTAATTGATAAAATCTCTTCAACATAAAGTGCTCTAGGAAACAATTTCAGAACATTTACATGTTGTATTAACATCTCATTATTTTATTCAATAGCCCCAGAGCAAGTGCAGATGTAGGATGAATAGAATATGTTTTCTAACAACATTTTCTCATGAAAAAGCTCATCTTTGAACATGCTATGTTATCTTTTGCTTAAGACCTAAGCTTCCTTAAGGATCAGTATTAACAGTCAAAACACAAAAATTCATCATGCTAGATTTTGAATACTGAATTCTTTCAGATAATAGTTTATTTGTTTGTTTCTTGTTTTAAGTTATCTTGAATAACAAATTAAAAGGAAATAGGAAAAGAAAACCACAACAGATTGACTCTGTGGTCATAAGCAATAAGTAAACAGCAATAAAGTCTGAATTTATTAAATAAATGATTCATTACAGGTTAGTACCCCAAGCTTTTTTCCAATCTCTGCAGCTGCTCTTGTTTGCCTCAGGACAGTTATCTATGAATTTGCATCATGATAAATGCATTCTTCTAGCAAGGAAACAAAGGAATGAAATAGAGGTTTAGAATTTGTTGTATTAGCCATGTATTTAAAAAAAAAAAACTTTTTAAAAATAGTACCTCCATTTTGACTGTTGCATTTGGTACTATTTCTTCCTGTTGCCCATAAGGCTTCTGATTTTTCCTTTAGTTTTAGGTGTTTCAAGATGAGTCATTTCAAATCATCGGGGTTTTTTTTTTGTTTGTTTTGTTTTGTTTTGTTTTGTTTTATTTTGTGGCAGCAGACTGAAAGCAAAACCTTGTAGTTTTCTACGTAGCTGGGAGAAGGAAGACTAACCGATGTTGTCATAAATGGAAACAAAGTTAAAATACTCATCTTCCACTGAAGTGAATGAAACCAGGGCAAAGGAGCCTGTCAATAGGAAGTCACAGCAACAAACAGTAGAACGATTCCTGCTTTATAAATGGTAATGTACTATCACCCTTTTATGTCCTTGTGAAAAAGAAATAGTTAGGAGGATATATATAGATAGGAAATTGTCCATATTTTCTTAATAAAATATAATATTACTTATTAAGCTATTGACAGTTTAATAAACATGAATTTTTGCCTTTAAATGGATAATTTAAATAGTTAGTCTTCTAGAAACAGATATTTATTCCACTCTTCTGCATCTAAAATTCTGTCTTCTGTTTTTCTAGATTTTCTTAAAATATGAGTGAAGGCTTTTTTTACTTCTGTCTTATTTTGCTTCTTGCATAATTCTCTTTTGTAGTAGCCCATTTCCTATAATTCTTCCTACTTTAGAGCTGTAAAAAAAATTCTGGCAAACATTATCAGCAGGGGAAAAAACAAACAAACAAACAAACAAAAAACCCAAACAACTAATTCTTATCTATGAAGTGTGTATAATTTTCACTAATATTTTTTTAAAATATTTATTGAGGCTTTCTTTTGAGTCACTCCCACATTCACCCACTCCCCTGACTTTTTTAATGTCTTACAAATGCTACTGACAGGTATGGGGATAAACACACCTGAGAAAAAGATTTATGTATTGATGAGAGACTACTTAGAAAACCTAGCTCTTTTAAAGAGTGATTTTGATGTCATTATTAGTTTCATCTGTTAGGTTAATGCTGAGCATTTGAGGATGATTTTAATGAGAATGGAATTCTAATCACAACAGGGATTTACTGACCTTCCTGTCTCTTACTGCTGGGTTTTGATATTTAGACATCATATTATTACATTAAGAATTTTCTACTTAAGTCATATTTTATTCTCTGAAGAAAAACCCTTCTGAATTCTGAGGTTTGTATCCAGGTATTGATACAGCTACCCAGATTTTAGCGTACAAAACTGCACAGAGTGTGGTTATCACAGAAATCCTGTAAGGAAACCATAGTAGAGAATAGAATCAAAGAATCATAGAAGCATAGAAACATTAAGGTTGGAAAAGATCTCTAAGATCATCTGTTCCAACCATCAACTCCTCCCCATCATGCCCACTGAATCACGTCCCTCAGTGCCGCACCTCCACATCTCTTGTAATCTTCTTAGGATAGGGACTCCACCACCTCCCTGGGCAGCCTGTTCCAGTGCCAGACCATTCTTTCTGAGAAGAAATTTTCCCTAACACACAACATGAACCTCTCCTGGTGCAAACTGAGGCCATCACCTTTTGTCATATCACAATCTCATGACAGAAATTTCTGACACTCACATCTTCTTTTATGTAGCTATAGGGAGCAACAAGGTCTCCTCTGAGCCTCCTCTTCTTCAGACTAAAGAAACTCAGTTCCCTCAGCTGCTCCTCATAAGACTGGTACTCCAGACCAATCATCAGCATCCCTCTGTTCTCTTTTTCTCCGTGGCTGGGAGCAGATAATGATTTTTTCTAGTGTTTCCTTGGGTTTATTGTTATGAGTCTTGAATACTTCCTGAGCAAGAAGAGGTGACATTACATTTAATACCCTGAACTCCAGGAGAGCAAAATTCAAGCTGCTCAAGGAACTGCTGTATGAAATCTCCTGGGAATCTGTCCCTAAGGGCATAGGAACAGAAAAAAGCTAGCAGCTCTTTAAGAACACCCTTCTGTGAGCAGAAGAGCTCTCCATCCCCCAGCAGAAGAAATTGAGCAGAGAAGGCGGGTGACCAGCATGGCTGAGCAAGGACCTGCAGCTTAAACTGAGGGAAAAGAGGAAAATGTACAGGAAGTGGAAGCAGGATTGTGTAGCCTAGAAAGAATATAGGGACATTGTCCACGTGTGTAGGAATAAGATCAGGAAAGCCAAGGCACAGGTGGAGCTGAACTTGGCAAGGGATGTGAAAAATAACAAGAAGGGATTCTAACAGGTACATTGGCAGGAGGAGACAGACCAAGGAGAGTGTTCCCGTTCTGATAAATGAGGATGGAGAACTGGCTTCCTCAGACATGGAAAAAGCTGACGTGCTCAGTAAGTGCTTTGCCTCAGTCTTCGCTGGTGGTCAGGCTCCTCCCCATGTCTGCCAGGACCTGAAGTGTGGGTGAGAGGAGCAGATTCCATCCTGCTGTAACAGTGAGATGAGTCTGAGACCTCCTTAGGAAACTGAACGTATGTAAGTCCATGGGGCCTGATGATATCCATCCTAGGGTTCTGAGAGAGATGGCTGATGTGGTTGCCGAGCCACTCTCCATCATATTTGAAAAATCATAGTCATGGCTGTCGGGAAATCCCAGGTGATTGGAAAAAGGGAAACATTACTCCCATTTTCAAGAAAGGGAGAAAGGACAGGGGAACTACAGGCCAGCTAGCCTCACCTCTGTGCCTGGGAAGATCATGAAGCAGAACCTCCTGGTTACCGTGCTAAGGCACATACGAGACAAAGAGGTGATCTGAAACAGCCAGCACAGGTTCACCAAAGGCAGATCTTGCCTGACCAATCTGGTGGCCTTCTGTGATGGAGTGACGGCATCGGTGGACAGAGGAAGAGTGACAGATGCATCTTCCTGGACTTCTGCAAAGCCTTTGACATGGTCTCTCACCACATCCTTCTCTCTAAATTGGAGACGTATGGATCTGAAAGATGGGCGGTTCAATGGATTAATTACTGGCTGGCTGGTTGCAGCCAAAGGTTCAATGGTTCTCTTACTGGCTGGAAGCTGGCCACAAGCGGTTTACCTCTTTACTTGGGACAAGTGTTCTTTAACATCTGTATCAATGACATAGATGATGGCATCAAGTGCACCCTCAGCAAGTTTGCAGATGACACCAAGCTGAGTGGTACAGTCAATACATTGGAGGGAAGGGAAGCCATTCAGAGGGACCTGGACAGGCTGACCATACTGAGATTCAACAACACCAAATGTAAGATATTGCATTTGGGCTGGGGCAATCCCAGGTATTTATACAGACTGAGAGAAAAACACCTTGAGAGCAGCCCCGTGGAGAAGAACTTGGGGGTCCTGGTAGATGAGAAGCTGGACATGAGTCAGGAATGTGCACTTGCAGCCCAGAAGGCCAACTGTATCCTGGGCTGCATTAAAAAAGGGGTGGCCAGGAGGGAGAGGGAGGGGATTGTCCCGCTTTACTGAGCCCTTGTGAGGCCCCATCTGGAGTACTGTGTCCAGACCTGGAACTCCCAGCACAAGAAGGATGCAGAGTTCTTGGAACAGGTCCAAAGGAGGGCCACTAAGATGATCAGAGAGCTGGAGCTCCTCTCCTATGAGGAAAGGTTGAGGGAACTGGGCTTGTTTAGCTTGGAGAAGAGAAGGCTCTGGGGAGACCTCAGTGCAGTCTTCCAGTACTTGAAGGGAACATATAAACAGGAGGGGGAACAACTTTTTATGAGGGTGGATAGTGACAGGACAAGGGAAATGGTTTTAAACTGAGACAGGAGATTTAGGTGAGATATTAGGAGGAAGTTTTTCGCACAGAGGGTGGTGAAGCATTGAAACAGGTTGCCCAAGGAGGTCGTGGATGCCCCATCCCTGGATGCATTGAAGGCCAGGCTGGATGTGGCTCTGGGCAGCCTGGTCTAGTGGTTGGCGACCCTGCTCATGGAAGGGGGATTGAAACCAGATGATCTTTGAAGTCCTTTTTAACCCAGGTCGTTCTATCATTCTATGATACTTATCACATTCTTTAAATATAGTACAGATTTTAAGGATATCCTTCCAAAACCAATGAAGTATTCTGGTCATTTGTTGTAAGTTTTTGCTAGATAATTCTAAAGAGAGAATAAGTCACAGTGTGACATTTGGATTTTTTTCTTTTTTCTTTATTTTTCTTTATTTTTTTCTTTTTTCCTTATTAGGATTATTAGGACAAACTGAGTTGTTTAGATATGTCACATGATTTTCGTGAGAAAACTTAAAATAGTTTATTTTTCTATTTTACTTATATAGGTATTTTCTAGATGACTGGGTCTTTCTTCTCTAGTTCCACTTCTCTTCTGAAATTCTATGCGGAAAATAAAAACAAAACAAGCCCCCCACTTCTTTCCCCCTTCCAAAACTCATGAATCTGCAAATAAATAAATGATGCAAACTGAAATAAAAGAAAATTATCTGTGGACAATCCTAACCATAGAAAACTTTGCAGGAAGATTCATGAAAAGCAAACACTTTTATAAGTTGTTGCTCTTTCTGTTTATGATTGTGTTAAATGTAAATCTTGCAAACTTTATGAAGACAGAATGAATATTTAACTCCAAGTTGGCAAGGGGGTTGTCTGGTAGTTTATTTTTGGTTAAAATCCAAGAAAGTCATACACAGAATAGTAAGCATCATAATCCAGAAATGCGATCCTTTTTTATTTTATTTTGTTTTATTCTATTTTATTTTTTATTTTTATATTTTTTTCTGGAGTCTCTGCTAAATTTGATTCCAGTGACACAGCAACACCCAGAGGTATCTGATCTCTTGAGCATCACAAAACTGCTTCTGTCCAGGAAGAGAAACATGGAAAATGATACAGAGCTGGGAGGGGGCAGAGAGAGATTTTTATTGGAAGCTGTTGAAGTGGTTGCTATGAGACATTCTCCAGCTAACACAGGCACAGCAGCGCGTGTAAGGCTGATAAATCGTACCTCTTGTATTATACCTTTCCATTCTGCGTTTTTTTTTTTTTTTAACAGAGCTTTTATAGTTGTTTAAGATCAGAGGCAGCATCTGCCAGTTGCTTTTTGTTCCCTTTTTCTCCCTTCTTCTGCCTCGTGCAAGATGGAGCTAGAAAACGAAATGATCAGCTCCTCCAGCAATTCTTCAGCAGGCTCCAGAGAGTACAAGGTGGTGATGCTAGGAGCAGGGGGAGTTGGCAAAAGCGGTAAGTTTCAGCAGCAGCATATCTGCAGAGAAATTGGGAATTGGGAATGTAAAGTTGAAAGAAGAAGAATGATTAATGAGGGATTTCATTCTTCTTCTTCTTTTTTTTTTTTTTTTTTTGCACATTGTTTGGATAAAAGGGTCTATAATTGGTGGTTGGGGCAGTGAGTCAGCTTAATTTGTTACAGAGTGAGATATTATAAGCCTTTTTTAATTTGATATTTTTGCAAAACCACCTTTGGCTCCATTGTATAGAGGAAAGAGTGGTCAGTTCGCTGCTGTTAGTGTAACTGTAAGTGC
>JACDJE010000352.1:493872-552446 GCA_016647715.1 Pavo muticus
AAGGAATTAGACAATTAAGAGACTGAAAAAGGAGGAAGACAATTTGTCACTTACTGACTAGGAGTTTCCAATATGGAATGGGTATGAAACATTTCAATGTAATATTGAGATAGTCCCTACTGCTCGAATACGAATAGAGAAAAGAATTGATGTAATATTGTAAATCAATAATTAATATTGACTGAAGTGTAGACTAGATTAATTTACACCAGATTAAAAGCAGAAGACGTCCAGAAAGATTATTTCTATTATTTGAAATGAGGGCGGCATTTTCCTAATGATCTACACTCACTGTCCAGGAAATTACATGTCTAGCTACAATAACAGCATCAGAATTGAATAGGGATGAGAGAGAAAAAGTTCTATTTCCATCTTGGATTTTGATAGGTAAGTGATATATAGGATGACATACTGACAGTATCCTAGCTTCTTTCTCCTTCCTCTCTTTTCTCCTTCCCTTTTTAAGCCATGATAAAAAGAGTAACAGTTGGGGTTAAGTTTCTGAGTGGGAAATCTCTTTTAGATAAAAGACTTTCAGTACCTCATTTTATTCGATATTAAATACTTTAAGTAATAAATTAATTTTCCTTAATAGCCAACTCACAGAAGTTTTAGAAAGCATCATTTTATCCTAAATATAGTTTCCTTTTATGGATCACCTGGGTAATCTGATCTCCTGTTTCCCATCCTCTTCTGTGTGACTTCATACTGTACACATGGAGGTCTTTTCACTGAAAACTTCACATTCATTTTGATGGGCTGTGAGTAGTCATTATATGTGTGGACAGGTAAGTATAAGGAAGAGGGCACCAGTGATGGATGTCCTTTTAATGTTCGTATTACAGAGTATTCGCCTTGGGTTTTCAGTCTTATTCCTTCAGTTGTATGTTCCAAGATAACAGATTATCCAGGATGACAGTCAATCTCTTGTTATTTGGTCTACTCAGTGTAGCAGAAGTTCCAGAGTTGGCAATAGAAGTTAAGCTCAGTACATTCATCTCTGAAACCTACCACAGAAGAGTAATAATGTGTAGACAGGGAGTGGTTTTAGAGTTGTGATTTATGGATTTGAACATTTCAAAATTAACTCCAGAAAAAAACACCAAAAACATTAGACTTCTGAACAGATTTGTGGCAGTGATGTTTAGTTAATATGTATGAAGTTACTCACCTGGAAAGGTATTTCTCTATCAATATTAGAGATTATAGATTCTATAGAGTGATTTAACCCTTTAAAGTTTTCTGTTTTTTTTTTTTTTTTTTTTTGGTCAGAATAATACACCAATTTATTATCAAGCGCACCTATATATTTTGCATGGGTAGATAAAAATAAAGCTAGAACAAGGAAGTAAAATGAAATAAAAGAATGCCAGCTCTTCGGTAAGGTATTTGGACTGGTATCGAATGCCCTTGCCGTGGGCAGAAAAAAAGGGATGTAAAGGAATAATTTGAAAAAAAGTGATTTTTTTTTCACAGAGTTTCATTTGACTAAATTCCATACTGAAATTAAACATTTCTAATACTCACTGAGTGTGTGTTTTCACTTAAAAAAACATTTCAACACTGTCTTCTCTAGTTTTATGACAAATATCAGGTTAACCCAGTACTGTTCAAACTTATCTCAAGTTGACGGACAAAATTAAACCCTAAGAATTCTAGTGTATTTGAAACAGATTTTGCTTACAAATACCTTTTTAGGCTCACATCTGAAGGATGAGCCTGATACTATCATGATTCCTAACTCTATGCAGCTCAAACTTTTGGTTTCAGCTTTGTTTCACAATGTTATAAGCACATATACAATTGCTCCTAAATCCTGAAGCCAAGCCCTAATGATTTATATTTTGTTAGATAATTACACTAACAACAATAATTAATTGCTGTCCTCTCTGTAAAACAATAGCAATGATTAACTGAGGGGATGTAGAATGACTTCCAAAAGAAGCAAAAAAATTGGTATACCTAAGCAAGTTAATAAAATAGAAAACCTTTAATACATGAAAAATTATTACTATCTAGGCATCCTTCAAATATTATTTGTATTATTCCATGATCTAAAGATACTTGCATTTGCTGAGTTGAATGAGAGTAGCCTTCAGATCTTTTTTTTAAAAAAAAATATTATTATTTACTAATATTAATTAAAGTTTATTTATGTAAGGGTGAAGACAATTTATTGTTGTTTCTGGTAACTAGAATAATGTGTTTACCTATGGAAAAGACGTATTAGATGCAAAATAAATGTCATGCTACCTGCCCTACGAGATTGACATTTAAGATTTGAAGATGAAGTTTTTAAATTTTCACAATCAAATAAATATGTTCTTGCTAGTAAGTTGCTTTTAACAGAAGAGCAAATGTACATTTTTTTCAAGAATTATTTCTCAGAGTGACTGCTCACTAATTTGCTGGAACTTTTTTTAAAAAAAAAAGAAGAAGAAGGAATTATCAAAAAAATACCTGGAAACTTAGGTTAAACTAATATATTTCTAATTGGAATATATAGGTTTGGGGAAAAAAAAAATGGATATGCTTTTCCATGCTTCAGTCTTAAAAAGCAAACCAACAACAACCAAAAGAAAAAAAAAAAAATAGGAAGAGAAGGTATTAAGGAAAACTTTCTCTATGGATTGTTTCAGGCAGACAGAGAAGAAATGTATTTCTTGGCCTGTTTAGCAAATATTTGCTTTTGCTATTTATTTCCATCTTACTTTGTTAAATGTCCTATTTCTGCAAATACAAGTGACTCAGCTGATTAGTTTCAGGATCTTGCATACAAAATAAGTTCAAAAATGCATGAAAACAATAATGATTTTGTGATGTATGAGCTTGTGTAATATGGATTAGATTAAATGCCTAATTTTGCTTTTATTCTTTGATTCAGATCCAAGCTGCTTTTTTGGACTAGTTTTGCCACTTATTCAGAATTAATACAGAAATTTCACTGTCTATTAATTTCAAGCATGTCCTAATACTCAGAGTTCACAGTAAATAGAGACACTTCTCAGATCATGGAGTGCATTCTGGAGAATTGATTCATTTCAGCTATTTGTTAATCCCTTGGAGATAAATTAGTGTATGATACAGGCTACATTGGAAGAGTAAAGTGAGAGGTTGCACTGACCTGAGATTGGAAAGTAATATTTAGTTCTGCTGATACAGGTCATACACCAGGCTAAGTATCTAGAATACACTTCAAAAATTAATCAGATTTAGTCAATAGGTGGGGCTTTTTATTTGTTTGCTTGTTTGTTTTTTTTCTCTTTCCTGCTACTTACACTGTAGAACTATACTACAATTTCTCCACATCTTTCCTAGTCCAATATTGTCACTGTCTTGTCCTCAGTATTCTCAGTAAGATACAGCTGTGTTTCCCCAGATGCCTGGTAAAAATGATCACTGGAAAGAGACTGGAATTCTGTTATCTTCTGAGCCAAACCAGTATCCAAAAGGAGAATAAGTTACTGCTGAATATGAGTTGACTTGAAACAAGTAGACTTTTGAGTGACTAGGCTGTGGATTGCAGTTAAAGGAAACCATTTTTTTTTCCTTTTCAAAGTCAAAGTATAATTTGTGGTGTCCATTTTTGTGCTGCTTCTCTTGTAAGTGTAAAAATTCCCTTTTTTTTTTTTTTTTTTTCTAAGTGGAACAAAAATAGGGACACTCAATTAACGCAGAGGCTTGTCTTCACTGAAAATATTTGTTTCCCTTCCTCCCTCCACCCTCCATCCTCTGCATGGGGGAAAACAAACAAACAAACAAACAAACAAACAAAGAAAAAAAAAAAGGAAAAAAGGCTTGTAGTATAATCTAACAATCTATCTAGTAGTATTATCCAGGGGTTGGTACTGGGTCCAGCCTTTTTTAACATGTTAATCTGTGACGTGAATGAAGGGAGAAAGTGCACCCTCAGCAAGTCTACTGATGAAATGGAGATAGGAGAAGTGGCTGACACACCAAAAGGCTATGCTGTCCTTCAACAAGAAGTGGGTGTACTGGGGAGTTGGGCATAGAGGAGCTTTTAGAGGTTCAGCAAAGGCAAGTGCAGAGTCATACACCAGAGGAGGAATAAAAACATTCATCATTAATAGGCTAGGTCTTGGCCTGCTGGAAAGGAGATCTGTGCAGAACCTGAATGTCCTGGTGGACAACAGGTTAAAAATGAGCCAGTAGTGGGTCCCTTAAGGCCAGGAAGTCCAATGGTATGCTGATGTGCATTAAAAAGAGTGTGCAAGCAGGTCAAGGGCGGTCATCCTCTACCTCCCGCTCTACCCTGCCCTGGTAAGGCCACATCTGGGGTACCGTATCCAGTTCCCCAGTTCAAGACAGAGAATTATCAGAGAGTCCAGCAGAAGGCTACAAAGATTATTAGGGACCTGGAACATCTCCTTTATGAGGAAAAAGTGAGAGATTTGAGATAGTTCAGTCTGGAGAAGGGAAGACTGAGAGGAGATCTTATCATTGCTCTTAAATATCTAAGTGGCAGGAGTCAAGAGAAGGGATCCAGGCTTATTTTGGTGGTGCAACAGGAAAGGGAGCAATGGGCACAAATGGTTACACAGAAAGTTCCATATAAACGTGAGGTAGAACTTTTTTGCTGTGTGGGTGACAGAACTGGAAAGGCTGCCCAGAGAGGTTGTGAAATCTCTTGCTCTGAAGATATTCAAGACCAACCTAGGAACTTGCTAGTGCAATCTACTGCAGGGACCCTTCTTTACTGATGGTTGGACTAGATGATCTCCAGAGGTCCCTTCCAACCCATACAACTGTATGATTCTGTGATTCTGTATGTTTCTTTGATATTTATATATGTATATATGTATGTATACATATGTATACATATCACTGACTGATATGTATATACATATATACATATCACAGAAACATACAGAATCCTATGTATATATAGGAGGACATTTTCTGAAAATTGAAGAAGAGGGCTAGCACTTCTTAATGGAGAGGTAATGAGTTAAATGGTAAAATTAGAATTAAAATATGTAATTAAAGTTGTATGAGATCATTTGGCAGTCACTTCCTTTGTTCAATAAAAACAGCGTATCTCCTTAAAGATATGCTTAAAAGCAAAATTGGAAATATTTGTTGTGTTAGAAAAAAATCATTAACATTCCTTCACATGTGGCTGAAGTTCATCCTCTAGATTATGAGGGCTTCTGCATACCTGGAAGCATGCTGAGGTGGCAAACCAATAATAATAGTCACCTGACGTATCTGTTAGAAGATCTGTTAGCTTACCTCTTGCAAAAACCTACTCTCTGTTCTGTCAGTAGAAATGGGATTCATTCATTGAGCATCTCCATCCAGACCTCTTCTAAATGAACAATGTTTTGAAGAGATTAAAGTTCACAAAATAATACTTTAACGAATCAGCTTCTTACAGCGTGAATTATTGAAAGATAATTTCACTTAGACAGTGAACATTTCATTGAGATGTGTCCTGCTCTGCTTTTCTCAATCATAATGCTTGCTATTAAAGAGGCAGAAAAACTCTGGGGCTGTTTGGTAACAATAAGAATTGAACTCTCACAGACCTTCCTGATTTCAATCACACATAGATCAACCATTTGAAATACCCTGACAGAAGTAAGGGAACAAGCACTATTTCATGACAATGACTGGGCACTGTCAGTATCTTTGCTGAAAACAACCTGCTGAGGCAGCCACAGGAACTGTTTCCCATCCAAACCACCCCTGCTGCTGCACTGAGCCATCTGCAACCTTTTCAGCACATGCTATCTGCTAGAATTTGGATGACAAATGGATGGCCCCAAATTAGGGCCAGTTTTGAAAGCATGCTTAGGAAACAGATTTTTTTTCCTTNCTTTTATAGTTGTTTAAGATCAGAGGCAGCATCTGCCAGTTGCTTTTTGTTCCCTTTTTCTCCCTTCTTCTGCCTCGTGCAAGATGGAGCTAGAAAACGAAATGATCAGCTCCTCCAGCAATTCTTCAGCAGGCTCCAGAGAGTACAAGGTGGTGATGCTAGGAGCAGGGGGAGTTGGCAAAAGCGGTAAGTTTCAGCAGCAGCATATCTGCAGAGAAATTGGGAATTGGGAATGTAAAGTTGAAAGAAGAAGAATGATTAATGAGGGATTTCATTCTTCTTCTTCTTTTTTTTTTTTTTTTTTTTGCACATTGTTTGGATAAAAGGGTCTATAATTGGTGGTTGGGGCAGTGAGTCAGCTTAATTTGTTACAGAGTGAGATATTATAAGCCTTTTTTAATTTGATATTTTTGCAAAACCACCTTTGGCTCCATTGTATAGAGGAAAGAGTGGTCAGTTCGCTGCTGTTAGTGTAACTGTAAGTGCTCATGTCACTTTCTGAGGGGTGATGGATAGTGTGAACGTAACTTGTTGGCCTCCTGGACCTTGTGCCCAAGCAGAAATGTTACTAACTGCAAAGTCAGCTGTACTGTGCAAAGTGTGGAGGATGTCTATAGTGACTCTGTTTTCTTCCCCGCAACTCCTGACTTTTTGCTGAGCATTATTGTGGCTCAGCTGGTGTTGGTTTACTCTCCTGTCCCATCAGTAAGAGAAGGCATGTCTGAGCCTCATTCCAAGAGATAAAGAAGACTTGCAGGATGTTTTAATATCACTGTCCAGTGCTGGCAAGATATGCCATTATTTTCTCTGGACAATGTTTTCATTTTCCCAGATTTTATCATCTTTGATTTATTCTCACTGACAGTTACATTCTCTATTCTTAAAAAGACTTTGGTGAATGTGCAGTGTTCGTCTCAGAAGCCAGTATATTGATCTGACTACATAACAATCATTTAATTACCTATTTTGGAAATTCAAAAAGAAAAAAAGAAGAAAACAAATAAACAGAAAAAAGTAATTTAATAACATAATGGATTCCAAATAAATTTCAGGATAAAAAAAGTTGTAATTCTAAATTGTAATAATTGTGTAGATTAAACAAGTTTTATCTCCTATTCAAACAACAGGGCAAGGTGCAGATATAAAAGATTAAATAGAGCTAGTGGATATAATTTCCTGTCTGTATATGTTACCTCTGATTTGTTGTTATGTTTAGCTTCAACTTCAGTGCCCCATCTTTCAGTGACAGCTATTTCCCACCAGTATTGCTTAACCAAGGAAATAATTCTGGCACAGGTGTTATGCTATGATCACTATATAAAATGGGGAAGAATGCTTATCTCAGAGTAACTTTCTGCAATTTCAAATTAACTTGTCCATAGTAAAGCAGTTAACAAGGATGTATGCTGGAACTTTCGACATAATGTCCCCTTTTTTCCCCTTCAATGTAGCCAAAAGATGGAAGCAATTTTTTCCAAGCACATTTTTGTAAGAACCATGTTGTTTTGAAAACAAAACAAAATAATAATAATAATAATAATTTTTACAAATTGCGAAGTGTACCATACTCGTATCATAAAAGTATCACAACACCCGATTTATATACACACTGAGGAAATATTAATGTTTCCATTTCCTGTTAAGAGTTTTAAAGCATGAGTTTAAAGAGACAAACAAGAGTTTATTCAAATCTTATTGTTTCATTCTTCAGAAAACATTAGCTGATGAATTAATGAGACTAAAACCCTCAGAGTTGTGAATTACCCAAGGTAATGACACATCTCAGAAGATGAGAAAGATCAGATAATTATTTAAGAAGAATTGGACATCTTTGTGACCTAGACAAATAACAATGGGATGAAGCGTCTAGTTGTGACTTTCAGTGGGATTANAATAAAAACAGCGTATCTCCTTAAAGATATGCTTAAAAGCAAAATTGGAAATATTTGTTGTGTTAGAAAAAAATCATTAACATTCCTTCACATGTGGCTGAAGTTCATCCTCTAGATTATGAGGGCTTCTGCATACCTGGAAGCATGCTGAGGTGGCAAACCAATAATAATAGTCACCTGACGTATCTGTTAGAAGATCTGTTAGCTTACCTCTTGCAAAAACCTACTCTCTGTTCTGTCAGTAGAAATGGGATTCATTCATTGAGCATCTCCATCCAGACCTCTTCTAAATGAACAATGTTTTGAAGAGATTAAAGTTCACAAAATAATACTTTAACGAATCAGCTTCTTACAGCGTGAATTATTGAAAGATAATTTCACTTAGACAGTGAACATTTCATTGAGATGTGTCCTGCTCTGCTTTTCTCAATCATAATGCTTGCTATTAAAGAGGCAGAAAAACTCTGGGGCTGTTTGGTAACAATAAGAATTGAACTCTCACAGACCTTCCTGATTTCAATCACACATAGATCAACCATTTGAAATACCCTGACAGAAGTAAGGGAACAAGCACTATTTCATGACAATGACTGGGCACTGTCAGTATCTTTGCTGAAAACAACCTGCTGAGGCAGCCACAGGAACTGTTTCCCATCCAAACCACCCCTGCTGCTGCACTGAGCCATCTGCAACCTTTTCAGCACATGCTATCTGCTAGAATTTGGATGACAAATGGATGGCCCCAAATTAGGGCCAGTTTTGAAAGCATGCTTAGGAAACAGATTTTTTTTCCTTTTCTTACTGCTTTCCTCTCTCTCTCTCTCTCTCTCTTTTTTTTTTTTTTTTTTTTTGTCCATATTTTCCATTTTACTTATTTCCATACCTCTGTTAATCATTTTCCAATTTTAATTTGTTCATTAACTGTAATTAGCTTCCTTCAAGATTTTCAAATTATTTATTTATTTATTTATTTCCAACACAAGGAGAAGCTAGGAGAAACTGGACACATTCTCACACAGCTCCACCGACTGGTATTGGAAATTAGTGTAATGTAGTGTCTCAGATTCACAGAGAGTGAAAAGACACCTTGTTGTGAGCTACAGTCATTTGTTAGAAAAATGCCTACCCACTAAACAGATCCCAGGGGAGACACTGGTTGAAATCACTTAGTTTCAAGCAGTACAATGAATATCCTGAAAAAAAATCACATAAGATGGTGGTGGTATGACACAAGAGGTTGAACCTTCCCACCAAGTGTTCTTTCATTGTTGCTGTGACAGATGGCAGCAGAGGGGCAGTCTGACTGAACAGTGTCTGGCATGGAGTGTATGTGAAGCAAAGGTGTGGAACTGAATTCCTCTGTGCAGAGAAAATTGCACCCATTAACATTTGTTGATGCTTGCTGAACATTTATGGAGACCAACCAGTGGAATGTGTGCAGTGAGACAGTGTAGGGTGTGTCTCACCAGTGGTGACAGTGGCAGTGAGTCACCTCTACTGGCATTCAGTGGATCTTGACTTTTGCTGACAAAAATGTATGGCTAATAGTGATGACAGTGTTAAAAAGCAGTGATTTGTAGCTAAGCATTTGCCCTATCAAATGTTGTTATTAAGCTCTTTGCATCTGTTGCAGTTTCCATGGAAACAAATAGGAGGCATTACTTTTGGAGCAATCTACGTATTTATTAAAAGAGACCAGAAGGTGGATTCAAAAAATGTTTTTAAGTTTTAAAAATGAGTTTCATAATGTTTTGAAAAATACAATCCGGAATCAGTCAACTGAGAGACTGATATACACTGTTCTTTAGTGTACACTGACTACAGCTATGAGAAGAGCTGTTGTTTAACTTCTTTCTTGGCAATCATATTTGTTATTTTGTGATTCTTGTCTATTCTGTGTACATAAAGAAACTGTAACCAAATTTCATATTCCCTGAGATCTTGAGATTCCTTTACTACGCTTATCTCACTTGCCTACCATCTCCGTGATTGCTTGTATTATAAAGAACTGTTACCTTTTGAACAGGATATGAAATATTTTTAGAAAGACTTTCTAAAAAAAATTTTTTTTCCTAATATCTAGTCTAAATCTACCCTCTTCCAATTTGAAACCATTTCCCCTTGTCCTGTTACTACATGCCCTTACAAAAAGTCCCTCCCCAGCTTTCCTGCAGGCCCCCTTCAGGTACTGGAAGGCCACAATAAGGTCTCCATGGAGCCTTCTCTTCTCCAGGCTGAAGAGACTCAGCTCTCTCAGCCTGTCCTCGTAGAAGAGGTGCTCCTGCCCTCTGATCTTCATGGCCCTCCTTTGGACTTGCTCCAACAGCTCTATGTCTTTTTTGTGTTGGGGGCTCCAGAACTGGACACAATACTCCAGGTACTGACTCAGGGTCTCATGAGAGCTGGCTAGAGGGGCAGAATCACCTTATCTACCTGCTGATCAGCCTTCTCTTGATTTTTGTTGCTTTCAAATCAGTAGGACTTTGTTTTTGAAATTGTGAAAAATATGAGATAAACTCTAAATTTCCCCTTTTCTTTAGATTTTTTTTTTTTTCAATTTAAATAACAAAATAATAATTTTGGATTTTCTACACTGTGGATAGTCTTGTTTCATTTGTCTGATGTAGTACTCAATTTTTCACTCATCACTCGCAATTAGTCTACCAGTGTTCTGCTTCATAAAATGATAGATGATCTAGACTTAGCTTATGAGGCAGAAATGTATTTCCTGGGCCTTATGATACCTATTTATGTTTGCAAATATGTGTTAGAGACACTTTACTTCTCTACTGGGACTAAGGGAGAAAAAATAACAGTCTATCACAGTAATCCAGGTGTCCCTTCTGATGTGTTGAAGTGCAGTGTCTTATACTTTTCTTTCATTTACAACAATTTCAGTGGATTTTCTGACATAAATTATAGTAGTGAATTTGCATCACAATCTGTCAAGTAGTACTGATCTGTATTTATGATAGTTGAAGACAAAATACCATTTTTGAAATTTTTCCTCAATGCAAATTGACCTTAGTTCTTGAAAGTTATTAAATGTCTGAAATTCCAAGAGGCAAATCACATAAGCTTCCAATTTTTTTATTATTATTATTTTTTTTTTCTGAGAACACACTCGAAAGTGTACCTAGACAGCAGTGGTCAATGTCTCAGTGTCTGAACAGAGAAAAGGGATGAGTGGTTTCCCTCGGGGGTCAGTACTGTGAGTGGTGCTATTTAATACCATCATCAATAACGTTGACAGTGGGATCAAGTGCACCCTCAGAAAGTTTGTGAATGACACCCAACTGGGTGGTGTGGTTGAAATGCCTGAGGGATGAGATGTCATTCAGAGACCTAGATAGACTTGATCAGTTGGCCAACAGAACATCGTGAGGTTCAACAAATCCAGCGCAAGGTCTTGCAAGCCCTTGCAACTAGTTGTAATTCCCACTATCAACATGAGATGGGGCATGAAAGGATAGAGCACAGCCTGCCGAAAAGTACTTGAGAGTAATGGTGGATGACAAACTGGACATAAGACAGCAACGTGCTCTCACAACCCAGAAAGCATGTCCCCAGCTGCATCCAAAAAACTGGCCAGCAGAGGGAGGGAGGTAGGATCCTACCCTTCTACTCTGTGCTGGTGAGACCTCTCATGGAGTACTGTGTCCATGTGGAGTCCTAGGTACAAGGGAGACATGGACCTGTTGGAGAACATTCAGAGAAGAGCCACAAAAATAATCCAAGAGATGGAACACTTCCTTTAAAAGAGCAGGCTGAGAGAGCTGGGGCTGTTTAGCCTGGAGAAGTCTCTACGGAGACCTAAGGGCAGCCTATCAGGTTTTAAAGAGGGGCTATAAGAAAGAAGGGGATAGACACTTTCACAGAGTCTGTTGTGATAAGACAAGGGGAAATTGTTCTGTAAAGGTAGTGAAGGACTGGAACAGGTTGCCCAGCGGTGCAATGGTTGTTCTATCCCTGGATACATTCAAGGTCAGGCTAGGCCAAGCTCTGATCAACAAGATCTAGCCGTACTTATCTCTGTTCATAGCAGGGAAATTGGACTAGATGACCTTTAAAGGTCCCTTCTAACTCAAACGATTCTATGATTCTATGATTTTATGAAAATGTCAATTGGCTGTGATATTTAAGTGTAGAAAACCATTTAGAAATAAAGAAAAACAGAGCTAAAAAAGAACTCATTAACAGGAAGAAGAAATACAACACAGGTGAACAACTAAGAATAAAGAACAAGAAATTAAGAAAAAAACACAACACAGAGGTATAGAAAGAAGATGGGAGAAACAGAATACCGGATAATGTTTCATAACAGTACTGGTAAAGGAGTGAAAGGATTGAAGGAAAGTACAGTCATTCATATTTCAGAATATTTTCAGACTCTCTTTTCCTTGTGATTCTTCCAGATGCTACTGGCCTGTGGTTATTCCTCAGTATTTTCTGAGGTTATTGTGGGGACAAAGAGTACACAGAGGCCACACTGGTGATCTTTTCTCCTACCTCTGTGACTCTCATGTTTTTTCACGGACTTGGTTTCTGTAATCGGAGACATAGTGACACAAATCTGCCTGGTACGGCCTTGTTTTTCCCATTTATTTCCGTGATGTGTCACCTCAACTCAGCCACTGACAATGTTATGTAAATCTAAGGTTAACAACTATTTATTAGTTGCTAAGCAAAGTAATACTCCGCTGTGTGTTATTCTTATGATGGTCCAGAACCAAATGCATTTGTAGCCTTCAACCCTTGCAAAACTCAACACCTAGTGAAATCAGTGAGAGACCTGGTATTTCTAAGATTCTTCCCTGTTCTTGAAAGAATTAGAACCATCCACACTCAAAAATGTCAAATATAGTAGTGAATCAGAGTGGTAGTAAAGATATGTTTCTATCAGAACAGGGAAATTACGTTCTGTTTTTCCTCAATCTGGGAAAAAATGTCAAGATGCTTAAAGACTGTAGCTTTTAGCATCTTGACATTTTGACAAGATGGCATCTTGGTATCTTGACAAGATCTTAGGGTTATGTCTTCATTTCAAGCTGTAAGATTTTTAGAAAGGACAGGTAAGGTAGGAAGGGTGGGGGAATTGTACTCTCTGTTAAGAAGTGGATAGACTGCAGAGTGCTGCCTCTGAGCATTAGCAATGGCTGGACTGAGAGCTTGTGGATTAAAATCAGGGACCTGTCCAATAAAGTATATCTAGCAGTCAGGGTCAGATAGACTACCTGACCAGGGGGAGCCTGTTGAGGAGGCCTTCTTGCTTCAGCTACAAGAGATGTTGTGCTCACAGGCTCATCCAGATGGGAGATTTCAACCACCCCGATATCTGCTAGGAGAACAACAGAATGAGCTGCAAGCAACCCAGGAGGTCCCTGGGGTCCATTGAGGATAAAAATTCTGATTCAGGTATTGGACAGACCAACCAGAGGTGAAGATTTACTTGGGGTGGTTATCACCAATTGTTTTAGGGTAAACTTGGATCTGAGACCAGATGCCTTAGGAGCAGAGTTAAGCAAGCACATGCTCAAGGCAGCACAGGGGATTTTATTCAGCACACACAGACACCATAGGCATCCACTTTAGATAACCCCAGCAATATGAGTCCTAGTAAGCTAAAACAGAAGCTCCTAAGGAAGCACAATATTAGTTACTAACCCTTGAGGGATGGACAAAACGCCAAGTAGGAGAAAGAGAAGGAACATGCCAGCAGTGGATTTGACATGTAGTGTCATCAGGGCGTCCCCTACTTCAAAGTGCACTTTTCCTCTCCGAACCCACTACAGCCTCCCTCCTGCTTTTTTTCTCTCCAAGTTCTGCAGGGATTTTTTTCCCTTTGTACGCTGCATCCACATGGCCAACACGTAATACAGAGCCCAAGTGGAACCTGTTTGCAAAACAAGTTCTTGCAAAATCAGATAAACTAGCAAGGTCAGCTCCCTATAAAACAAGATTAATGGCTGCAGCCACAGATCCACTTTGCTTAAGACTGTCAGAATACTTTGTTCCACCTCAGGATCATTCTTCAGTCAGGGGCCTTTAGGTCCCTGACACATCAATCCAGGGGAAAATCTTTAAAGAGGTTAAGACTGGAGGCAGTCTGGGATGAAGCAACCCTGTCCTGGTTGAGTTTGCATTCCTCGTGGAATGTGGTCTTGGCAAAACAAAAAAATTAACAAAACAAAACAAAACAAAAAAACCCAAAAAAATACAAAACAAAACAAAACAAAACAAAACAAAAAACAGAGTCAGGAGCTGAATTTCAGGAGAGTAAATGTCCAGCTGTTAAAGGAACTATTGGATGAGTTTACCCTGGGAAAATATGCTTAAGGACATGGGAATGTAACAGAACTGGAAGCTCTTTAAGGACAACTTTCTGACAGCAGAAGAACCCCCAGCATAAGAAATCAAAGAGAGGAGGCAGGAAATCAGCATGGCTGAACAAAGACCTCCTGGTCAAACTGAGGGATACGAAGGAAAAGTAGTGGCAGGGAAAGCAGGGAAGGATGGCCCAGGAAGACTACAGGGTTACTGCCTGGACATGTAGAGAAAGAATTAGGAAAGCCAAGGTTCATATGGAAATGAATTTGGCAAGGGATGTGAAAAATAGCAAGAGGGATTTCTTTAGATACACTGGTCAGAAGAGACAGGAAAAGGACAGTGTAGCTCCCCTGATAAATGAGAAAGGAGAACTGGCTTAAACAGAGAGGAAGAAGTCAAAATAGTCCTTTGCCTCAAACTTCACTGGTGCTTAGGCTTACCATAGCTTCCATATCTCTTTCCCGATTCTGAGTGTTTTAAATGACATTGAGAAAAACTGTAGGCAGGGAGTACTTCGCAGGATTGAAATTCATGGGAGAATCTTGGGAACTGAATTCATGGGAGAATCAGACACAGACCTGTCAGTCTCATCTCGGTGCCAGGGAAGGTTATGGAACGGATAATCTCAGGAGCCATCATGGACAAATTAAAAGTCAACCAGGGGATCAGGCCCAGTCAGCATGGATTTATGAATGGCAGATTCTGTTTGACAAACCTGGTTTCATTCTATGACAAGGTGGCCCTCTTAGTGGATGAAGGTAAGGCTGTCAATGTGGTCTTCCTGGACTTCAGTAAAGCCTTTGACACTGTCCCCCACAACATTCTCATGGAGAAGCTGATTGCCCATGGTTTGGAAGGGCATATGGGCACTGGGTGAAACACTGGCTGGATGGCCAGGCCAAAGAGTTGTGGTCAATGGAGTTAAATCCAGTTGGTGGCTGGTCATGAGCGGTGTCCGCCAGGGCTCGGTACTGGGGCCACTTCTATTTAACATCTTTATTAATGATCTTGACAAGGGGATTGAGTGCACCCTCAGTAAGTTTGCAGACGACAGCAAGCTGGGAGGGAGTGCTGATCTGCCAGAGGGGAGAAAGGCACTACAGAGGGACCTGGATAGACTGGATCAATGGGCCAAGGTAAACTGTGTGAGTTTCAATATGGCCAGGTGTCACGTCCTACATTTTGATCAAAACAACCCCAGGCATCCCTAAAGGCTTGGAGAGAAGTGGCTGGAAAGCTGCCTGATGGAAAGAGACTTTGGTGTACAGATGGACAGTCAGTTGAATATGAACCAGCAGTATGCCCAGATGGCCAAGAAGGCCAATGGCATCCTGGCTTGTATCAGGAATGGAGTGGTGAACAGGTCAAGAGAAGTCATCCTGCCCCTGTACTCGGCACTGATGAGGCCTCACCTCGAGTACTGTGTTCAGTTTTGGGCACCTCAATACAGAAAAGACATGGAGGTGCTGGAGCAGGTCCAAAGAAGGGCAACAAGGCTTGTCAAGGGCTTGGAGAATATGCCCTATGAGGAGAAACTGAAGGAACTGGGGCTGTGTCTTGCTCCAATTTATAGGAGGGAGATGAGGTTCTTTTATATATATATGTATACCCAGCATGAGATTAAGAAACAACGGTTCAAATGTTGGTCCAACCAGGTTATTACAAATCTTAATTGGGGAAATGGGGAAGGGAAGAAGGGAGATAGAAAAGATAGGAAATAGAAGCAAGTTTTTATAGGAAGCAAGAGCGAGATAGTCACCACCATAGATCCAGCGTGGTTCGTAGTTCAGTCACTGATCTTCAGTAGTGATGGGTCGTCGGGCATTGTTGTTCTGTTGACAACGACTTTTTCGATGGTAGTACAAACTTATTTATGAGTCCAAAGTGGTCGAGTCAGCTCTCTTTGGAGTGACAGCTCAAATCCAAAGTGGTTGAGTCAGCTCTCCTTGGAGTGGCAGCTCCTGGCTCTGGGATCTCAGCAGAAACTCCTTTGTTCCCATCTTCCAGGCATTGCCAGCAGATAAGAGGGAGCAGGGATGCCCATCTGCATCCTTTTTTCACAGGACACAATGGTATCATTCTGCAATTTTCCCACACCAAGCTGGAGCTATTTAGTCACAGGCCAGATCTTCCACCAGTGACCACTCCTGAGCACTCTCTTCCAGAGGCAAACAGCTCTGGAGGAAGGTGCTTTCAAATGTCCACAAAGTGATGTTGATTTTCACACATAGCACCCATCATTTGCCTCCTCAATAAATCAGTTAGAGTCTTATCACAAGAAACACCTCAGGAAGCAAGCTTTGAGACAGAAAAACAAAGGATTAATACAGGCTGTTCAGTCTGGAGAAAAGGAGGCTGAGGGGAGACCTTACTGCTCTCTTCGAATCCCTGAAAGGTGCTTACAGTGAGAGTGGGGCTGGTCTCTTCTTACTGGTGACAGGTGACGGGATGAGGGGAAATGGCCTCAAGTTGCACCAGGGTAAGTTTAGGTTGGATATCAGGAAAAACTTTACAGAAAGGGTTGTTAAGCACTGGAATAGGATACCCAGGGAGGTGGTTGAGTCACCATCCCTCAATGTCTTTAAAAACCATTTGGATGTGGTGCTCTGGGATTTAGTGGAGGGTTGTTAGAGTTAGGGTAGTATGGTTAGGTTGCGGTTGGACTTGATGATCTTTGAGGTCTTTTCCAACCTGAGCAATTCTATGATTCTATGATTCTATGATTCTATGATTCTATGATTCTGTGATCTTCACAACTGATGTTAATTTAGTCATTAAAAATAGCAAGATGTGACCAGTGTAGACAGAAAAACAACTTGCACTTTCAGAGTTCCTGAGGGAATCCAAGGTTTGCTTAGCTCACAGTTTGAGTATGGAGCAGTAAACAAATATTATTAATTTTTATTTTCTGTTTTACTGCATAATCTAATCATTAAGAAATTTGTGATAGATTTACTTTCTTCTGAGTTTTAATTACTTCCTCATTTCTTTTCCTTGTTGCTGTTGTTGTTGCAGGCTTTTTCCTTAAGCTAGATAGAACTTTTGAAGCATGTGGAAAATTTAAAATATCTCGTTTGTTTTAGTACTGCATGTGGAGCCCATGTTATCTTAGAAAACGTCTTTTTTTTTTTCCTATACATTTATTTTAAGTGTATTGCCCATTAATATGATATTTTACTGGGAATATTATAGTGTTGAAGGGCATACATTGCTAAACTATCTTAAAATAGCTCTACCATTTACAGCTTAATTTTTTAAATGTATTTATTTCTATATTTGTTTTCAGTTCGGGACATTTAACATACAAGATTCTCATAATGACCCACTGTTAATTTATCTATTAGCTGATCCTTCTGTTTTCAGAACCATCTCTAGTTAAACTGATAGTCAAATACATTTTTCTTTGTATTACCACTGGAAAACCAAGGTTGGATGGTCTTTATTTGTTCTGTCAGTTTCTTCTGTCATATGTGTTCAGCTTAGTGATTACTGTCAGTATTGTGGTCTGAAGAAGAGCTGAGTTGAAGGGAGAAAGGTAATGTAATTTATGTTCTCTGCTCTCTCACGTATTACAAAGAAAACTGGCAGCTTAACAGTTTGCTTTTTTTTTTTTTTTTTTCTTGACCTTAGCAGTGGAGCAGAAAGAGTACAGCTCTTTTCTCGTATACTGGGACTTCTATATAAATGAATGCATCTTAATGACGAAGCCACTCATATAGGAATAGGCGGAGAGGGGAGGGAAACTAGGAAAAATGGCATGCAATTGAAGAAAGAAATCCACATTTGCTCCCAGCTGTTTCTTTTAAATGATCACATACTACCTTGAACCCTTTTTCTTAAACTCTACCCACTCCAATATCTGTCTTTAAAGGGTTAAACCAATATATAGTTAAAAGGAACAGAGCAGAGCAGGGGGGAAGGTATAAGAGTTACTCAAATATTTTCTGAGGGTTATAGAAGTATGAAATAGCCTTGTCTCCAGCAGAATTTACAACATGATCTGTAACACTGAAGGACAAAGAAACTAAAGCATATTTGTGGTTTAATACATTACAACAGGGTAAATGTACCTGGCTTACAGTTGTTTGTTTTTGTTTGTTTGTTTGTTTGTTTTTGTTTCTGTTTTTTTTTGTGTGTGTGTGTAAATATATAAATATATATATATATTTTTCTAAAGTTTAAAATGTAAGTCTCTGGGTAAACAGTCATGGTGGATTGACTCCAACCAGTAACAACTCAGCTGCTCACTCACTCCTCTCTTGTAGGTCAGGGAGAAAATGAAAGGTGGAAGGACTTGTGGATTGAGGTAGTATCAGCTCAATAGCTGAAGCAAACGCTGCATGCAAGCAAAGAAAAATAATACATTTATGCTCTATTTCCCATCACCAGGGATTTGTTTAGGTAATTCCTGGAAAGCAAGGTCTCAGTGGTACATAACAGTTACTTGAGAAGACAAACACCATAACATGAATATCCCTAATTACTCTTCCTTTCCTTGAGAAATTATTTCTGAGCACAGCACCATGTGCTATGGATTAATCCTCTGGACAGCTTACATCAGTTGTCTCAGCTGTATTATTTCCCAGTTTCTAGACTACTTGTTGAGGCACTGGTAGAGTGGATAAAAGAAAAAGCATTGACATGGTGCAACCACTGTTCAGCAATGGCCAAAATATTGATATGTTGTCAGCGCTGTTATAGTCACAGATCCAAACCAGAGCATTAAAGGGCTGGTAGGAAGAAAGTAATCTCAGCCAGACCCAGTGCATCAATCTGTAGTCTAAAAGGAATGAAAGTAGATTTAATTGTTCTCTGTAGTTTGTGTCTGTGGCAGCATGATATCACGCTGGTTCTGTGATGTTTTACTGTTTTGTTGGTTTGCTACTGGAGACCACAGAGACAGTGAGTCCATTGTTCTTTTCCTTTTTTTTTTTTTTTTTATTGTTTGTAATTTGGCTGTTTAAAACTAGCCATTGTTTCTTACTTTCTTCACTTTTCTTAGAAACATGGCTGGCTTGATGGTATTTCCAAAGCCTAGTAAAATCTAGATCTTGTCAGGATTTTTGGAGCTACTGTGGGGTATCAAATGGACAATCCTGCATAATGACTTCCAAAGACTGAACATTCTTACAGATCTCAGTAGTCAGCATCAAAGTACACAGTGAGAAAAACTGACTGAAGTGTCAGATATTAAAGGCAGATTAAACTAGTGCTTAAGACTACAGGTTGAGACTGTCTTTCTCTTGCTCTCCTGCAGATATATCACTTTTTCCTTAAAAGGAAAACAATTTTTAACTATGTATATATTTGTTAGTTTTTGGTCATCAAAAGGACACCAAATGTTTGGGCAAACTAATGGTCCCCAGACAGTTGTATTTTTAATTTTCAATTTTTAAAGTTAAACATCTGTATGATTAATTATGTGTATGATCTCCTAAATTAAAATTTAAAAGTCAGTGCGCATGATGTGTAGCAGTGATTTTATTCTTGTAGTAAACTAGTGGAAATCAGAATGGTATTGCAAAAATATTACATGAATAAATGTAAATATATTTAAAGGCCTTTCTAGTGTGACTTCCTAATCTCCTGACACTGGAACATGGTGCCATGGTGGTACTGATTGTACTGGTAAATACATGCATTGAACAACAGAGTCTTAGCCCTTTTATCTGATTTTCTTATTCTGTAGTATGTTTTGTTGTGTACTGAAGAAGGGAAATGAGAATCAGGAATCAGATTGCCCATTCTTTCTTATATATCTGTGAGGAAGTCAATCTATCTCTCATCTTTGGTTTCCCATCCCTGAAATGAAAACAGCTATCTCCTTAGTATTTCCGACCTTCAAAAGAAAATACTCTTTTAAAGTTATTTAATGACACATTTTCCTAGATACCTAAGCCACAAGGGGTCATCATGTGCTTCAAAGTTCTTTGAAATTCATCCAGGATTTCTTCAGCATCTATGTCATCTCAATAAGAAAAAAAACCCAAAAAACAATAAGTGTGATAAAAAGGATTGTAAGTTCTGTAACAGTATCACAACTAGATATAATGATTCAAGGAAAAATTGTCCATAACATATTTTAGTAAACTAAAAAAACAATGAAGTTAGTATATATCTCCTCAAACAGAAGAGGAACAGCACATATCTACAAGCTACAAATGCTGAATTATTGAGCAGATGAGGAAACACATCCAGCTTTTCTTTGGCCACGTTTTGGGAAGAACTCTGATTCTTCTCATTCTCTGAAAAATCCTCCCAAACTGAAACTCTGAAAGACAAAATAGTTTATTTTAAACCTTGGTAAACTTGACCTAATTAGGTGTTCAAGATTTTGGCAGCTCTGACATTTTCCAGAAATATGAATCCAGGAAACTCTGTAAGGAGAAATGTAGATGCCAGTGTGAAGATTTATCTTGCCTAATTTCAGGTTCTAAAAATGCTACTTGAGTCTGGGAATGTAGGTTGCTTTTGTAGTTGACAGAAAAAGGTGAACAATCCTAGAGATAATGATTGCCTTCCATTACTTTAGGAAAGCCCACACAGCTAGGCTACATTGTATTGTTAGTTATCAAAGAATAAGTGGGAGTAACCAAAATTTAAGTTGCTCGAGCAGGCTCCAATTCATGTGGATAGTTCTCAAACATAATATGTTATGGTTTTCATCATCAGTTCCTATTATTGCAGAATTTATCAAAGTNTTTTTTTTTTGACTGTCTTTTCCTCAAAGTGTTCACTGTAGTTCAGTTAGCCCTGTGATTTAATCATATTGATTTCCTGGAAAGTAGAACTGACAATCAGACAAATGCTTACCCATCAGACATAACTTGGTCAACAATTCCGTATATGCCAATCAATCAGATCAATCTGATCACCTGAAAAGTGGTCTTATATATCTTTTTTCCATTGACTGATGTACTACATCTTGGCACAGTAATGATGTAGGGTAAAATGAATCAGCATTGGCATATGTCAGCTTGTATTGCTATTTTAAATATTGAGGATATTCATCAAAAGGCTTGCCATGTTGTCATGCATCTTGTCATTTATTTATCACTGATGTTCTTACAAAGTTGAGATTGGAACATACCATGATGAGCTAGTGGTCATAAGATTCTGCATGAACTCTGACATAAAAAAACAAGACATACGCGATTCCTTATGTGTGATGTAAACTTGTAGACATTTAAAAATATTTCTCTGTTGTTTCCATGTGAAATCCACTTTATTTCTTACTATGTATGTCTTCTGCATCATCTTATTCTCAACTTATATCTTCCTTGGAGAAAGTATTTTTATTCTTTGTTTTTGAAACTAGTCAGAGTCATCCTTCAAATTAGGAGTTATTTATTACCTGGAAAAAAATGTATTGATAAATGTAGAGGAAGAATGTGTATGAAGAATACATACACATTTACATACAGATGTGAAGGTATCAAGCAGATAAAAATGTACCTCTTTTGATAGTGTTCATGGAGCACATTCGAAAGACGTTTCATAGATTCATAGAATGGCCTGGGTTGAAAAGGACATCAAAGATCTTCTAGTTTCAACCCCCCTGCTATGTGCAGGGTCACCAACCACTAGACCAGGCTGCCCAGAGACATATCCAGCCTGACCTTGAATGCCTCCAGAGACGGGGCATCCACAACCTCCTTGGGCAACCTGTTCCAGTGCATCACCATCCTCTGAGTGAGGAGGATTCCTCCTAATATCTCACCTAAACCTCTCCTGTCTCAGTTTAAAACCATTCCCCCTTGGCCTATCTCTATCCACCATCGTAAACAGCTATTCCCCTTCCTGTTTATATGCTCCCTTCAAGTACTGGAAGACTGCAATGAGGTCTCCCCAGAGCCTTCTCTTCTCCAAGCTGAACAAGCCCAGTTCCCTCAACCTTTTCTCACAGGCGAGGTGCTCCAGCCCTCTGATCATCTTAGTGGCCCTCCTCTGGACCCGTTCTAAGAGCTACATGTCTTTCCCGTGCTGGGGGCCCCAGGCCTGGATGCAGTACTCCAGATGGGGCCTCACAAGAGCTGAGTAGAGGGGGACAATCACCTCCCTTTTCCTGCTGGCCACTCCTTTTTTAATACAGCCCAGGACTTAGTTGGCCTTCTGGCTGCAAGCCTTGCCCAGGTCCTGAATTGGTCTATAATTTAGCCAATTTAAAATTTGTACCAGAATTACATGCTAGTGTTGCTGGAGACTTCTAACTACAGGGAAAGGCACTTAATTCTGTGAGTGAGAACGTGGCAAAATATCACCTAAAATATATATATTTTTAAGTTTCAGTTTAGTATTGACAGCTTATTATTCATTTGCACCACCGCTGTTCTTTACAGCTTTAATTGGCTTAGTCCTTTCCATCTTAAACAACTCTACCAATACCGACAATAGTATCATTATAGTATCAAATAATGTGATAGAAATAAAAGTAACTACTTGTCTCCTTAATTAAATTCCTATTAAAACTACTGCTGCTCTCTCAGTATAGGAACCTAATAACTTTTCGATTTCCCTATCAGTGGTTGCATGTATGTACAGATTTTGTTTCTCTTTTTCCAATTTCTTCTGACAAGAAAACATCTCTCTAATGCTGAGTATCTAGAATATGTTTATAAGAAATCATAGCCAAGACAGACATTCTGTAACCATCCCAGAGTGTGGAAATCAGTCATTTCAATTCTTGCAGGTTCATTTGAACATTTGGTCCCAGGCAATTTATCCCTTTTCTCCTCCACTTAATGTGTCTGTTTTTATTGTGACTGCTGCTAATAATTTTGCTCGAGAGTACTTCATAGGAAGGACTAGGGCTGTGTGATGTAAGGAACTCTATCTGCCGAAAAATTCAAGTAAGTATGTCTAAATAATAGACAAAGTATAACAAGCAGATGAGGGGAGAAGGACAACAATGAAACTCTTAACACTAACCATAATAAGCAGTGGTGATACTACAGCAATTGTTTAGCTACTGTTATATATAGGAATATTTAAAATGCTAAGAAATCAGAGAAACATAGTATGTAGCTTTTCACAGAGAATTTTACACTTGTTAAAATCACATAATTTTAAAAATGTAAAGTGTAGTTGTTTAAAACTTATCTAGTAGCATTTACATTGAATGAAGAGAGTAGGAATTCTGGGATATAATTCAGCAAATACTTCTATCCTCTTTTTGGTGAAAATTAGTGAAATTGTGTATCAGAACTGCATTTTTTTTTCTTGTCTGTCTGTGGACTCCATGTGACAAGCATAGGGTGTTGTCTAGGATTTGTCAAATGAATGTCCCTTCCTGTATCACAAATGGAGAGGCCCAGAAAGCAATGGTCAGGAATGCAACATCTCCTTATGCATCACTGTCTGATATAGCGCTATTTTTTTCTCTCAGAAAGATTTTGTCAACAGCCACTAAAATACTTTACAGCTAAGAAAAACATAATGGATTATATGTTTTTCAAAATTTATTTAAGGGACAATTATAGCTCCTGTGCATTAACTTTCCATACAGACATTCTAAATTAGTAAGTTTCTTTTACAGTTCTCTTCCATTTCTCCTTAAGATCAGAAGGATGTCCAATGCCTATTACTCGCTGCTCCTTTAGAAATTAAGGTGACATTTCTAGTTTGTATGGTTTTGTTGTAGACTGGTAGCCTGCTACTAATGAAATATGACTTCAGCTTTCATATTACTCTAAACATATCTTTTATTTTGCAACATATATGAAGATTATCATTAGTTATCTTTTTCATATGTGTAATTGCAGCAGTATTTAATAGACATTCACTTCACACTCATTTCAGATTAATTAAAAGCAGAAAAAATATATATACTGAATAACAAGATGTTCAAAGCTTTCAAATCTAACATTAATGTTTGTTTGCCAACTGAGCAGTATGAGACTTAGCGTGACTATTTTTAGTATACAATTCACGTATGTTCTACAGAATCCTCAAGGAAGACAAGTATGTCTGTGGTGTTTTGTAAAGCCTACTTTAACGTAATTCATTTTTATTTCCTCAGGGCAAATAACACAGATTTCTGTAGTAGCACTTCACTTGAAGAAAGGTTTTCCTTCGCACATCAGTGGACTCTATGTAATAATTGTGATAGCTGGTGATTCAGATGGGGCATTATGTCAATACAGACATAAAATGCACTTCTGGAGTATATATACATCTGTGTTTATGTGACCATAAGTAGGTGTGTTTGTGGGCATTTATACACAGTGAAGAAAAAAAAGAAAAGGATTATTGAAAATCTAAAGAATTAAAAGATCAGACAAGAGCTTGCTAAATATGTTAAATCCACTATGAAGTTTCCATGTCAAGGCAGACCTGTCATAGGGTGCCCTGATTCATTAGACAATGCTAATAGCACACTAACGTTCTGGTTGCTATTGAGTGATGTGACCATGTACTAGGCCAGGCTGCGCTGCTTATCTGGGAAGCAGAAGGTGGGATGGATGCAGTACAGTTGTCCTGAATTAGGACACAATTAGTTATTCCATACCATGTGACATCATACAGTCTATAAAGATGTGGGACATTGCCTGGGGGCTGGCTGCTGCTTGAGGATTGCTGCATATTGGTCAGCAAGAGATAATATGTTGTGTTGCCAGTGTGACATTGGTCAAGGAACAGCTGTATTTTTAGCTGGGCATTGGTTAGCAGGTAGCAACTACCTGCATTGAAGACATATATATATATATAAAATCTCTCTCTCTCTCTCTCTGTATAGATAGATATAGATAGAGATAGATATTGATAGATAGATAGATACAGATATGCTCCCTCCCTGGAAGCATTCAAAGGCAGGCTGGATGGGACTTTGAGCAACCTAGTCTAGAGGCAGGTATCCCTGCCTACAGTAGGTGGGTTGGAACTAGATGATGTTAAAGGTCCCTTCCAGCTCAAACCATTCTATGATATAGATAAATATGTACTTATTATCACTTTTTTTTTTTTTGTTTCATTTTCTTTTTCTTAGTGACTTAGTAATTTTTATCTCAAGCCACATGTCCTGTTTTGTTTACATTTTTCTCTCTCATCCCACACTGAATGACTGTGTGATGCTTAGCTGCCTGCCAGTTTAAACGACAACATAGGGTAGTGCTGAGGAAAGTCTCTGCTGAGAGGCAGAGGAAAAAAATATATACCTGATTACACATGTATGTGTATATGTATTTTTATGTACAAGTAGAACTACATGCATACATACACACAAATATATATGAATTTATGTGCATGTATTAATATTTGGACAAAATGCTCTCTTCAGAACTACTTTTACAAAGTTTCTAGAATGTAAAATTAAATTATCACTTATGATAAGCAGTATTTTTCACTCTCTAGCTAACATTTTTGTATGCAGAGCAGAACTGGGCAGGTAAAATTCTGTGATTTATTTTTGCATGACACCACTAGCTACTTAGTCAGAATTCATCATTTTTGGAATTTTGCAGCATCCACTGCAAATTCAACTTTATGATTAATGCTAAAGAAGAACTTCAGATAGCAAACAGAATGCTTATTTTAGTCTACATTTCTTGAATATATAAAAAGGTTAGACTCAAGAGGAATAGTATTTCTGGTCTGAGTTACTAATATGCAGTGTTCCATAGGATACTCATGGAATATTCACTGAATGGCTTGTGTGGGAAGAACCTGAAAGGTCATCCACTGCCATACCTTCTACTGTGGACAGTGTTGTAACCCACTAGGTCAGGTTGTCAATGGCCCCATCCAACCTGGACTCCAGAAATGAGGCATCTACAAGTTCTCTGGGCAGCCTGTTCCAATGCCTCACCACCCACTGAATAGAGAATTTCTTCCTATCATCTAATCTGAATGTCCCCTCTTTAAGTTTAAAATCATTCCCCTTTGCCCCATCACTACCAGACCATGTTAATAGTCAGTCTCCCTTCTGCTTATAAGCTCTTTTCAACTACCAGAAGGCTGCAGTAAGGTCTTCCTGGAGCCTTTTCTTCTCCAAGCTAAACAAGCCCAGCTCCCTCAACCTTTCTTTGTGAAAGATTTTCTTCAGCCATCTGATTACCTTTGTGGCCCTCTTCTGGGCCCGTTCGAAAAGCTCCGTATCTTCCTTGAGCCTGGGTGCAGTTCTCCTGATGGCGCCTCTAGAGAGCAGAGTAGAGAACGACAATCACCACAACTTGGGCTGATGTTGCCCTTAGCTGTCCTTCCGGGCTGCAAGCACATACTGCTGGCTCGTGCTTTTCATCCACCAGAATCCCCAAGTCCTTCTCAGCACAGCTACTCTCAAGGAGCTTTTCTTCCAATCTGTAGACATCTGGGATTGCCCTGACCCAATTGCAAGATTTTGAACTTGGTTCTTGAATCTCGTTAGGTTCACATGGGTTCAATTTTCAAGTGTGTCCTGGTCGCTCTGGATGATATTCTTTCCTTCTATTGTATCCACAGCACCACTCAGCTTTGTGTCATTAGCAATCTTGATGAGAACACACTCAATCTATGTCATTGATAAAGATACTGATGTCCACTTGTCCCAAGATAGGCTACTTAGGGGACACCACACCTAACTGGCCTCCACCTGGATATAGAGTCATTAGAGCCACTGACAACAATTCTCTGACTATGATCTTCCAGCCAATTCTTTAGCCACCAAATAGTTCACCCTTCAAATCCATTTCTCTCCAGTTTAAGAATGTGGTGTGGGGCCAGTGGTAAAGTCCTTGCACAATTCCAGGTGGATGACATCAGTTGCCCTTTCTTTGTCCACTGAAGCCATGACTCTATCACAGAAAGCCACCAGACTGATCAAGTAAGATCTGCTCTTGGTGAAGTCGTGCTAGCTGTCTCAAATGACCTCCTTATTTCACATATGCCTTAGCATAGTTTCCATGAGGATCCATTCCATGATCTTCCCAGGCTGAGAAGTGAGGTTTCACTTTCCTGTAAATCCTCAGGTCTATCTTTTCCTCTTTTCTTNGGATCAAGATGATTCCTTCATGAGATAGAAATCACTGCTGTCAAGTCTCTTAGAATGTATAAAAGTAAACTAAAGACCATTCTCTGTGCAGAGGAACTGTCAAGTCATAGCCTGAATCAATGGTTGAGTACCAGGTAAAAAAGGTGTGGCTACCCCAAGTTGCTCACATGCAAGCAATGCATCCAAGTGACCAGAAGGAGTGAAGCCTGTACCCACCCCTCCTCACCCTCATTTAAGGGTTAGCAGCCAAGGTTGTAGCATCTTTCTGGATAGATATTGCACACATTTATTTATTTATTTATTTTAACCTATTGTTCTGTAGTATTTGTATTCCGTTAGAAGGCACTGTCATTGCCTTCTTTTGCCATACACTCCAGTAAATATTTTATGGCGCAGAGTTGTTCTAAAACCAGCCCTTTACAAAATCAATTCAGTAACTGCAAAATACTTGAAAATGCACTGTGTACCTGTCTGTCTTATTACCCACTTGAGAATATCAGACTTTAAAAGGCAAGAAGAAGGAAACAAAATCTAAAGGTAATTCTTGTAAAGGAGTATTCTGAACAATCAATAGTATGACAGTGTGTTTAAAAGACACTAAATAGAAAAGGAGATTCTGCTATTCCAAATATTCTGTAAACACGTAGATCAGTCTGAATGAATGTTCTAAGAAGCTATTTGGTAGGTTTTTCCTACACATGAAGGTGTTGTTAGCATATTGGTTTTCCAAAGCCAGATGAAGTTAGTATAAAGATTTATGTTGACTTCCCTAGTCTGTGACCAAAGACATAATGCTCACCTCCATATTTAACATAAGTTTTACTAATCTGTTCTCGTGTATAATACTCTTAATCAGTCTTCAATTCTCATGAGTTTTTTCCCATGTAGTGATAAACATACAGCAGAAATACTGTTTCCTTTTTTTCACTGTCCTTTGTATGCTGGCACAAGACAGGAAAATAATTTCAGGTTTACATGAAATTTAGTTAACCTTAAAAGACTCATTTCTCTCCTCTGTCTTTCTGAATTATAACAAAAATGTTGAGGAATATCAGCATACCGTATCTAGCTGCTTACCTGAAGCAAACGGAATAAAAATTCTACAGCTTGAGAATACAATATAGCAAATGTGAATTCAGTTACTTAGAATTCTCTTTAAGAATAATAAAGTGCACCACTAAATAAATTGAAAACATTTTAGATTCAGATTCAGAAATTTTAGGAAAAGACTGACATATGAGTTCAACTTAGGCATATTTGATGCTGGATAGAGATGGGTTTTTTGGACTTCTTGAATTGAGTTATGGTGCTCTTATCCAAAATCTCTTGATTCAGTGGAAAAATCCCAATACATTTTAACAAGCTTTGGATAAAATCTTACTGTGAAATATTATCTTTTGCTCTTAGAATGTTTACCTTTTGATCACAAAATGTTTTAAAACAGCTGTAAACATTTTGATGTGTAGTTTCCACATTCCTGAGAATCTACTAAAATTCTCTGCGGTTTAGGCAGATGACCACATTGTTGTCCTTGACTTTCTGAGAAACTGAAGCACATTTCCTTTCTTATTGTGAGGTCTAGTTTGATTATACAAGAAGAAGAGAGAAAGTAGTGGTAAATAGAGGTATCAGGATGGGGCTGGAGAACAAAGTTAGATGCAATAATAAATTCACCCATTCATGCACTCATATAGGAAACAAATTTCTCTTATATTAACAGGAGTTAAGGAGAAATTCCTGCCATGTTTCTATTAGAAGTACTAAAAGATACTGCTTTCTGTTTTAGGTACAAAAATGTACAGTCCATTTGAAATGTGCAGACACTGTCTGTGGGGGAAGTGTTGACCCATTTCCAATACTTAAATCAGTGGTTATTCCCATCTTTGGATAAACCCCTGAGGAACCACCTCATTACTAATGCAAGAAAGAAAAGCTGCAATTAAAAAAATTAAATGGGGAATTAAAAAAAAAAAAAACAATGTACAAATTCAATTAAATTCTAATATTTACTCTATTTTAATGATCTTTCTAAAGACTATTTAGCCCCATATGTTCATAAAGCCATTTAAATACTTCAGCTACAAAATAGTTTGATAAGTCAATATATTACCCTGAAAAACCTACTTATCTCTCAGAATTTTTTGTCCTTTGTCTTTATACATAGATTTGTTTAATTAAGAAAATAAATATCACATATCTACCAAAGTTTGAGGAAGATGTTTCATGTAAATGTAACACATCATGTGTGATATAATCTACATTAATTCTGAATTTTGTATTCTGGTAATTATGATAAATATAATAATCAAAAGTGGAATCAGTGAGTAAGGAAAAAAATCTCTGTAAATTACAGAGATTATTTAAAAGAAACAAACAAAACAGACCATTTTAGTTAAATCTCTACTCTTCTTATGAAAGGAATGTTATAATAGGTTGAATTAAAACAGAGAGCAGACAGGAGAGACTGACAACAAAAATGACAATGATAAGGAACAGCTCAAAGATAATGCCTATACTCCCTTTTGTATATAAGATGTATTTATTTTCATTTGTTCGTTCTTTTAATAATTTAACCTATTGTTCATAGAATCTTTTAGAAGGGGCTCACAAGAATCATGGAGTCCAACTTCTACATATAGAGGGAGGCCCAATGAAGAATGAGGAAGGCACTGTTCAATTTCCTAAGGATTCTACTGAAAGAAAGTAACACTAATAAATTAATATAGATCTCCTAAGAAGTGATCATTCCACTCTACTCAGCATTAGTCCAGTTGCACCTGAAGTACTGTGTACAGTTCTACTCCACCATTACAAGACAAGTCATACCAGAGAGAGTCTAGCAGAAGACAGCCAAGATGGTGAAGGGTCTGGAGTACTTTTGCTATGAGGAAAGGCTGAGCACTGAGACTATTCTGCCTGGAGAAGAGGAAGATCAGGAGCAATCTCATCAATGTCAATAAATATTTGAAATAAGGTGCAAACCAGAAGAAGACAAACTCTTTTCTGTGGTGCCTATTGTGAAGGCAAGAAGCAAGGGATTACATCAAAGCATTAGGAAGCACTTTACTGTGTGGATTGCTAAGCACTGGCTCAAGTCACTCTCTGCAGGTCTTCAAAAGCCATAAGGTCATGATCCTGCACAACCTGCTCTGGGTGTCAGTGCCTGAGCAGAAGTGTTGTACCAGACAAACCCAGAGGTCTCAACTGTTTTTAATTCTGTCATTCTGTAAATTCAAGTCTACTTCTGTTTCCTAGCAACCGTTCTTCAGGACAGATTCAAATGATTAGATTCTAACATATAGAACATATGAAGTCAAAATGTGAGTGGTTTAAGAATTTGCTAATGTATGAGGGTCTTCACCTGTGTGCAGAGGAATATTCATGAATTATACTTACAATGTCTGCAGTTGAAAGGAATTTTAAAGATAATCTACTTCCACCCCAGTGCCATAGATAGGGTTGCCACCCACCAGCTTAGATTACCAAGTGTCACGGGATTATCTGGACCAGTCTATGCCCGTGACAGGGACAGTGGGCCCAAGAGTCCCCCCTTCCCAGCCTCCCCCCCCAAAGAAAACGGGAAGGGAAAGGGAAAGGAAAGGAAACAAACAGACCTCTAGGGAGGTAAACTTATTTTTACTAACTATAATATAATACAATCTAATTAAGACGGATAAAATCAAACAAAGTGGAGAGAGAGAGTTGTCGGAGCACTTGCCTCTTCATCAGTCAAGAGAAGAGACCACCCTCAGCCCGTCCCTCCGTGACGTGTAGAGACCGGTACTCGGATTAGAGTGTTAACACTTTAACTCCCAGTGCACATCATGATGTTATGATGTGGAATACCGAAAACCAAAATCACAAAACCATGACACCAAGGGTCCCATCCAACCTGACCTTGAATACTTTCAGAGATAGGCTATCCAAAACTTCTTTTGGTAATCCATTCCACTGTTTCCCCATCCTCCTAAAATAATCTACTCCTACCATGTAATCTAAATGTCTTATCTTCTAGTTCACAACTATTCTCACTTGTCCTATTATTGTCTGATTCATGTAATTTGAGATAAGCTGGAAGATCCTTTTAGTTTCACAAAACTTTGTAGGTTAGTGTATGAAGGCCTCTACTACGCTCCTCTTAATAGCGTCGTGTTGGTTAAGTATGACTTCTAAAATCCCTCCTAAGCATGTCTTTTGCAGAAGTGATCTTGAGGTTTCTGAATCATCAAAGGTCCTAGATGTGAACAAATTTCATATTCATCTACCTCTAAGAAGTTCCAGAAATAGATGTGTTTGAATGTGCAATAGACGTCTTTCCACACAATTTGCGTGGAAAAAAATCAGATATCCCGAATGTGCTTTTTCCAGAAAATTGAGATAGATTTTGAAAGTTGAAACTTTGTGCTCAACCACTTGAAGTGGCATTTGAGTCTAAAGTCTAAAAATAAGGTGATACCTCCTACCTAATTTTATGGCAAAACTTAATAAGAGCTTCTTTACAGCGTGTTCATGCTCCTTTAGATACATGTTTTCTTCTCTGCATATGCAGCTTGTAAATCACTACTGAGAAAGGAATATTGACCCAAGAATTCAAAAAATCCAAACAGTAAAATAAGAAATTACAGTAGTTTTGATCCCCTGTCCAAGGGAATAAATAGAGATTTCATAAACTTCAGTTAAGTTGGAAAAGATTATAAACTGGGAAAGAGCTTGAGTCAGGAGATCAGCTAAACAGTTGAAATAATGGGACAGTTGTAATCTGCGCTTCAAAATGAAGTCAGAAGCTAAGCAATAATGCAGCTCTGTGTTTAAAGTCAGTGACAGTTGTCCAATTCCATATGAGAGAAAATAAAATTTACTTTTTTTGAGTAAGGTACTCAAAACAACAAATGAAAATAGAATCAAGATAAAGTTTGATTTGATGACTGATTATCTCTGTTGTTCAGATTATTGTTATGAAGAAGCATTTGTCAGCTGATTTAATGAGTGCTTTATCCCGTACATTGCAGTAAGATACACATCAGTTAATCAATAGTATATTTAATAAATAATTATTTTTAAAAAATAATCAAGCTTCTTATAAATAGAACGGTGATAACAGCAGTGATACCACTCTCAGTACCAGATTATCCTTGCTAAAATTAAATCTGCTCCTATAAGCCAGGAACAGTCACTATTTTCTATTGATTCCAACTATCTCTTGGAGTAAAAGTCTCTCCACAGAGTTAGCAGAAGACATGGCTTTGATTAACAAGCAAATATAGTACTTAATGGAAACTGTTAACTGACAGTGATCAATCCTTGAAACCAAGGAAATACAACTGTTTCCTTTCTTATGACTTAGTTATGCTTTTCTTCCCAATCTGATAAGCCAGCATTGCATTCTCTTCCTTTGATTCAAGTTTGTCACAGATTAAAATGACTCCTGTAAAAATCAAGGACTTGATAATTGCTTTTGCACAAAGCATTTATCTTTTTGACAAATATTTTAGTATTGTGGCAGGAGCTATGGACGATCTCTTGATGAGATCTCCTTTAAAACTTTGATTTCTCATTATGGAAGCATTTCTGAGTTTTTTTTTTTAGGAAGCAAGAGGGTGGTATTATACTTTCCAGTGGTTATTTTATCTTCTCATTCACAAGTTACTGTGATGACAGAGATTTATTGGCTTCTGGTGAGCATAACTGGCACAGAGCTCATTAACCCTCTGACTAGTATGTGGGACCTTTTGGCTCAGAGCACATCCATGGACAGCTGTATGCATCTGGTGTGTGAAAGCTACTTTATAGGCTGTATTGTTCAGCACTGAAAACTTCAGAGACTTTATTTTGGTATGTGGAGCTATTGAGATAGTGTCCATGCAGTTTCTAGTGTCTTCAGACACATAAAATATACATATGTTTTTGTTTTTTTGTTGTTGTTTCTTTTTCTGAAGTATCATAACTTTGAATTTTGGAGTGAAGGTATACAGCAGTAACTATCTCTGACAGCTCTCAGTGATGTTTTTTCCTTTTTCCAGGGTTAATATTTCTCTCTCTATATACATATTACTAGTTAAACTATGTATAAGAATAAATACCTTATTTCAGGATTTATCATGATAATTGTCAAAAGAATTCATCTACAAAATTCAAGAAAAATGCTTGGGAATTATACTGAATGATCTGTAATTTGTAATGAGCTATCTAAATGTGATTATAATTACACAGTTACCTCTTTGAGCAAGATGTTGGACCAGATTTCCTCCTGTGTGTACTTCCAAATAGAATAAGATATATATTTTTTAATTCCAAATATAGCCTAAAAAGGGAAAGCTGAGCCGCATGTCTAATACACCATATCCAATGTTTCACCATGAATCTTCAGTAATCTAGTTATTCCTACCTAGCGCATTTTACAACCAGATGAGCATCTACCTCTCCTCTTTGAATATATATCTTACAGTGAAAATTCTTTTTATACACTTAAATATATGGATAACGATTTTGTTACCCCTTGGGAAATAAAGTAAATTGAATGTATGAATGTGTCTATAGGTTTTACAGCTCTCAATAGAACTGTCCTGCACATCCGCAGTGTAGACTTTTAGGAAGAATGTAGAATAGTCCTTAATATTTGCAGGTACACTAAAAATTAAAAATAAAATCTAGCCTATATTAATGGATTTAGTTGACTCATTTTTGAAAGATACACACATGGTTAAGATTTCTGGATGTTTCAGGCTCACAAAAATGTCTTATTTCAAAATCTGATTTTAAGATGTTTTAAAGGTGTTTTATGTTGTGTACTTTGAAATGAAAGAATCCATCTCACTAATATTTTGAAGTCTTGACTATCTACATCTATGCAATTATTCTCAGCTTGTCTAGCTCATCAGGATTGAAGGTCTTGTGTTTTATGTTACATAGCTTTCCTTGTAAAGAAAATGGTCACTTGGCTTTAATAACAAGATCAAATCCTATACGAATCAGACAGGAATAATACTTTTTCAGAATTATTGCTGTTCCTTACATCCATGAATCTTTCACATTGTTTAGCTCTTCATGAGTTATTCTTTATGAAGAACAAGCTATAACTACATGTTGATATGTTGAGCAGAATGCTTAACAGGGTTCAACTTATAGAGAGTATAGTTCCACTCCAAATAGGGAAGGAATGAATTTTCTTCACTCAGAAGAGGAAAATACATCCATTCTTTATGGATGGGAAGAAATCAGAGCTATATCAATTCCAAAGTACATAGAATCACAGAGCCGCCAAGGTTTGAAAAGACCTCCAAGATCATCCAGTCCAGCCATCCACCTACCACCAATATTTTCCCACTAAACACTCAGTACAACATCTTAATGTTTCTTGAATGCCTCCAGGTATGGTGACTCAACCACCTCCCTGGGCCACCTGTTCCAGCACCTAACCACTTCTTAAGAGAATATTTTTTTTCCTTACACCCAACCTGAATCTCCCCTGGTGCAATTTGAGGCCATTCCCTCTACTTCTACCACTACTACATCCCCTGCCACAGGAGAACATGCTGACCCCCACCTCACCACAACCTACTTTCAGGTAGTTGTAGAGAGTTCTATGGTCTCCCCTGAGCCTCCTCTTCTGCAAACAAAACAATTCCAGTTCCCTCAGCCACTCCTCATAAGTCTTCTGCTTCGTCGTCATTTCCTGGACACACTCCAGGGCCTTAATGTCTGCCTGACCAACATAACTGCCAAAAACCTTCTTAGTTGTAATCTTTCCCAAACACAAGGATGATATTTAGGAAACAGGTATTACAGTATTTGTTGGACTGCGAAACTATTATTAATTTTCTTCTTGCAGTTCCCTGTATACATATCAAGAATTCTTACCTGATGTTTTTATTTTGAGCACTCTTCTAAGATGTGGCTTTTTTTTTTTTTTTGACTGTCTTTTCCTCAAAGTGTTCACTGTAGTTCAGTTAGCCCTGTGATTTAATCATATTGATTTCCTGGAAAGTAGAACTGACAATCAGACAAATGCTTACCCATCAGACATAACTTGGTCAACAATTCCGTATATGCCAATCAATCAGATCAATCTGATCACCTGAAAAGTGGTCTTATATATCTTTTTTCCATTGACTGATGTACTACATCTTGGCACAGTAATGATGTAGGGTAAAATGAATCAGCATTGGCATATGTCAGCTTGTATTGCTATTTTAAATATTGAGGATATTCATCAAAAGGCTTGCCATGTTGTCATGCATCTTGTCATTTATTTATCACTGATGTTCTTACAAAGTTGAGATTGGAACATACCATGATGAGCTAGTGGTCATAAGATTCTGCATGAACTCTGACATAAAAAAACAAGACATACGCGATTCCTTATGTGTGATGTAAACTTGTAGACATTTAAAAATATTTCTCTGTTGTTTCCATGTGAAATCCACTTTATTTCTTACTATGTATGTCTTCTGCATCATCTTATTCTCAACTTATATCTTCCTTGGAGAAAGTATTTTTATTCTTTGTTTTTGAAACTAGTCAGAGTCATCCTTCAAATTAGGAGTTATTTATTACCTGGAAAAAAATGTATTGATAAATGTAGAGGAAGAATGTGTATGAAGAATACATACACATTTACATACAGATGTGAAGGTATCAAGCAGATAAAAATGTACCTCTTTTGATAGTGTTCATGGAGCACATTCGAAAGACGTTTCATAGATTCATAGAATGGCCTGGGTTGAAAAGGACATCAAAGATCTTCTAGTTTCAACCCCCCTGCTATGTGCAGGGTCACCAACCACTAGACCAGGCTGCCCAGAGACATATCCAGCCTGACCTTGAATGCCTCCAGAGACGGGGCATCCACAACCTCCTTGGGCAACCTGTTCCAGTGCATCACCATCCTCTGAGTGAGGAGGATTCCTCCTAATATCTCACCTAAACCTCTCCTGTCTCAGTTTAAAACCATTCCCCCTTGGCCTATCTCTATCCACCATCGTAAACAGCTATTCCCCTTCCTGTTTATATGCTCCCTTCAAGTACTGGAAGACTGCAATGAGGTCTCCCCAGAGCCTTCTCTTCTCCAAGCTGAACAAGCCCAGTTCCCTCAACCTTTTCTCACAGGCGAGGTGCTCCAGCCCTCTGATCATCTTAGTGGCCCTCCTCTGGACCCGTTCTAAGAGCTACATGTCTTTCCCGTGCTGGGGGCCCCAGGCCTGGATGCAGTACTCCAGATGGGGCCTCACAAGAGCTGAGTAGAGGGGGACAATCACCTCCCTTTTCCTGCTGGCCACTCCTTTTTTAATACAGCCCAGGACTTAGTTGGCCTTCTGGCTGCAAGCCTTGCCCAGGTCCTGAATTGGTCTATAATTTAGCCAATTTAAAATTTGTACCAGAATTACATGCTAGTGTTGCTGGAGACTTCTAACTACAGGGAAAGGCACTTAATTCTGTGAGTGAGAACGTGGCAAAATATCACCTAAAATATATATATTTTTAAGTTTCAGTTTAGTATTGACAGCTTATTATTCATTTGCACCACCGCTGTTCTTTACAGCTTTAATTGGCTTAGTCCTTTCCATCTTAAACAACTCTACCAATACCGACAATAGTATCATTATAGTATCAAATAATGTGATAGAAATAAAAGTAACTACTTGTCTCCTTAATTAAATTCCTATTAAAACTACTGCTGCTCTCTCAGTATAGGAACCTAATAACTTTTCGATTTCCCTATCAGTGGTTGCATGTATGTACAGATTTTGTTTCTCTTTTTCCAATTTCTTCTGACAAGAAAACATCTCTCTAATGCTGAGTATCTAGAATATGTTTATAAGAAATCATAGCCAAGACAGACATTCTGTAACCATCCCAGAGTGTGGAAATCAGTCATTTCAATTCTTGCAGGTTCATTTGAACATTTGGTCCCAGGCAATTTATCCCTTTTCTCCTCCACTTAATGTGTCTGTTTTTATTGTGACTGCTGCTAATAATTTTGCTCGAGAGTACTTCATAGGAAGGACTAGGGCTGTGTGATGTAAGGAACTCTATCTGCCGAAAAATTCAAGTAAGTATGTCTAAATAATAGACAAAGTATAACAAGCAGATGAGGGGAGAAGGACAACAATGAAACTCTTAACACTAACCATAATAAGCAGTGGTGATACTACAGCAATTGTTTAGCTACTGTTATATATAGGAATATTTAAAATGCTAAGAAATCAGAGAAACATAGTATGTAGCTTTTCACAGAGAATTTTACACTTGTTAAAATCACATAATTTTAAAAATGTAAAGTGTAGTTGTTTAAAACTTATCTAGTAGCATTTACATTGAATGAAGAGAGTAGGAATTCTGGGATATAATTCAGCAAATACTTCTATCCTCTTTTTGGTGAAAATTAGTGAAATTGTGTATCAGAACTGCATTTTTTTTTCTTGTCTGTCTGTGGACTCCATGTGACAAGCATAGGGTGTTGTCTAGGATTTGTCAAATGAATGTCCCTTCCTGTATCACAAATGGAGAGGCCCAGAAAGCAATGGTCAGGAATGCAACATCTCCTTATGCATCACTGTCTGATATAGCGCTATTTTTTTCTCTCAGAAAGATTTTGTCAACAGCCACTAAAATACTTTACAGCTAAGAAAAACATAATGGATTATATGTTTTTCAAAATTTATTTAAGGGACAATTATAGCTCCTGTGCATTAACTTTCCATACAGACATTCTAAATTAGTAAGTTTCTTTTACAGTTCTCTTCCATTTCTCCTTAAGATCAGAAGGATGTCCAATGCCTATTACTCGCTGCTCCTTTAGAAATTAAGGTGACATTTCTAGTTTGTATGGTTTTGTTGTAGACTGGTAGCCTGCTACTAATGAAATATGACTTCAGCTTTCATATTACTCTAAACATATCTTTTATTTTGCAACATATATGAAGATTATCATTAGTTATCTTTTTCATATGTGTAATTGCAGCAGTATTTAATAGACATTCACTTCACACTCATTTCAGATTAATTAAAAGCAGAAAAAATATATATACTGAATAACAAGATGTTCAAAGCTTTCAAATCTAACATTAATGTTTGTTTGCCAACTGAGCAGTATGAGACTTAGCGTGACTATTTTTAGTATACAATTCACGTATGTTCTACAGAATCCTCAAGGAAGACAAGTATGTCTGTGGTGTTTTGTAAAGCCTACTTTAACGTAATTCATTTTTATTTCCTCAGGGCAAATAACACAGATTTCTGTAGTAGCACTTCACTTGAAGAAAGGTTTTCCTTCGCACATCAGTGGACTCTATGTAATAATTGTGATAGCTGGTGATTCAGATGGGGCATTATGTCAATACAGACATAAAATGCACTTCTGGAGTATATATACATCTGTGTTTATGTGACCATAAGTAGGTGTGTTTGTGGGCATTTATACACAGTGAAGAAAAAAAAGAAAAGGATTATTGAAAATCTAAAGAATTAAAAGATCAGACAAGAGCTTGCTAAATATGTTAAATCCACTATGAAGTTTCCATGTCAAGGCAGACCTGTCATAGGGTGCCCTGATTCATTAGACAATGCTAATAGCACACTAACGTTCTGGTTGCTATTGAGTGATGTGACCATGTACTAGGCCAGGCTGCGCTGCTTATCTGGGAAGCAGAAGGTGGGATGGATGCAGTACAGTTGTCCTGAATTAGGACACAATTAGTTATTCCATACCATGTGACATCATACAGTCTATAAAGATGTGGGACATTGCCTGGGGGCTGGCTGCTGCTTGAGGATTGCTGCATATTGGTCAGCAAGAGATAATATGTTGTGTTGCCAGTGTGACATTGGTCAAGGAACAGCTGTATTTTTAGCTGGGCATTNTATCAAAGTTTTTTTTTTTTTTTTTTTTTCATGTAAGATGTATATAATTGCTCCATTTAAATTTGTTGAGAAGATACTTTTCCTCTTTTGAAACCACCTGTAATTTCAGTGACAATATCTTTACTTTGCTTGCATTCACACAGAATATTCTTGATATTCTCAGTTTCATTCAAATGAGTTAAATCAACAGTATCAAAATATTATCACCATATTTAGAGAGTTTGGTGAAGGGTGAGTCAGTACTTCCTGGAGCAGACATACCTTCTGCCATTACCATCACACTGTCTGCTATGCTTCTCACTTTTGCTGGCATATGCTCTTGGCTGATCTCTTACTCTGTGCCACTTGATTCATCACAGTCAGTGATCCAAGGGCATGAAAAATTTATCCTGTACAAAAAATACTTTGGAGTTTATTATAGTTTTGTTGTTGTTGTTGTTGTTGTTTTTCCCTTTGGATTTAGGCCAATTAATTCCTCCGCAGAGAAGAAAATTTACGGAGTATAACAATTCTGGCATTTCTGATGATGAATCAAGTACAAATCTGTGTTTCCATTCTCTCATGTAAGAAGTAATGTGTTACAGAGCTGAATTATCTAAATAATAACAAGAAGTAATTTGTCTAAGGGAACAGATTTTGCAAAGGAATTCAATTATGTTCTGACAGTTAGTACCACTTGATACTACATAGTACATTTCCAGAAAGATATATGGACCAATATCAACAATTTTCTTTTTAAGGAAACTTCCTGTTTAAAACTACTTATCTTACTTAGATCAATAAATTCCTTCCTTTTCTTAGTGGCTTTATATCTTTATTCGTTATATTGCTTACTCATCTATATTAAAATTTGATTTTCTGCAAGCTAATTAGATATGCAATGAGTCTTTCTCTTTAAACTTGTGGTTGGGACCCATTTTTTCACCACAATTTTCCAACTAAAAGAATTGAAGTGGTGTTATAGATACAGGTAATTTGGAGAATCTCAAATGGCAACTACACAGCCAGTATTAGGTCAAATAAATGAATATATGTCTCCCAAGTGACAGGACAGAGTTGTAACCCCAAGATCACCTTTCTTCTCTCAAAGTCAGAGTCCAATTTGCACATAATCAGACCTAGAAATCATGAAATTTGATATATGCTGTCTGGTGCCTTTTATGTTATCTCATGTAAGACAAAGTGGCATTGGAAACAATCAGACAAATGGAGTGAGAACTTTGCATAAGAGACAGATGATATGTAATTTAAACTATCTAGTGGCTGACTACAGTAATTGAGTTTAACAAATTACTTTCCTGAAAACAAGCAGTGGAGTCATCTGGTGCAATATGAGTAAATAGCTGGTGCATGCGTGTCAGAGATGAACATGTGGTGCATGAGAGCTAAGAGAACCCCAGTCATGCACCTGTTTGTTCCCATACTCTCACTAATTGACCTTTTTGTTCAGGTTCCTCTCTGCCTCAATGTATGCAGGTTAAGCAGGTAAATATTGTCAGATTTTTCTTTAATTATATTTTCTTCTTACATTTCCAAAGCTGTGTCATATTATGACGCTTCCTCACTATGCCTTGTAATGCATTTCTAATGCTTTCTTAGAATTAACCCTCCTTGCTTAGTTTCTTCACGTAAATGCTTGTGTGGAACTGCTAATGTTTTTAATTCACTAACACACAACTTCTGTAAATCTTGTGAGATCTGTTTATTAGAAAATAGTTGATCTTAATGCATGCTGTGCATTTGTTCAGGAAGGAGGGAGTACTGTTTTTAACATGACAGCTCTGGAATTGGCATGAATTTAAATTGGTACCACTAGTGGCAATGCATATCAAGTCCAGTGTCAGCTCACCAATGCTATAACTAGAATGAGCAGGATCTTGTTACACTTTCACAGACTTTAACAAACTTTGCAGGAAGCTATATGCAGTTAATCAAGAATTAAATGGGTACTTCAGCAGGTGTCCAGACTTCCAAAAAGTAGAAATACATGATTTTATCTCTGTCACTTTAGATATAGCCCTCATTTTCAGCTAAACTATAGCAGAAAAATAGGCCATAAGAAACTACCAGCTTTGTACAAAATAATCTGTGTTTGAATAGATATTTTTTACTCTATTTGAATTCTCCAAAATAGATCATTAATATCAGTACTTAAAGGAGTCTCACAAAACAATTGTTTTAAAATTGTCATTTCAAATAATTTTTTATTTTCTTTCAATGTTAAGAATTCAGGTTCCATTCCGCACGCAAAATTCTCTTTAAAAAATAGATAATTAAAAATAAATGGATGTAAGTAATAATTGGTTTGATTTCCTGGCTCACATCAGCTATTTGGCAAAACATATGTATTACCCTGGTTTGCTTCCTATATCTCTTTATGGCCATCCTTATCAGATGTTAAAATGCAGTGCACACCAAAGTTCAGAAAGAGACCTTTAAAAGCTGAACTAAGAGTAGCATTAAGAAAAGATATCCACATTTCTTCTTGACCCTCATCATCAAGTAAAGTTATTTAACAAAAACAGCTCGAATGAGTTCTGGGTTGTGTTCTCTTAAACGAGGAGACTACACAGGCTTTTGGAAGGCTCCAAAAAAGAGAAACACAAGACAGCTAGTCTTTGCAAGTCTCCAGAATCAAATGAGATTAAACCTGTTCTGAATCCTACTCAGTAGCACATATTTACAGCTACAAAATATACAGACATTAGGATCAAGATGATTCCTTCATGAGATAGAAATCACTGCTGTCAAGTCTCTTAGAATGTATAAAAGTAAACTAAAGACCATTCTCTGTGCAGAGGAACTGTCAAGTCATAGCCTGAATCAATGGTTGAGTACCAGGTAAAAAAGGTGTGGCTACCCCAAGTTGCTCACATGCAAGCAATGCATCCAAGTGACCAGAAGGAGTGAAGCCTGTACCCACCCCTCCTCACCCTCATTTAAGGGTTAGCAGCCAAGGTTGTAGCATCTTTCTGGATAGATATTGCACACATTTATTTATTTATTTATTTTAACCTATTGTTCTGTAGTATTTGTATTCCGTTAGAAGGCACTGTCATTGCCTTCTTTTGCCATACACTCCAGTAAATATTTTATGGCGCAGAGTTGTTCTAAAACCAGCCCTTTACAAAATCAATTCAGTAACTGCAAAATACTTGAAAATGCACTGTGTACCTGTCTGTCTTATTACCCACTTGAGAATATCAGACTTTAAAAGGCAAGAAGAAGGAAACAAAATCTAAAGGTAATTCTTGTAAAGGAGTATTCTGAACAATCAATAGTATGACAGTGTGTTTAAAAGACACTAAATAGAAAAGGAGATTCTGCTATTCCAAATATTCTGTAAACACGTAGATCAGTCTGAATGAATGTTCTAAGAAGCTATTTGGTAGGTTTTTCCTACACATGAAGGTGTTGTTAGCATATTGGTTTTCCAAAGCCAGATGAAGTTAGTATAAAGATTTATGTTGACTTCCCTAGTCTGTGACCAAAGACATAATGCTCACCTCCATATTTAACATAAGTTTTACTAATCTGTTCTCGTGTATAATACTCTTAATCAGTCTTCAATTCTCATGAGTTTTTTCCCATGTAGTGATAAACATACAGCAGAAATACTGTTTCCTTTTTTTCACTGTCCTTTGTATGCTGGCACAAGACAGGAAAATAATTTCAGGTTTACATGAAATTTAGTTAACCTTAAAAGACTCATTTCTCTCCTCTGTCTTTCTGAATTATAACAAAAATGTTGAGGAATATCAGCATACCGTATCTAGCTGCTTACCTGAAGCAAACGGAATAAAAATTCTACAGCTTGAGAATACAATATAGCAAATGTGAATTCAGTTACTTAGAATTCTCTTTAAGAATAATAAAGTGCACCACTAAATAAATTGAAAACATTTTAGATTCAGATTCAGAAATTTTAGGAAAAGACTGACATATGAGTTCAACTTAGGCATATTTGATGCTGGATAGAGATGGGTTTTTTGGACTTCTTGAATTGAGTTATGGTGCTCTTATCCAAAATCTCTTGATTCAGTGGAAAAATCCCAATACATTTTAACAAGCTTTGGATAAAATCTTACTGTGAAATATTATCTTTTGCTCTTAGAATGTTTACCTTTTGATCACAAAATGTTTTAAAACAGCTGTAAACATTTTGATGTGTAGTTTCCACATTCCTGAGAATCTACTAAAATTCTCTGCGGTTTAGGCAGATGACCACATTGTTGTCCTTGACTTTCTGAGAAACTGAAGCACATTTCCTTTCTTATTGTGAGGTCTAGTTTGATTATACAAGAAGAAGAGAGAAAGTAGTGGTAAATAGAGGTATCAGGATGGGGCTGGAGAACAAAGTTAGATGCAATAATAAATTCACCCATTCATGCACTCATATAGGAAACAAATTTCTCTTATATTAACAGGAGTTAAGGAGAAATTCCTGCCATGTTTCTATTAGAAGTACTAAAAGATACTGCTTTCTGTTTTAGGTACAAAAATGTACAGTCCATTTGAAATGTGCAGACACTGTCTGTGGGGGAAGTGTTGACCCATTTCCAATACTTAAATCAGTGGTTATTCCCATCTTTGGATAAACCCCTGAGGAACCACCTCATTACTAATGCAAGAAAGAAAAGCTGCAATTAAAAAAATTAAATGGGGAATTAAAAAAAAAAAAAACAATGTACAAATTCAATTAAATTCTAATATTTACTCTATTTTAATGATCTTTCTAAAGACTATTTAGCCCCATATGTTCATAAAGCCATTTAAATACTTCAGCTACAAAATAGTTTGATAAGTCAATATATTACCCTGAAAAACCTACTTATCNAACATATATAATACATACATATATATAGATTATATGTTTCTGACACTCAAATAATAAAGAGCTATTAGCAGAGTAAGAAACTGGAAAAAAGAGTCTCCCTAGATTCATATGATCACTTCAGTAGTTTTGGAATGGTTATTAATTCTTTTGTAAAGCAAAAGTAAAGGAAATGCCTAGAACAAACAATATCCTCAGAGATAACTTCCTTTCCTTAGTCATAACTTTGTTTTGTTTCCGAAGTACATCTACAAGATCAAAAAGTTCTATTGCTTCCAGTTACTTTGAATACTTGAAGCTTCTAGTGGCTTCATTACCAGATTTCCTTCCATGCAGAATGCCTTTTTCGTAGATCACCTGACCTGCCCTTTTTTGGCTCTCTCTCATCCCTGCTGCTTGACCCGACTGTGCATCTCACCTCAGCGTTATGGTGAGGCCTTTACACTTTTAGGACACTCTCTCTTATTATATTTGATTTATTTGCTTCAGTTCTAATTATATTGTATTATAGTGTGTTATCTTGCATTCTTAGAGCTCTCAGCTGAGAGAGAAACACTGCTGATATCTAACAAGGAAAACATGTTCAATTCTAAGTCATATCTGTAGTGAAGAATAATGTTCAACTCTGCTAATGTATATTGTGCAATATTTATCTCAATTGAGATAAATATGCATTTAAAAATATAAGTTGGAAATGAACTGTTGAGGACAGACTTCTGGGAAAAATCAAATATTTGTGATTAATTCAGATTTTTGCTAACATTCTAGGATTGTTCTGGAGTCAGTCATTAGTAGCTTAAACAGCTCATTTCAACACCATTGCTCTCACTGGAGAAAAATGTTGACTTTAAAAGAATGAATCAAAGAATTTATGAGAAAAAAACTACAGTATCTTTCAATTTTTCTGTATTTTATATGCAAAGAAAAAGACATTTTAAACTACCAGATTAAATAGAAAATCCTAAAAGATCATGAAAAGATTGGAAAGTTAACTGTGGGTCATAAAATTTATAGTGAATTTGTAAATATGGATATATTTAATAGCAAAAGTAATAAATTGGTTTTGTACTTTCAGTAATTTTGATGCCATCAATCAAAAACAGTAAATTTATCATTACTTGTTTTGATTTCCTCTTCCAAAATTCATCCAGATCAGCTTTCTTTGTAGGAGGCATCTTCTTTTCACTGAAAGTTCACTAGGAATCATAGAATCCTAGAATCATAGAATGGCTTGGAAGAAACTCAAGGACCATCACACTCCAACCCCCCTGCCGCAGGCATGGCCACCAACCTCCATATGTAAGGAACATAAAAGTTCATTATTTTAAATTCTGACACTTTTAAAAACAGATTTGAATTTTTGAGAGAGATGCAAATATTAATTGTTCAGATCAGCAAGGACAGATACACTCCTAGGCCTTATTAAGTTGGAGGGAACTCAGTTCTAAAAGTTTCTGAGAATCGGGATGAGTTTATTGCAACTCATAATTTCAGAAACCTCAGGATGAGTAAGAAAATAAAATCTTAAAGTGAACTATGTTTTAACCTGGAATATGGCTTCTGTGAGGAGTTAGAGTTGTATCTCTCCCTGTGATGTCTCATCAATTTTCCAGAGAACGCATTTGAAGTACAGAAAAGTTTGTACCATATTACAGAATAGCAACGGTTCTCACACTCATAATAGAAGACAGCTGCTGTCACTGCCAATTCATCACTGCTTGACATATAGAGTATAATTTCTCAAAAAAGATATCACAGGAGCTAACCACTAGTTTATGTTAGGAAACCTGCAACACTTTCAATTTACTGCTACCTGAAACAGCAGTAAGCCAAGACACAGCATCTCAAGTTATCATTAAATGGAAACATCAGCAGTTAAAAAAGGGGAGAGAAAGAGATGCTGTTTCTGAGATGCTTCTTTCCGTGGAATGAGCTGGCTTCTTGAAAGTCTTTTTCACAGCAAGTTAATATTACTTGAGATGGGTAACTGCAAGCCAGGGCACATTTGTTTAACTAGCCTATAGATTTTTATTGTTTGTTTTACTTTATAAAATTACGAGGTCTATCCATTGACTTTAATCATAATATGTCTATTTGTAAGAGTTCAGAATTTTCTCTACCATTCTACCATTCTGAAATAACGTCAGAAAATTGAGTTAATCTAGCTTTATTCAACGTATTATGCTTTAAAAGTCATATTATATTAGAGTCTACTTTAAAACCTTTTTATGTCATTAAATTTTGGATGGCTCACTAATGGCAGGTTTAAGTTACCATAGGATTTCCCAGCTAAGTACACTATAAGACATTAAGTTCTCTTACTGATGAAAGAAAGAGTGGGAAAATGTGCTAATAGCAGCACTTTCTAGAAGTAATTTCTGTTTCTTCATGCATCTTGTCAAACTTCGTAAGCTAAGTACGATAGGGAATGCTCAGTATTTTTACAGGAGACCTCTCTGTTGGGGGTCAGGGAGATACTATGCAGGAAATAGTATACAAATGGTAGCAATCTACCCTGTCATTACTGTTAATTTGTGTCACATTTTAGTGATGTCTATTACACTAGGAATAAAAGCAGGTCTTAGCTGCTTCCTCGTTCTCTAAAACCTGAATGGAATTTTTTACCATGAATTTTACAAAGTAGTGCATTTTATTTTGCTCCTGGAACTGACTCCAGATATAGAAATTAAGTTAATTAAGCCTGTTTTTCACTAGAATTTGCTGATTCAAAAGTCCCGGAATTCTGCAATGAGAACACTTCTGCTGAAGGTCTGCTTTAGGTCTAAAGTCCAGAATGAATTTTCACTCACTTTCGCTGTTTCTGTCTTCTAGTCCCTGTTGGACAGTTCCAAGACAGCTAAGCATAGGTTTTTCCACTGTTCACACTTTGAATAGAAATAGAGAGAGTATTTTGAGATATACTCTGAAATTAGCAATTAGATNCTTTTTCTTAGTGACTTAGTAATTTTTATCTCAAGCCACATGTCCTGTTTTGTTTACATTTTTCTCTCTCATCCCACACTGAATGACTGTGTGATGCTTAGCTGCCTGCCAGTTTAAACGACAACATAGGGTAGTGCTGAGGAAAGTCTCTGCTGAGAGGCAGAGGAAAAAAATATATACCTGATTACACATGTATGTGTATATGTATTTTTATGTACAAGTAGAACTACATGCATACATACACACAAATATATATGAATTTATGTGCATGTATTAATATTTGGACAAAATGCTCTCTTCAGAACTACTTTTACAAAGTTTCTAGAATGTAAAATTAAATTATCACTTATGATAAGCAGTATTTTTCACTCTCTAGCTAACATTTTTGTATGCAGAGCAGAACTGGGCAGGTAAAATTCTGTGATTTATTTTTGCATGACACCACTAGCTACTTAGTCAGAATTCATCATTTTTGGAATTTTGCAGCATCCACTGCAAATTCAACTTTATGATTAATGCTAAAGAAGAACTTCAGATAGCAAACAGAATGCTTATTTTAGTCTACATTTCTTGAATATATAAAAAGGTTAGACTCAAGAGGAATAGTATTTCTGGTCTGAGTTACTAATATGCAGTGTTCCATAGGATACTCATGGAATATTCACTGAATGGCTTGTGTGGGAAGAACCTGAAAGGTCATCCACTGCCATACCTTCTACTGTGGACAGTGTTGTAACCCACTAGGTCAGGTTGTCAATGGCCCCATCCAACCTGGACTCCAGAAATGAGGCATCTACAAGTTCTCTGGGCAGCCTGTTCCAATGCCTCACCACCCACTGAATAGAGAATTTCTTCCTATCATCTAATCTGAATGTCCCCTCTTTAAGTTTAAAATCATTCCCCTTTGCCCCATCACTACCAGACCATGTTAATAGTCAGTCTCCCTTCTGCTTATAAGCTCTTTTCAACTACCAGAAGGCTGCAGTAAGGTCTTCCTGGAGCCTTTTCTTCTCCAAGCTAAACAAGCCCAGCTCCCTCAACCTTTCTTTGTGAAAGATTTTCTTCAGCCATCTGATTACCTTTGTGGCCCTCTTCTGGGCCCGTTCGAAAAGCTCCGTATCTTCCTTGAGCCTGGGTGCAGTTCTCCTGATGGCGCCTCTAGAGAGCAGAGTAGAGAACGACAATCACCACAACTTGGGCTGATGTTGCCCTTAGCTGTCCTTCCGGGCTGCAAGCACATACTGCTGGCTCGTGCTTTTCATCCACCAGAATCCCCAAGTCCTTCTCAGCACAGCTACTCTCAAGGAGCTTTTCTTCCAATCTGTAGACATCTGGGATTGCCCTGACCCAATTGCAAGATTTTGAACTTGGTTCTTGAATCTCGTTAGGTTCACATGGGTTCAATTTTCAAGTGTGTCCTGGTCGCTCTGGATGATATTCTTTCCTTCTATTGTATCCACAGCACCACTCAGCTTTGTGTCATTAGCAATCTTGATGAGAACACACTCAATCTATGTCATTGATAAAGATACTGATGTCCACTTGTCCCAAGATAGGCTACTTAGGGGACACCACACCTAACTGGCCTCCACCTGGATATAGAGTCATTAGAGCCACTGACAACAATTCTCTGACTATGATCTTCCAGCCAATTCTTTAGCCACCAAATAGTTCACCCTTCAAATCCATTTCTCTCCAGTTTAAGAATGTGGTGTGGGGCCAGTGGTAAAGTCCTTGCACAATTCCAGGTGGATGACATCAGTTGCCCTTTCTTTGTCCACTGAAGCCATGACTCTATCACAGAAAGCCACCAGACTGATCAAGTAAGATCTGCTCTTGGTGAAGTCGTGCTAGCTGTCTCAAATGACCTCCTTATTTCACATATGCCTTAGCATAGTTTCCATGAGGATCCATTCCATGATCTTCCCAGGCTGAGAAGTGAGGTTTCACTTTCCTGTAAATCCTCAGGTCTATCTTTTCCTCTTTTCTTAAAAGTGGGACTGGTGTTTCTTTTTTCCCATGTACAAAAAACTTCATCTTACAGTCACAACTTTTCAGTTATGATGGTGAGTCTTTTGGCAATCACACCAGCCAGTTCTCTCAGGCAACTGGGATGCATGCCGTTTGGACTCATAGACTTGCACATATTCAGTCATTTGTGGCGGTCTCAGAATTGCTTTTGTCTTACAGTGGGAGGGAGTTTGCTTCCCTGACCCCTTGCAGAAGTTCAGAGACTTGAGAGATGTGGTAATCCTGAGAGCCAGTGAAGACTGAGGCAAGGAACTTGAGTGCCTCAGTCTTCTCCCCGTGTCTGGTGAGGCCAGTTCACACTTCCTATTTATCACAGGGAGTACACTTTCCTTGGCTTGTCTCTTCTGATCAATGTATCTAAAAAAATCTCTGTAATTTTTCTCATCCCTTGCCAAATTCCATTCCAACTGCACCTAGGCTTTCCTGATCCTAGCTCTGCATTTTCAAACTCCAACCCTATATACTTCTCAGGCCATCCATCCCACTACATACACATTTCCGTCTTATCCCTCAATTTGACCAGAGGTCCTTGCTCAGCCATGTTGAATTCCTACCTCCTCTGGCTCGTTTCTTACACTGGGGGATGGAGAACTCTTGTGCTCTCAGAAAGATGGCCTTTAACAGCTTCCAGGCTTGTTCTTTTGCTTAGTCCTTAAGGAGAGTTTCCTAGGGGATTTCATCCAATAATTCCTTGAACAGCCAGTGTGTTATCTTCACAACAGTTAAAATAACTGACAGTTCTTCATTTTAATGTGGTGAGTTTGAAACTCATACTTTCATCATCATAGAGTTCTGTGACAACTTCTGACATGTGGAATTATGAGAAGAAGTAAGAAACCAGAGCTGTCTCCAGCTAGTTGTCCTCCCAGTTTGTCCAGATGTTTATTTCACATTTCTCCAGCATTACAATAGTAAAGTTAGAATAAAATGTGTTCTCATGAAGAAGGCGTAGATAGGGTTTACTCTCAGGGAAGTGGTTGAAATGCAGCTCTATGCAGGCACCTAGGACATAGTTTATTTCTGATATTTAAAAAAAAAGACTTAAGCAATGCTTTTTAGTAATGTTCACATAAGGAAATGTTGTTAAATTGAATACATGCTGAGATCCTTGAACAAAATTCCAAGATTTTGAAGTATTTTGTCCAGTCAGTGGAAATTTGAGCAGAATTCTTGGTAATCAGTCTGAGTTAAGGTAAATATTAGTGTAAGAAGTAAAAGATTTACACTTTTTTGTTTTGTTTTGTTTTGTTGTTTTTATTGTGACCTTTGAGTCAGTGCATTTTACAAGGCTTCTATTAGTGCATCTTTAGCAGAGTTCTCTTACTAGAAACATGAATTTGATTGGTGGATCTCTATTTGTAAACTGTCTCTTGCCAGAAATGGTCCAGATAATGGTGCTGGATGGTGGTTCTCAGTTATTGGTGGTCCTCTGAACTTCATGAGGTTGCCATAGCATTTTTCCTGTTCGTAGGGATCATGCAGCTGAATTTTCAGTAATATAGTAAACTGCATCTATTCTGAGAGTTATATTGTCTGTTGCAAGTTCTCTGATCAAAACCTGTCAATTGCAGACAACAAAGGCCTTTAGGACACCTGTATTCTTTAAATCAGGAAGAAATGTGTGCCTTCTTAAGCTCATGAACCCAGGCTACTGAAATGTTCATTTTTGGGCTTTGGATATATGGAATCAGTTTAAAGCAATCTCTTGACTTCAGTGGACGGCAGACAGAGACTAGAAGACAGAAACCAAAGCTGAAAGCCATTCAGCTCCAAGGTTGAACATAAATATCTGTCTAAATGTAAAAGGCCAGCATTGCAGAGTCCTTAATATAAACATGAATTACAAAGTGATTATAACTTTAAAAAAAAGTGAAAGATGAGCCCTGTGAGCCCATACTACTAAGTCAACTCATCCACTGAAGTAAGGTCTGGATGTTTGCATTTGGATGTAATAGACACGTTTCACCATATTGTCTGTGAACCTTTGATTGTTTTATTCAACCAGGCCTCAAAAATCATCTGAAATTTGCCTCTTACTAAAACAAATGTCAGCTTCAAATTGATAGTCTGTGCCTACTAGACTGTACTACATATACGGTTTGGTTAATTGTGCTGTTAACGATATCTGGCAAATTTGACTCATGTTGTAATGAAAAAAGCAGATACAGTGGCAACGGAGGTACACTCCCCCAGATAAGTCCCCAGTTTTGGCTAGGAATCTAATTGGTTCTACATCCCAATGACCTAAGAGTACTTAGTGACCATTTTAGTCAGATATTCTAAAGCTGATTTCAGGAATTTAATCACTAACATAAAAAAAATAATAATAATAATTTAAAAAAAATAGTGAAGAATCAGACTCTCTTTGGCAGAAACGAGTTCAAAATTCCTAACTTAGTCTACCCTGCTGTTCATTAAGAACCTTTGCTTGCTGTCCATAAATGATTCTGTATTCAACTAATAGCAGTTTCAGTGTTTTAAAATATGACCGTGGATGATAACAAGAAAATGTGTAGGTCTATTAGGAACGAAAATCCGGGAGGGAGAGGTGACAGCTTTACGGCACTAGCCCTTGCCTTATTTGCAGTAACTCATTTTGTATATAGTGTTTCATATTGGTGAAGCCAAGGGCTAGAGCCATTTGTGATTTATGTCAACCCATAAGGGATGTGGTAGTATCCAAGAAGGCGGAAAATAGGTCTGTTGATTAGAACGGTAAATTAGTGGATGCCCGAAAGACAGAGAAGAATAACTAAGTTTCACAGACATGCATAAACATTTCATGTTGTTTGCTACTTGTTACTTGGCTTCTCTATAAACTGCTCCAGCAGTCTTTAAGATAATAATAAAGCTTTCTCCCTCATCCCACTCCCTGGGTTATTTATCTCTCTTTGGTTAGTCAGACCTTCTGTTTTTGTGACCTCTGTTACAGAGAGAAAAGCAAAGTTGTTTTGTTCAATGCTTAAACTGCCAAGAAGGCAAAACCATGAGGCACTCAGCAGTGCGGGTATTTATTTTTTGACATAGGCAAAAAGAAACTCTGTATGTGGGAAATATGCTTGGCTTGTCCTTGTAGAATACTGGATTTAGCTCTTCAGGATAATGCCCTGAGGGATCACTGGCCTCCGTACACCAATTCAGAGACCATCATATATCAGTCTTCCCAAGATTTAACTTCTAGTCTTGATTGGGGATTTTAAGAAATTGTTTTCCATTTCAGGATATATTTCACCTAGTTTGTTCTGGCTATAACAAGAAAAAATAACCGCACAGTTTTACTTCTGCCATCAAATTAACCATTTATCAACACATACAAGATTGGCAGTATATTTCAATATTTAGAGTCTTCATTAAATGCTTAAGTTCTTTGTGTAGAAATACATTAAATACATAAATATATTAAAATATAGTAGTGCATTAAATAGATTTTACTCTTGTCTCTAAATAAACAGTTTTTAAATCAGATTCTCTAAATAAAAGTGTCTTTATGAAGTGTAGTTCCTGTTTTGATTTCACTGGTTTTTCAGCAGCGTACGTTTTTGCTCATTCAAGATGATGGAAACAGAAGTCAATGAGGATTGCTGAATTTTGCAGATTACAAGGTTATGACTAATTTTGACAATTCATAGGAGTATAATTTCATCTTTAAACACACAAATAACATAATTGGCTTAAAACTAATGCGTATGCTTTAATTTTAGATTAGAAAACATGTATGATCACAGGAAGCAACAAAGATTTATTATAAAATTGTCTTGCTCCAATTATTGGAGGGCGGGGAGGTGCTTTAGTATATGTATACCCAACAGAAACATTAAGACACAATGGGTCAAATGTCTGTCCAACCAGTTTATTACAAATCCTAGTCACTAAGGGAGATAAGGAAGGGAAGAAGGATGATAGAAAAGAGATAGGAAATAGAAGCAAGGAGTCTTTGTAGAAAGCAAGAGAGAGACTGTCACCACAAAAGTTTCCAGCATTGCTTGTTGTTCATACAATGATCTTCAGTAGTGATCAGTCATCAGAGGTTGCATTGTTCAGTTGACTAACGACTAACAACAACAGTACAAACAAGTCCGAATTGGTCGAGTCAGCTCTTTTTAGAGTGACAGCTTTTGGTTTTTGTATCTCAGCAGGAAATTCTTTGTTCCCATCTTCCAGGCCTTGCAAATTCAAGATAGGAGGAAGCAGGGAGACACCAACTTGTATCCCATCTTCACAGGATCAATGGTATCATCCCCAAGTCTCCTGTACCAAGCTGAGTTATTTAATCACAGGCCAGATCTTCCACCAGTAAACACCCGTGGTCACTCCCTTTTGAAGGGAAACATCTTCAAAGAAATACTTTCAAATGTAAAGTTGTCCACAAAGTGATGTTGATTGACACACCCTGACACCCATCACTCCCCTCCTAGATAGATCAGTTAGGGTCTTAATCGCCAAAAAGGCCTCACAGATTCAGCTTTGAGCGAAGGAAAAAAAAAAGGAGGGGTTCAGAAAACTGTCCTTCACAGAAATGCATACATTTGATATACATTTTGATGAGATTCACCCGAGAGTGCTGAAGGAACTGGTGGAGGTGATAGCCGAGCTGCTTTCCATCATCGATCAGCGCTCCTTGTTGACTGGTGAAGTACCAGAAGACTGGAGGCTTGCCAATTTGACTCCCATCTACAAGAAGGGCTGTAAGGAGGACCCGGGGAACTACAGGCCTGTTAGCCTGACCTCGGTGCCAGGGAAGGTTATGGAACAGATTGTCTTGAGGGAGATCATGCGGCAGGTGCGGGACAACCGGGGGATCAGGCCTAGCCAGCATGGGTTCACGAAGGGCAGGTCCTGCTTGACCAACCTGATCTCCTTCTATGATCTAGTGACCCGTCTGGTGGATGAGGGGAAGGCTGTTGAAGTAGTCTACCTAGACTTCAGCAAAGCCTTTGACACTGTCTCCCACAGTATTCTCCTGCAGAAGCTGGCAGTCTGTGGCTTGGACAGGTACACTCTTGGCTGGGTAAGGAACTGGCTGGAGGGCCGGGCCCAGAGAGTGGTGGTCAATGGAGCTAAATCCAGCTGGCAACCAGTCACGAGTGGTGTTCCCCAGGGGTCGGTGCTGGGGCCTGTCCTCTTCAATATCTTTATTGATGACCTGGACGATGGCATTGAGTGCACCCTCAGTAAGTTTGCAGATGACACCAAGCTGGCTGGAAGTGTCAATCTGCCTGGGGGTAGCGAGGCCCTACAGAGGGATCTGGACAGGCTGGATAGCTGGGCTGAAGCCAATGGGATGAGGTTTAATAAGACCAAATGTCGGGTCCTACACTTTGGCCACAGCAACCCCAAGCAACGCTACAGGCTTGGGGCAGAGTGGCTAGAAGACTGTGTAGAGGAAATGGACCTGGGGGTGTTGGTTGAAGCTCGGCTGAACATGAGCCAGCAGTGTGCCTGGGTGGCCAAGAAGGCCAATGGCATCCTGGCTTGCATCAGAAGTAGTGTGACCAGCAGGAGCAGGGAAGTAATTGTCCCCCTGTACTCAGCTCTGGTGAGGCCGCACCTTGAGTACTGTGTCCAGTTCTGGGCCCCTCACTGCAAGAAAGACATTGAGGCCCTGGAGCATGTTCAAAGAAGGGCAACAAAGTTGGTGAGGGGTCTGGAGCAGAGGCCTTATGAGGAGTGGCTGGGGGAGCTGGGATTGTTCAGTATGGAGAAGAGGAGGCTCAGGGGAGACCTTATTGCTCTCTATAACTACCTGAAAGGAGGTTGTAGTGAGCTGGGGGTCGGCCTCTTCCCTCGTGTAACTGGTGATAGGACTAGAGGGAACGGTTTCAAGCTGTGCCAGGGAAGATTCAGGCTGGATATTAGGAAATACTACTTCTCTGAAAGAGTGGTCAGGCACTGGAATGGGCTGCCCAGGGAGGTAGTGGAGTCACCGACCCTGGAGGTGTTCAAGGAACGTTTGGATGTTGTGTTGAGGGATATGGTTTAGCGAGAACCATTGGTGATAGGTGGATGGTTGGACTGGATGATCTTATAGGTCTTTTCCAACCTTAGTGATTCTGTGATTCTGTGATTCATATGCAACTACTAAATAGAATCTTGTTTATTATGTTTATATAATGCACTAATTGTCCTTTATTTCTACTTTTTTGAATGTTCCTGTCTGTTTCCTAGACATCTTTGCAACTGTAAAAATAGTAAAATCTTAAATAAATGTACTGTTTTAATGCTGCCTCTGAAGCTGTTATCAAATGCTCCTGAAAGAGAAAGGCTATCACTTCCAAAATCTGATAAATTCACATATCCATTACCTGGCCTTATTATAAGCAGGATTTCATGCTTATAATATAATGTATGTATATATAAATATTGTTATTATGCATAAATATATATATATAAACACAACTGCAGACCAGTTATACAAAGTGAAAAATATAATATCTTTTTTTGTAATATTTAGTTTTCATGTAGCACTTTGTGTAGTAACAACACAAAACTTGGATTACAAAGAAGACCAGTGTTATTTCACCCATTTTACACTTTAAAGAGAAATGCAGCATAAAGAGTAGAAATGAATAATTTTAACATGACATACGTACTGGGGGTCACAAGTGTTTGGGTTTAGTGTATGTGTAAATTGAAGATCCTATACAATTTTCACCATTTTTCTCCTAGCTGTGGTTGCCTAAATCAGAACTGTTTTTATAGAGGATAAATGTTACCAAAGGAAATTCTAAGATGCAACTCTACAGCTCAGATGTGAAATTTTGGTGAAGCACGGTGGTTTAGATGTGATGGTTACTTTAAATGCTCAATTTACTGAATGCTAATAGTAGAAAAGTTGTGTACTGGGAAAGATCACTATGTATCTGCTGCCTTTCTTAAACTCTCATGTCTATGAGAGATAAGGTGCTAAGCTAGACAGACTTTTGGTCTAAACCCACCGAGAATCTTTTCTGAAGTTATCAGAGATGTAGATGGATGACGAATTCAAAAAGCTAAAAGCCATAATGTGATTATATTTGGACTTCATATATTCTTCCGTTCTTTCAAACTATGGATACTTTCAATAAAGGAGAGCTCTACACAGATGCTTATAAATTTTTCTTTCTGTGAAAGAAAACATATTTCTTAGTTAAAAACAATAGAGTGGGACATTAGTTGACTTATTTTTGTACTAAAAACCATAAAATGTAAAGTTATGTCTTCTAAGTAGATATTTCTTGTACTTTTTTTCTGTTTAAAAAATAATAAAAATTCTAAGGAGTGAAAGTATATTTGAACCTGACCAAAATTATACACAGTGAATTCATTCATTTATAAAATGTAAAGGCAAAGAACAGTTAAGTTGTTCTGACCCCAATGAAGTCCAGCAAAGATTTACCACTCAGTAGTTGCAATTTTATCCACTATAATACTTCTGAAAGATATCAAGTTACTCTTACTGGGGGAAAAAAAAAAATAGAAAGGGCATTATAACAGTAAAAATCAAATGAAATTTCTTCATTGAGAAAGCTCTAATTGATTTCAGTGGAGCTCAGGTTATTTCCTGTAAGAACTTTATGGAAGATTCTGTCAAAGGAAAAGATCCCACGTTCTATCATCTATGTTGTTTAAAACTAAACTTTTAATGTAGGTAATGTTACACACGAGAATATTATTTTCACATGGAAATTGTCAGAAATTTTTCACCATGGTGCATTTAGATGAGTCCTTTAACAAACTCATGCCTTCTCTGAGTCAGGAAGAATAGAAATATATAAAACACACTGTACAGTAGGTAGGATTTGAACAGATACTAGAGTCAAAGTGGTGCTTAGTGGTACAGAAATAACGACTGCACACATAAGTCTTATGGAACAGTTTTAACATCCAAATTTTGTTTCTGCTTACTTGATTTTGATTGCCATCTTTTATTTTCCGTCTATAAATACTTGCCATTGAACCAGACTGCTGACTAAAATGCTGATGACAAATGAGTCATTCTATCACATATATATCACTGCAAGTACCTTCAAAAAAGACCTGATTTTCCTCTTTTATAGTAACTCTGTTGAGTCACTTCTGAATCAGCATAGCACAGTGTCATCACACTGCTGGGACACAGAGTACTTCAATAACCTCTAACAGCCCCTGGATGTCCTCTCAGTTCATCATCAACATGCAAAATGAAACACTTTCATTTGTTATAATGAAAATCTGTGTGTTGCTTTGTGTTTCAGGTACTCATAAATACATCAGGGTTTTGATTAAGTTCCTTAATTAGGGAACAGATAGGGATTAGTCCCTATCTGTTGAGAACTGAGCTGTGATGACACTGTACAATGAGAAAAATTTCAGTGTAATAATTACTGCAGGGACTGGGACAATATTAACTCAAGTTCTGTGTTGGGGAAGATGAATACAGCACCTTTCTCATGGTTTTATGATTTCTGGTTATCAGTATTCCACATCATAACATCATGTAGTGCACTGGGAATTAAAGAGTTAATGCTCCAGTTCCGGGTACCTGTCTGGAAGATAACTACATTGCCCAGAGGACTTTGTGTTCATAGAGGGGATACAAGCTTTCGTAGATCACCTGACCTGCCCTTTTTTGGCTCTCTCTCATCCCTGCTGCTTGACCTGACTGTGCATCTCACCTCAGCGTTATGGTGAGGCCTTTCCACTTTTAGGACACTCTCTCTCATTATATTTGATTTATTTGCTTCAGTTCTAATTATATTGTATTATAGTGTGTTATCTTGCATTCTGATCCCATATTTAGTAAATTAGTTTGTTTCTCCTCAGATCATTGCCGCTGTTTCTAATTATTCAGGGTCCCCTGTTTCCCGTTTCCAGAGGTGCAGATTCGTGAATTCCTCTAGCCCGCTAGTCATGGAACCAGGCCATACCAGCCCATAAACTGTTGACACCTTACCCTCAAGAAAAAATTATTTCTGCTAAGCTTATCTGGTTATGGAACAACTTTCTACAGCAATTAGGAAAATGCAGAAATGGTTAAATATATACATGCATTTTACTGCCTGAATAAGAAGACCTTTTTAAGATTCTTTTAGATTTTAAAGATATTTATATTCCACAGCACCATCCGAATGTATCTTGTTCTCAGTTAACTCCGTAAATTTTGTCTCCTTTAAGTCAACTCCATAATAGATATTTAATTACATTTATTTATTTATTTATTTATTTATTTATTTATTGTTAACTGCTACTGTTTTTACATTGAGTCGCCATGTGTACCCATCAAGCTAAGGTGATATATAGCAGCATAAAACCCTGAGACAGATAGGTCTTCACCAGAATAAATGACAAAAACATCATATCAGAAAGCACATTGCAAAATACATTAAAGCAAGTTTAGCTCAGAAGAATTAAATACTTGGAACTAGTCTTTTCTTGGGATCTTAAGTATTCATCTCTGGGTCATGAGCCACTTCCTTCCAGCTGATGGAAAAAAAACATTGTAAACCGTCTCAATGTTGCTAGTATTTATAGCTCTAAGACCTCTTATTAGAACTGAAGGTACAAACTTGAATAAGCTAATGTTGATTTCCTTTGCAAAAATACAGGCATCCCTCAAGAACTTCTGTATGCATTTTTCAGCTTTCTGACCTCTTCAGTATCACGCTAGTGTTATAATAAATCACTTCTTTTAAAGCCTGAAGTGCTGCCTTTAACACCCAGTGGTGTCTTGCAAGCATCCCCTTTGACAATATATCATCACAATGTCATATGCACATGTGTCAGACGATCTGAATGCACTTTTGGAGATGTAAACTTCCTGTCAGGTTTGCACTGAAAGGGAGAAGTGGATGAGAAGATATGTAGCTATTTTATTTTATCATCCTGATGCATTTTAGTCTTCTCATCTCCTCTGTACTAGTAACTCTT
>JACDJE010000352.1:555671-574147 GCA_016647715.1 Pavo muticus
TTCCTTTTCTTCCCCGTCTTTCTGGGGCAAAAAGGAGATTCTACTCATCTGGTAGATGGTTTAATTATTTCCCTTCACCATGCTGGTAGATAGAGCCACAACATAAAAATTCTCTAATTTGTTTCCTGTTGATGCAGAAGAAAAGAAACTATTAAAATTTAACTATCCTCCAAAAGATGTTTCCTGCTTTCCTCTGTCACCATCAACTCTGTTTCCACACATTTTCAATACAGTATGCTTTTAATTTACAATGGTTAGAAGTACAAAACAAGATAAAGCTTTTTTTCTTCTTCTGCAGTCCGAACTACAAGATTAACTCTTCCAAATCAATTACTATAAATGTTCAGGGAATTTCATTTATTTATTTTTTTCTCTTGAGACAAAATGTTAAGATATTTCCCCAATAAATTTGTTATGCTTCTACTAAGACAATGAGGAAATAGCTGTGAATATCTGAAAGGAGAGAAGGACCACGACTGTCCTGGGAAGAAAATATGGATTCCCAGAGGCAAAACAGGATGCAAGAAAGTGAGAGTCAGAACTGACAACTATAGCTTGAAGACAGTCTTCTAGGAGAAACAGGCAAGCTTTGTAGAGGATGGAAATACACAGGTTGCCCCAAAAGTAATGCCTCCTATTTTTTTCCATGGTAACTGCAACAGACAAAAAGAGCACAATAGCACTATTTGATAGAGCACATTCTAAGCTACAAAACTTTTTTTTTTTTTTACATAGACATCACCATTAGCTATACGTTTTTGCCAGCAGTGAACAAGACCTGCATGCTGCACTTGTAAAAATTTGCACCAGCAGATCTGTCACCATCACCACTGTTTAAATGCACTACCCACCATGTCACTGTGCTCACATTCACTGGATGGTCTCCATAAATGTTCAGCAAGCTTCAGTGAATGTCAGTGGGTGCCATTTTTTCCACATGGAAGAATTCAATGACACACCTTTGCTTCATATGCACTTTCTTGTCAGACTCCATTTTGTCAGATTGCCTCCCTGCTGCCATTCAGCCTCTACTGCCATATTGCCAACATCTGCCTCTGACATCATGGGCTAACATAATAAAATGGAAGACATTACTTTCAGAACAGCTCTCATAATTTTTTCAGGAGACAGTGCATTCTTGTGCAGTGCTTTCTGCAATTCAATCTTTAACTAAGACCCATTCAAAATAGAAATCTCTACCTTTAGCAGTACAGTGGACTAAAGAAAGAATCCTGTTTCTTTTCTAGCTGTTCTGGGAAGTAAGATTTTCTCTATTTTAAATGTAATGTATACTTGTTGTTGCTTTTGTTTATTTTAATAGTAGCATTCAGATTTAATTCAAAAAGCTTTTGGTCTTTAAGAGTCCTCTATTTAGCTACTTAATATTTGCTATGGACTCCAGTTTTATAAGTTGAACCTATTACTTTAGCAACAACGGAAAAAACATTGCTACATCACTTACCCTGTATACGCAGTAGAATGTTGTAGAATAGCCTTCTGTACCTTTCTTGTATGCCAGAATGAATTTGACACAGAGAAACAAAATTTATTCTGCCCTCATTTCACAGTGAACACTCAATAAATAATACATTATAATACCTAAAAAATTAATAATTGCAGCTTACGGTCTTCTTTTGTCAAAGCATGCAGTAAATCTCAAATCCTATTTCTTACAAAATATAACAGTTATAATGGGTCAGAACAAAGTTGCCATTAGGCCTGCATGCTCTCAGTGAATCTAGTCTGCAGCAGTTGTTTGGGGAAGAATATAAAAATAAAATAAACTATATCTAAACTTCTTGAAAAATCTCACATTCTCCAGCTCTTTGAAGTAAAAAAAAAAAAAAATACATCCCTGAGTTTATTAGAATTAATTATAAATTATATGTACCCATTATTTTAGATCCTGCAATATACTTTGTCTTTTACCATATAATAAGACAATCATGTATTTAGCTATACCCAGTGCTTAAAAGTATTTTATCAATGGATATTTAATTGATAATTTAATCCTTTCTTCTATATGTATTTTGAGAAGATAATCATTATCTACTTACCTTTCCAGTACACAAATTTCACTATGTCTGTAGGAGCCTGCATTAGACATATCTCTTTTTTTCATTTATCTTTTTGACCCAAATAGATAAACACGATTACCACTCATCTACCTTCTGATAGATGTACTGTTTAATCACTGTGGATATTATGTGTTCACATCCAACACAACATATGTCTCATCAGTGGAAAATAGGTTGTCCAAATGATTCTGAGAGGAGTCAGGTCATTCATATACCCTTCCACATAATAAGTGTTTTGGAATTCATATATTTAAGTTAGCTACATATCATCATAAAATACTGCTAGTTTGGATGATCTTCTCTTCACCACCATCAAACTACCTCTGTCATTTTTGATATTTTAGTTGTTTGGTAATTTTTTTTCACATTGGTTAAGCACTTGTAGGTAACGATATTATTTCATCAATCTTACTAGCTCTGTTTTCATTCAGGTGACTGCAGTTGACATTTATTCTAAATTGTACTGTTATCTAAATTAAGCATCCACAGATGAAATAAATACGTTTAAAAAACAAAGAAGAATACTGTGTATCAAAATTACATAATCCTCTGTGGCCTGGAAATCTGTCATTTGATAATGATTTCTGCTATTTCATAGAATCATACCATAGAATCATAGACTGACTTGTGTTGGAAGGACCCAGTCTCCTGTCATAGGCAGGGTTGCCACCCACTAGATCAGGCTGCCCTAGTCCTTATCCAAACTGGCCTTATTTCATCAGATTTCACTGGAAATGGTAGAAAAATAAAACACAGTGCAGTGCCTCAGAAGTGCAGCACATTCTGTTCAAAGCAGCAAAGAATGAAAATGGGTTGATTCTGACTGCATAAATTCTGTATGAAGTTATGAAGTTCTCTCAACTCCTTTTTCCTCTTTCTGTAAGTGTATTGTAAACATATGCTAATTTAAATTGTCCTTGATTACAAAGCAATGCTTTCTATATGGAAGCTTCCCCTGAAAAAGCAAGAGACTCTTTATAAAACATCTGTGATCAAAAGCCCAGTGACAGGACAAGGGTTAATGGGCACAAACAGCCCAGGCAGATTTGGCTATAAGCCAGTTTAATTCTACAAGCTTCAGCTTATTTCCATGGTTTCTTTCTAGTGCTGACCTATACCCCTTTTTTTTTAACTCTGGAGAAGCATTCTAACAACATATGATCACCATTCAGAACTAATATCCTCATGCCTAGCAGACAAGATTGTGGAATATACAGTAAGCCTGAACACCCGACTTGATGCTGTAAGACTTCCTTGCCCACCACCCTCATGGAATAAGAGGTTAGTTATTAGAAATCAAAACCTAGATGTTCCTTTCCTCTAGCAGGAGTGAGTTGTTATGCCTGTTCTTAACAATGCTCACTGCATTAATGCTTGCTACTACTTTGGTAGGCTTTAATAGAAAATTAAAAAATACTTTTTTAATTTAATTTAATTTTATTTGAAAGAACATACAGAAGAAGATTGGTTACAATTCTCATATATTATACCCCAATTTCCTTATTTTTCATTGTAATTTCATTATGGAAAAGATCAAAGAATACCTGAATTCCTTCTCTCTGAGAAGACAAAACCATGTAGCCTTCTTCCTGGAGAGGGTACGAATCCCCTTGTAGAAAGTGATAAAACACTCAAGACATCAAAGAGGTTATGTACCCTGGTGATTAGGAGATGTGGGAGGAAAAAAACAAAACAAAACAAAACAAAACAAACCTCTTGACAAAAGGTTGTTATTGTGGTATTTTTGGCGCAAGGTGCATGTAAAAGAGAGCTTATATTCACCATCTCCATTTCCATCTGACATAAGACATTTATAATAAATTGTGTCATAAATTTATTTTCAGTTCTGCCAGCAAAGCACTGTGTACAACCTACGTTGTTGCACAAGGTTTAATGATGTCTATCAACAGTGTTCTGAGAGAGAAATTTTACAAGTCCTAATGGTTAACTTTTTGCTTCTTTCACAATTGATTTCAATCCTCTTAGATCCTATGGATTTGATGAGTACGTAATGGATGTATTGATTTGGATCTGCCTCAGGAGAGAGGAAAAATGTTTACTCTGAGTTCTGGGTGTCCTCTGAGAATCCTGTTTTCATTTGTTAACAAGAGATTTTGGGATGCAGGCATAGCTCCAAGAAGAAGCAGATTGAGATCAGATAAACAGTAGTTTGCTTTAAAAAATAAACTTAGTAAGGAAAAGGCAGCAGGTAGTGAAACAAATTTAACTTAATTTTGGTGTAGGCCTTCAGAAGACACAAAATGTGTCTGTGTAACCCACATAAACAGCATTTTTGATGGTGCTCCTGCATTTTGGAATAAACTAAGCTGATCACATTAGGTATGAATTTAGTCTTCAGAAACCACTAGCAATTATCAGGTAGATGACTAAAATATGTCATGATTAAAAAACTACTGTTCTGGAAATTAAAGTGTCCAAACACATGTAGTACTTAGAAATAAATTATCTGAGAAATATAAAATATATCAATGCCACTGCACGCAGATTTATTTTTTTATAATATATAAACTGAATGAGGTTTTTTTTATACACAGTTATGCTCTCTGAATTATTATGAATTTATAATGCTACTTCTTAACATTTATATTTGTCTATACTAAAGACACAATAATTTATTAACATGATAATAAATGTTTAATACTCCTTGCCTGTAACATTTTGTAAAACTATCTCCTTTACCCCATGATTCTTTAGAATACAACGACTACAAACATTAAACAAATCTAATGCTGTTTTAAAAATGAGTGTATTTATACACAGGATTTTCAGAATGTGGAATTTCTTGTTTGTAATCTCTTCTGTTCAAGGTATTTTACATGTTCAAGATATAAGACAGAACTACAGAGCCTTGTCTTTGCTGTAATATGTTATGACTGTTCTTAGGGTTCAGCCTGGTTTGACCTAGTTATGTGATGGGAGAAAGGGACCCACAGTCTCATGCCTTGAGAAAAGGGGAAGGGAAGAAGGGAAAAGATAGGGAGATGGGCCTAGACAAGAAAAAACAGTGGCAACGAGCTAAGGGAAACAACTAATCTGGTGAGAGATAATACAATTTAACACAGTAGAATTGGAATTGAAGCTAATAAATAGAATAAGAGAGTGTCCAAAACTTAAGACCTCACTCTAATGCTGTAGACGAGATGGCCAGGAAGCACCCAGAGCAAAGGCGGGCAAAAAAAGAGAGTCGTCTGTCTCCCAGGCAGTTTCATCTTTCCCTCTGAAAGGAAAACGTTAACTGAATAATGAAGTCTTCTGGGAGCTGTAGTTCATTCTTCTCTTCTGAGACCAGCTAACTGGAATTACTGACAATCCATGAAACTGCAGCATTAACTCTTTAACTCCCAGTGCACTACATGATGTTATGGTGTGGAATACCAATCACAAATCATAAACTACGTCAGAATAATCATTATTAATAGTTACAATTCAGAAAGGATATTTATTTGTTTATCTGTTTGTTTCTGTGTAAAATGGCCCCATATGTGCTCTATAGAAATTTGAATGCAGGTATTAAAAAACATAAAAAATGAAAATAATGAAATGAACTTGAAAAAAATAAAGTGGTTTGTTGTTTTTTTTTTTTTTTTNTTTTCCCTTTCTGGTTTTTGAGCAACTGGAATTCATTCCTTTCACTGTTGAAGGCGTTTTCCTCATAGCTCTATGTTAGACAGATTCCTTTACTTCTCAGCTGTTGTTCTGAGGACTGCTGACATTATGGTGACCTAGTGAGGCCTACTTTTGTGCTTATTCAAAGTCCTTGAAGTTTACATGGCAAGAGCAAAACGTAATGTTGGATAAGATATGACTGCTTGGCTTTCTACATTAATTGGAATTTGGTTGACAGTAAGCCACATATTCCAAACATTGCAAAGCAATTTTCCTGAAGGCTCATGTAACTTTTCTAAAATTTCTGAACACAGGTAATATTCAGCCATAAAAAAATCTGTTCAGAAATGAATAATAATAATAATAATAATAATAAATGTGTATATACCTAATATTTTGAAGTTCTGGAGCAAAACATGATTGGTTGTTTTTCTGTCAGCTGTTTCTCAGTGGTTGGCTATAGAGTTTGAACATTTTTTTTCTTATTCCAAATGGAAATCAGCAGTAGATTTCATTAAACTAATATTTCAAATTGAGTGATGGTAAGCTTTATTAGAAAAAAAAAAAAAAAAAAAAAAAGCATTGGATGCAGAAGTATTCTATCACTTCACATATGTTGGCAGAATTGCAATTTATGATGTTTCAGAAACCATTATAGAATTAATCTAGAGTTAACCTGATTGTTGTATTTATTTCACTTTGTATAAAATTATTGAAGATTTACTTGAGAAAGGAAAGTATATATGTATAAGATAGCTATAAGGTGATTAGTTGGAGGTCTGTATCTAGCGCTTCTCATGGGTTGGTACTGGGTCTGATCATGTTCAACATCATCAGTGACTTGACTGAATGAATAGAGTACACCTGCAGCAAGTTTGCAGATACAAAACTGAGAGAAGTGTTTGGCACACCAGAAGTCTGTGATGCCATTCAACAAGACCTGGACAGGCTGGAGAGTTAGGTCGAGAATAACTTTATGAGGTTCAACTAGGGCAAGTGCAGTGTCCTACACCTGGAGATGAATAACTGCATGCATCAAAACAGTTCAGGGGTTGGTCAGCTGAAAAGGAACTCCATAGGGAAGTACCTGGGTGTTTTCCTGGTGGACAGTAGATTGCCCATGATCCAAAAGTGCGCCCTTGTGGCCAGGAAAGCCAATTGCATCCTGGAGTACATTAAAAAGATTGTGGCCAGGAGGTCGAGTAAGGTGATACTCCCCCTCTACTCTGCCCTGTTGAGGCCATATCTGGAGTAGTGTGTTGAGTTATGGGCTCCCCAGTTCAAGAAAGACAGGGAACTTCTAGAGAGAGTCCAGTGGAGGGATACAAAGATCGTTAGGGGCCTGAAGCATCTACTGTGTGAGGAAAGATTGAGAGATATGAGATTTTTAGCCAGAAGCCTGAGAGGCTGTTTCTAAGTATTTAAAGGACGGGAGTCAAATGAATGGGACTGGGCTTTTTGGTGTTGCCCACTGACAGGGAAAGTGTTAATGGGCACAGATTGGAACATACGATGTTCTAGATAAACACAAGGAAGAACTATTGAGGGTGACAGAGCACTGGAACAAGGTGCCCAGAGAGGTGATGGACTTCTCTATAGATGGAAGATACTCAAAAGCAGCCTGAATGCTTTCCTCTGTGACCTACTTTCGGGAACCTGCTTCAGAAGGGGTGTTGGACTTGATAATCTCCAGAGATCCCTTCCAACCGCTATAATGCTATGATTCTGTATTAGATTGTTTTGTATTAGATTGTTTTGTATTAGATTCTGTAACACTTTATTTCCAACATTTTATTACAATTTATAGGAATTTTAGGGTCTTATTTACTAGAAATTTTGATTTGTTAGGAAAATAAATGAAACGATTTATTTTTTAAATTCAGATCAAACTATCCTGTTTTGTTTATTTATGTATTTATGCATTGGTTTGGCAGCCACAATGGTGACTGACTTTAGCAGTTGTCATCAGAGTGATCAGTGTTCCACAGTCATCACAAAAACAACTCAGTGGCTTCATATATTAAAACAAAAATCAAAAACAAAAAAACCCTAAAAGACCTATTTAGTTAGTTATTACTCTATAAAGCTAATTCACAATTATAACTGATTTGTTTAAATGCTGTCTATAGCACCTGGTGTTGCTGAACTATGACAGAACTAGAAATGTATTGCAAAAATTTTCATCATAGTGATTTTCATCTATATACAAGATTGAGTTAATAATATTTACCAGATTTTAAAAAGATTTAAAATTTTAATACACTGATAAAAGCAATTTTAAAAAGAAGAAATTCATTGAAATAACCTTTTACCCATATATATCAGTGCCTAGTTAATAATATAAATGTATACTTGTCTCTGTAGACATGAGACAAACTTTTGATTCACTTTCTAAACTGATACTTGAATAAGTGAATTGTTTGTTGTTTTCCCTGATGTCATTTGATATTGATGATATCAATCTCTTTCTGATACACTTTCTTCTCTCCAGCAATGACAATGCAGTTTATAAGCCATCGGTTCCCTGACTATCATGATCCAACTATCGGTAAGTAAAGATTTTTCTCTTCTTCATCCCTTTCCATCTCTCCACCTACTTGAGATTTCCAAACTATGAGAAGCTAATCCTAAATAGTACCCATAGAGAAACAATATTTGTAAACTTTAGATTAAAGTTTTTTTTTTTTAATGACAATTTTATAGTGTTGAAGTCATACCACAGTCATCTCTTCCTGAAATATTTATGTGGTTTCATGCTCTATAATTAGCTATGTTAGAATTGCAGAACACAAACCAAAAATCTGACAAAACAGAAAACAATCTTTCAATGTATGATATTGAAATAAGGTCAAAAATCCAATCTGGAGTGTGTTTTAGAATTTGTTATTGTTTTTGTTATTTTATTGTCATTCTCCAATTTTAAACTATTAATTGACGTTATCTAGGAATACAGAGTAACAATTGAATTTGATATACTAGAATCATTCTCTGAGATCCTATATTCTACTGACTCTATTGGCTTTACTGACATTATAACTTCAGGTAATGATAAATATTCATGTGTATCTGCAACATACTGAAAGTCATCATCTTTAGCTGTTAACAATTACCTAATGGCTAGATTACAATGGGACAGTCAGAGATTGAAATAAGATCTAGAATAAATTTTGATTGACTGAAATAAAATTTTTATCTCTACATCAGTGACTTCAAAGCAGTTGTAGCAAAAATAGGGGAAGATGGCAGAATCTGGGCCTGATATGTGAGAGACAAAAAAACTATTAGTACTTGTAAAAATTAGTTCAAAAGAAAAACCTAACACCTTAAACTAAAACATGTTTTTTTTTTTTTCTGTTATCTTTGAGATTTTTCAAAAGTTTTAAACTTAGGTCTAACCTTTATAAAATTATTACATGGCTGTATGTAGAAACAAATGATATAATTTCTCTTAATTTATTATTTCTTTAGTATTCCGTATTCCTTGGATAATAACTGCTCATAAACTTCTCATAAACTATTTCAACTAAGGATAAAATGTATAAGGTCTCCAAACCACTAATAACTGTATTAGTAATCATTAAAATATTCCAAATATCAAAAACAAAAACTAGATCTATCAACTTTAAAGAAAGCAAAACAACTAGAGAATTACCACATATTCATTTGTTGGAATCAGGGAGAAATAAATAAATAAATAAATAAATCAGTTCTAACTGGAAAAAAGTAGTAGTTACTGAATCCATTAAGTTATGTACATACACCCAACTTTAATGATACACCTGCCATCTTTATTTGTCTATATATTGCATCTTGGAATAATCTTAACTTATTGGTCTCTAGACAATATCAAAGCATGAATAATAAATAATCATAAAGAGAAAGAAAACTTATGATGCATTCTAAGTACATGCTGCAGGAATACCTAAAGGACCTAATCAAGATGAATGTCTCCTTGAATAGGGTACAGTTTCTTCTCTGTAAAACCAACACTCTAAATAGGAAAAGAGAATAGAATTTAGAGAACAGAGAAGTGAAATACTGAATTTAAACTCATGCAGTTGGCTAGAGGCAGACCTGGAAATATGACTTTTGAGATTTACCTGTTCAGCATTTTTGTCAGAGAACACAATGAGGACATTCTGAGAAAGATTTATTTTATTCATAGTCTAAAACACATGATAAAGAACAGACTGCAATCTTAGAGTAAGTATATATCTTTCGTGTTGGATAAGTTTATAGTATAACCCCTCAAAATTGTACATAAATACAAAGAAACCCCCAAATAGGTGGAATTATTTGTTCTTACCTGTAATAACAAATAAAAGTATTTAAAAATCTCTGTACCCCCCCAGAAAAAAAAACATTTATATTCTTTAGAATTTTATTACAACTACTGAGACCCCGGTCTCAAGTCACAAAACACATCTCACTGTATTTTGTGCATCTGTTGATAAGTTTTCCATCAATTTACTAAAATTTTACAATTACAGATAAATTTCCGGGTTTTCAGAAGGAAGAATAATCCAAAATGAGCATATGCAGAGCTCAGGCTGAGCTGATAAAGAAAGCTGCCTGTAGGGAAATGATTCCCAGGAGATTTCAATGAGAATGAGAGGTTTCAAGGAGATGTTTCAAGTACCAGGAAACTTAGCATGTTCAGGCAGAATGGAGAACTGTCCAGCCAGAGTTAACAGATTATTGGGAAAAAAATATAGACCAGGTATGAAATGAATGTTAATTCCAACAAAACAACAAAGCAGGAAATCCAGCATAACATTTAGCCATGTATGCAACTAATGATCTCTCTGGAAATAAACACATTACCTTTCTTCTACATCATACATTTTTGGCCACTTTTATTCCTCAGCTATTATGGAACTCATGTTCCCTCCTGGACTTTTCTGACTGTACTGACTTCTGATTTCACTGTACTTTGAAAATGATGTATTCTACCTACACCTAGTTTTATCTATCTTTGGGAATTAGAAAGAATAACAGTTTCTGTGAGTACCACTAATGGGGTAAAATAAATTTTACCCCTTAGAAATAAAGTTACACAATGTGTTTAAATGATAATCGATGGATTTCCGTTGTCAAACAACTTACTGATTTTACTATGTTGCAGATAAGCTTTGCAATAAAATCCAAAGTTTCTTTTGCTTTAGATGCACAGATAAATCTAACAAATACCTACATATTTTTTCATCATATTCTTCAACTACCTTCTGTAGGTTTTATAAATAGTGAGATTATGATAGCAGCAATAGCTATTCTCATTTGTGCAAATTTATCTATGATTTAAATAAATAGTGCTGACAGAAATTATATTACACCACCTTACATCTGATGGGGCTTTAACTAAAAGCTGTCCTAGTAGAAATGCTGGGAGTGGAAGTTTGTGTCATTGTCTTTGAAATCTGAGAAGTCTGTCACTTTCAGTTTTATGGGGTAGACTTCATTGGCAACAGGGGGCTACTAAATCATTATAAACACTGTCCATTTTAAAATTTTGACTTTTAACACAGAGTATTCTACATGTAATCCCAAAGACACCTGGAGTGTATTGAGGATAAAATCCTGATCTATGTATTAGACAAACCATCCAGACAATAAGTATTTCTGGACCTGGTGCACACCAACAGAGAGGAGCTTATTAAAGATGTTAAGATTGGAGGCACCTTGGACTGTACTGATTACATCCTTGTAGACTTTGTGATCTTGAGGAAGATGCGCATGGCAAAAACCAAAGTCAGGACTCTGAATTTCAGGACAGTGAACTTTGGGTTCTTTAGAGAATTACTGGATGAGATCCTCTGAGAAAGTGTTCTTAAAGACAAGGGAGTTGAATTAGTGGAGCAGAGCTGGCAGTGCTATAAGGATGCCTTTCTGAGAGTGCAAGAGCTCTCTATCCCCCAGTATAGAAAAACAAGGAGAGGAGGAAGGAAACTGGAATTACTGGGCAAGGATCTCCAGTTCAGACTGAGAGATAAGAAGTACATGTACAGGCAATGGAAGCAAGGCTGTGTCTCCTGGGAAGAATGCATAGATGTAATCCAGACATAGAGAGATGGAATAAGGAGAGCCAAGGCACAAATGGAATTGAACTTGGCAAGGGATGTGAAAAATAACACGATGGAATTCTACAGGCTCTTTGATCAGAAAAGATAGGTCAAGAAGACTGTCCTCCTGCTGATAAATAAGAATGGAAAACTAGCTACAACAGACGTGGAGAAAGTGGAGGTACTCAACAAGATCTTTGTCTTGGTCTTCACTGGCACCCAGGCTTCTTGTGTCTCTCACATCCCCAAACCTCACAGCCCTGATCGTGTAGGTGGGGCTGCGAGAGCAAAATACCTCACATAAGAGAACAAGTCCAAGACTGTCTCATGCGACTGGATGTGTACAGGCCTATGAGGCCCAATGATGTCCATCCCAAGGTCCTGAAGGAGCTGGCTGATGCAGTTTCCAAGCTGCTCTCCATTGTATTTGAAAAGCTGAAACTATAAGGTGAAGTTTCTGCTGAATGGAAAATGGAAAACACCAGTCCTGTTCCTAAGAAAGGGAGAATGAAAGGGAACTATAGGCTTGCAAGCTTCAACTCTCTGCCTGGGAAAATCATTGAACACATTATCCTGGAAGACATGTTAGGACAAATGAGAGATGAGGAGGTGATCCGAGACAGCCTTGCGTGGCTTAATCAAAGGCAATCAAAGGCAGATAGTTTCTGACCAAACTGATGGCCTTTTTTAATAGAGTAATGGCACTGGTGGACAACTGATGGATAACTGATGATGTCTGCCTGTGCTTGTGCAGTGTCTTTGACAGGGTCTCATACCACATCCTTATCTTTATATTGGGAAGATATAGGTTCAAAGCATGGACTATTCAGTGGATAAGGAATTGGTTGGAAGGTCGCAGCCAGAGGGTTGTGGTAAATGGTCCAGGTGAAGGCTGATGATGAGTGGTGTGCCTCAGGAGTTGTCTTGGGACCAGTGTCTTTACATCCTGATCAGTGACATAGGTGATGGGATCAAATGCACCCTCAGCAAAACTGCAGATGACAGCAAGCTGAGTGGTGCAAGCAATATGACGGAAGGAAGGGAAACCTTCCAAATGGATCTGAACAAGCTTGAAATGTGGGCACATGTGACCTTCAACAAGGCCAAGTGCAAGTTGGTTCAGAGAGATCTCAGATATGTGTACAGACTGGGAAAAAAACTCCTCGAGAACAGCCTTGCCAAGACCCCTTTATATTAGTGGTCTTGGTAGATGTAAAACTTCACATGAGCCAGTAGTGTGCACTAGCAGCCTGGAAGGACAATCATACCCTGGGCAGCATCAAAAAAAGGGTGACAGCAGGGCAAGGGTGGTAAATGTCCCCTCTACTCCATTCTTGTGAAGCCCCATCTGGAGTAATGTATTCAAATCTGGGACCCTCAGTACAAGACAGGGTTGGAGCTGTTGGAGTGGGTCCAGAGGAGAGACATGAAGATGGTCAAAGGGCTGGAGCATCTCTCCAATGAAGACAGGCTGAGGGAGTTGGAGTTCAGTCTGGAGAAGAGAAGGTTCCAGAGATACTTCATTGTGGCCTTCCAGTACTCAAAGAGAGCTTATAAACAGGAAAAATATAAACTTTTCATGCAGGTAAAGAATGATAGAACACAGGGGGAAAGTTTTAAACTTAAAGAGATTTAGGTTAGATGTCATGGGAAGTTTTTCTCTGAGATTGTGGGGAGGTGCTGGAATAGACTGCCCAGAGAAGGGCATCCCAGAAGAAGGGATGTCCCATCTCTTCAGGTGTTCAAGACCAGGCTGAATGGGACCCTAGGTAACTTGATCTAGTGCTTAATTTGCGGTTGGCAACCCTGCACACAGCAGAGGTTTTGGAACTAGATGATGTTTAAGGTTCTTCCACTCCAAAGCAGTGTATGATTCTATAATTCTGTTAACATTATATATAACATAGTTTCATCTCTGTCTCCTTTCTGTTGATTCTGGGGGAATATATTTATATCATTGTAAAGAAGATAGGGAACAATAGACTTTACTCAAAGCACATAAGCATAGGGTAAGTGCAATCTGATATTCTAGGTAAGAACAAAACCACAGCAGAGCCACAAAAACGTCTTGTAATTATTAGGAACAAAGTAGCAGAAGCAAATAAACTATAATAGTTTTTGCTAAGCCCTAAGAAATGTGGTTTTTTTTTGTTTTTTTTGTTTTTTGTTTTGTTTTTTGGTTTTTTTTTCTCTTTTTTTCTTTTTTTTAGAGAGAGAGAACATATTTTATGTCTTGATCTACAACTGGTTTCATACGATTGATCCATGGTCAATTGACTTATACTGTATGATTTTTAGAAGAATTTCTTTTTGTTCTTATTTTATTTTTATTTTTTATTTCATCTGTAAATGAAAACGTGGCACTAAGATTTAAGAAGAGTGTAAATAAAAATAGATCAAATGTCGCTGTAGCCTTCTCTTCTCTGGGCTGAACGACTCAAACTCTCTCAGCCTGTCCTCTTAGGCAAACCGTTCCATCCCTTGGATGCACTCACAAATTTCTATGCCAAACACATATACATATTTCAAATACACTGATTTTAAAAAAAATAAAATAGAAGTAAATAGAAGCAAATAGAAGTAGAAGCATTTACATGTTTTTCTTCCACTTATGTTGATCACATATAGATGCAGTTATATTTTTGATAATTTACTCGTTACTATGGAAAAATCAACACTTTTGAAGTTCAAGATTATTTTGAGGGCAAGCATGCTTTTATTTAAGGGATAAAGCTGTTTGTTTGTTTGTTTGTTTGTTTCTCAACTGATTGTCTTAGTTTGAAAAAGTTGTGATAAGAAATTCAGACTTCAGACACCAAAAGATGCAAATAAATTTGCTTACACGTAATTATACAAATCAGACTGTCAATATTTGTTTAAAATACAGACTGAACATTGATTGAAAACAAATAATAACTAAAGTGTTATTTTTAATGCTTTCACTTTGAGTATAATTCTATTTCAATATAAACAGAAATAATGATGCTACTTTAGGCTTGGTACAAGCATTGCAATTCTGAAATTTGAGACAGAAATATCATTTTTCTAAGTGAGTGGAGATGGGAAAGAATAAATTCATTATTAGATAGACAATATTTGGGCAAAATTTCAAAGGATAGCACTTTATGAAAATGAAATTATTTCAGTATGCATTTAATATTTAATTGTAGTCAACATTGGGAACAATTTCCAAAAGGCAATGGATGTGATCATTTTCTGGAACAAATGGATTAGAGCAATTTGCACTCTGTACGGTCTTTGGCAATATCACAGTGAGTTAATGCAAATAGAGTGGCAGGAAAGGAAGCATGACATAGTGTGGCACACTGGACAGCTTCCAGGATGCTCATTAGCCATGTGACTAATCTTAAAATGAATACATAATGCAAAAGAGATGCAAAACCATCTTCCTGTTTTGGTGAGATATCACTGCATGAGATTGTGTCAAATGAGCAGTTGAGGGCATTAAAGCTGTGTCAGTGCCACTCTTTAATTGAAATGGGTGTGGGATGGGAGGCACTTTAATGCACATGAATTTCCATGAGGTTTTCTAACGAAGAAATGCATTCACCAATGCATTAAATGTAACACATTTAAAGTCATATTTAATATGATGATGGAAATGTGTGGGTGAATTTCAGAGAAAAAGGAAAAAAAAAAAANACATTTTCAAGAATTTGTATTTTCTCTTCTAGAACTGATTCTAAGAGAAATACTTGTCACTCAAGTGAGTAATCTTATTCACACAGATGAGATAACCTATAAGTAAAATTTAATTTATAATGATAAATATAAATTTAGTCATTTCTCTGCATACTTGCATATTAAAATCCAATACGGATTCATTGATAAAAGCATTTGCATCATAACTGATAGTTGCTGCACTGGGCCAAATTATTCGGTTAGACTTTGTCAGACTTTAATCCAAACTTCAGCTGTATCCAAGTCTTTCTGTGGAAGGAAATCATCATTTATAGGAGGTGACATATCCTATATACAGGAGAATTCTACATTTCATTGTGTTATTGCTATGAAAGAATATGATCAGATTCTCCATCCATATGTCTATGAGTTTTGCATTCAACCATGCTTGTACTTTCCATGACAATATTCATCCAGTTTATTTTGGGAGGACAAAATGAACTAAAAGTTAAGAGCCATTATGTATTCCAACTTACATTTGGAAGTTTGTTTTCCAGCTTACAGAATTGAGAAAATGGAGAATTGCATCTTCGAATGAAATTATTAAGGACAGCTGGAGTGTATAACAGTAATATTCATTTGAATTTGGCAAGACCATTTGAAAACAATGTTAAATAATGTTTTCTAAAGACATATATGTCCAAGACTATGGTTTAATATCTTATCTGAGGATATGTCTATGGTAATTTGAATGCTAAAATTAAAACTGAAAGATAGAAAATGCCATGTTTCTCATTATGCAACTGAATATATAATGAATAAAAGTATGAATTTCTTTCATAAGAAGCACTTAACATAACTGATGCTTTTTTGTTTGTTTGTTTTATTCTGAAATTATTTCAATTTTCTCAAGGTCTTTTCTATAGTCTTTTCAAAAGAATAAGGGTTAACACAGATATATTAACTACATTAAATGTTGCATTACTTAACTGCTTCACTTTCATAGAAATGTAAACAACAGCTGAGCACATATTTACTGAAGAAGGAATTTTCTTTTGTGAGTTTGGAAACTCAGTGACCATCCTTTTTGTGTTCTACAAAATTTCAGCAAGATTCTTCCACTAGAAATGGTGTTGCCTGTTGTAAATATTTATGCTGTTGACACAAAACTGGGCAAAATTTGAAAGATTTGACAAAGCTAAACAAATGACAGAATACCGTCAAATGTGTTTCAGTGTTGAGAAATAAAAAAAAAAAAAACAGCAGGACTGGAACAAATAATCTGAAGTATTCTTCACTGTTGGTATCACGGAATTAAGTAACACTAGGCAGAACCGGAAATAGGGCGTTGAAGCATCACAGTTACTAGTCTGATGTGGTATGTGAGTGCCCGGTTTTCCTACTTGCTGTATTTTAAAGAGTACTGCTATCTACATGAGTATTTACAGAATATAAGGCGATCAAATCTGTCAGTTCTACACTTCCAAGCCATTCATTGTTTACTGTGCGTGTAGAACTCATAGGAAGGCGACCACAGTGACTTACTGTCATTGACTACAAAATGCTGATATCAATGCTCACCCAAATTATACATGTAGTAGCAGGTACATTGGTTTAGATCTCTGTTTGTCCACTCTCTTCTTATGTGAAAATTCCTTGCTGTAAGTAGAAAGAGAATATAAACAGCAAATGACTAATAATCATTCTGTATTCAGGAGCATCCCTGAATTAAAATGCATATATAGCAGATAATATAAGCACAACAAGAGCTGAGTCCCTGCTGTCTCTTTGGCATACAAGAAGGACAACAAGAGGCAGAACTCCAGGTGTGACTGAGGTTGGACTTCCTTCTGTTGGTTTGGCATCTCTTTAGCCAAATAAAATATACTTTGGCTCATCTATATATGAGATAATCTTCAGTGCAGAAGACAACAAAGGGGAGAGAATGTTTATCTGGAAGTCATAGAAGCAGGATTAACAAATGAAAGGAAGAAGCTGCTGACCTACATTTCAGGGATTGGGATATGTCTATGATGCAGATAAAAAGCCTATTGCAACACTCCTTTAAACTGTAAACCAACCAAATATATTTGTCATGAAGTTACCTGCTCATAGCAGAAAAAGAGCTTTGATACATTTTTAATGAATCTAGATTCTCCCGTGCTAAAATAACTGAGTGTAACACAAGGCTGCATTAATTATTGTTCTTCTGTCTCCAAAGAGATGTCCTTCAAAAATGGAAGGTGAAAGAAGAGAATACATTCATTTTCTTAAAAAAAAAAAGGCTTAAACAAGCTTTTATTTCTTTTATCTTCTTAATAATACTAAAAAGAACAATCAAATAACTATGAAAACAAGGTAAAACTGTCCTTTCAGAAAATGTGTTTTCTTGATTTAAATCAGATACTCATTAAAGAAGGAAATAATTAATAATAAAATAATTAAATGTCAATTGTAAAATAGCTGGAGCTCAGTTTGATTCTCAACCTTTCTGTATGGAAAAAAAATATATTTTTAAAACAGAGGTTTTGCTATGTATTTTAAAACAGAGGTTTTGCTATGTATTTTAACTGTTCACTTAACAGATTAGTTAACTGTTACATAAACTACACAATGATGCAGATTTTCTTTTTTCCTTTAATATCTTGAAAATGCTTATTCTTACATTCTGTATCTGAATTGTTGTATATCATAGCAATAAATATAGTCTGCATCCTTAATTATTTCCTATAATTCCTATAATATCCTATCTATCTGCTGCATTTTAATGAAACCAAAATTTGAGACCTTTCAATTAGTTTCAAAGAAGGAGATTTCTACTGAACCTAATACAATAAAATTCATTTGATTAAGGCCAAGCTAGATGGGGCACTGGGTATCCTGATCTAGTTCTTGATCTAGTGATTGGCAACCTTGCCCACAGCATGGGTCATGGGTTTTGGAACTTGGAACTCAAAGGATCTTTGAGATCCTTTCTATGCCATTCTATGATTCTGTGTTTCCATGTGATTACCTGTCTGATGTGTTATTATTATTTTCTCTCTCTCTCTCTCTCTCTCTCTCTCTTTTT
>JACDJE010000352.1:575098-596570 GCA_016647715.1 Pavo muticus
ACGTGGCACTAAGATTTAAGAAGAGTGTAAATAAAAATAGATCAAATGTCGCTGTAGCCTTCTCTTCTCTGGGCTGAACGACTCAAACTCTCTCAGCCTGTCCTCTTAGGCAAACCGTTCCATCCCTTGGATGCACTCACAAATTTCTATGCCAAACACATATACATATTTCAAATACACTGATTTTAAAAAAAATAAAATAGAAGTAAATAGAAGCAAATAGAAGTAGAAGCATTTACATGTTTTTCTTCCACTTATGTTGATCACATATAGATGCAGTTATATTTTTGATAATTTACTCGTTACTATGGAAAAATCAACACTTTTGAAGTTCAAGATTATTTTGAGGGCAAGCATGCTTTTATTTAAGGGATAAAGCTGTTTGTTTGTTTGTTTGTTTGTTTCTCAACTGATTGTCTTAGTTTGAAAAAGTTGTGATAAGAAATTCAGACTTCAGACACCAAAAGATGCAAATAAATTTGCTTACACGTAATTATACAAATCAGACTGTCAATATTTGTTTAAAATACAGACTGAACATTGATTGAAAACAAATAATAACTAAAGTGTTATTTTTAATGCTTTCACTTTGAGTATAATTCTATTTCAATATAAACAGAAATAATGATGCTACTTTAGGCTTGGTACAAGCATTGCAATTCTGAAATTTGAGACAGAAATATCATTTTTCTAAGTGAGTGGAGATGGGAAAGAATAAATTCATTATTAGATAGACAATATTTGGGCAAAATTTCAAAGGATAGCACTTTATGAAAATGAAATTATTTCAGTATGCATTTAATATTTAATTGTAGTCAACATTGGGAACAATTTCCAAAAGGCAATGGATGTGATCATTTTCTGGAACAAATGGATTAGAGCAATTTGCACTCTGTACGGTCTTTGGCAATATCACAGTGAGTTAATGCAAATAGAGTGGCAGGAAAGGAAGCATGACATAGTGTGGCACACTGGACAGCTTCCAGGATGCTCATTAGCCATGTGACTAATCTTAAAATGAATACATAATGCAAAAGAGATGCAAAACCATCTTCCTGTTTTGGTGAGATATCACTGCATGAGATTGTGTCAAATGAGCAGTTGAGGGCATTAAAGCTGTGTCAGTGCCACTCTTTAATTGAAATGGGTGTGGGATGGGAGGCACTTTAATGCACATGAATTTCCATGAGGTTTTCTAACGAAGAAATGCATTCACCAATGCATTAAATGTAACACATTTAAAGTCATATTTAATATGATGATGGAAATGTGTGGGTGAATTTCAGAGAAAAAGGAAAAAAAAAAAACAAAAAAAAAAAACGTGACTGAAAAACATAATATGTAGCACAGCAAAAATCCCCAAACAACTATGTATGTATAAAGGAATACATCCGTTATCAAGGTATGGTAATGGAAAAAGTATAAAATAAGAGAACAACAAGTCCTATTACAAGGGAAAAGACAATTGCAATTCAAATTTATTTTTATGCTACTTATCAGGTTTCTAGATAATTTCTACTGTTATCTTAAACAACTATATATTTACACCCCAATCTTAATTTATTTATCATTCTCATTTTGCCATAGAAGGTAAAATATCTGGATCAGATTGAGCAAGCTGCAGTTAGATTTGAGCTCTGAAATTATTTTTTCTATTGCAAAATTCATAAATCAGTTGCTAAATAGTCACCATGGTCTTTCATTCATCATTTTTCATAGATTTATTATCCATATCTGAGACAGGATAAACAACTCACATAAAATGACCTAGAATTAGTACAATTTGTCTCCACGTTTTTCTCTGAGGGTATTCAGAGTGATTGTGTACTTATCTAAATTACCTATGTTTGTGTTCTATATTCATCATCATTTAAAATGATAAATAGAGAATTCTAATGAATACTGTTGTGTGCATTTGAACTGTATTCCTAAGTATGAGTTATATCATTCATTTTTATTTTCTTATCTGTTGGTATTACAGATTTATAGAATCATATAGCCCTTAGAGTTGGAAAGAACATTTAAAGGTCATCTAGTCCAACTCCCCTGCAATGAACATGGACATGCACAGCTAGATCAGGTTACGAGGGCCTGATCCAGCCTCACCTTGAAAGTCTTCAGGGACAGGGCAACCACAACATCTCTGGGCAACCTGTTCCAGTGCCCCGCCACCCTCACTGTGAAAGACTTTTTCTTTATATCCAACTGAAATCTACCCTCTTAGAGCTTGAAACCATTTCCCTTTGTTCTATCACCACAGACCCTGCTAAAGAGTCTGTACGCTTCTTTCCCGTAGTGCACCCTTTAGATGCTGAAAGGCAACTATCAGGTCACCTCGGAGCCTTCTCTTCTCCATGTTGAACAGCCCCAGCTCTCAGTGGGCCTTTGTGGCAGAGGTGTTCCATCCCTTGGATCACTGTTGTGACTCGTTTCTGGACATGTTCCAACAGGTCTGTGTCTCTCCTGTACTGTGGGCTCTTGAGGGTGGTGACACAGTGGAACAAGTTGCCCCGAGAGATTGTGAATGCCCCATCCCCGGAGGCACTAAAGGCAAGGCTGGATGTGGCTCTGGGCAGCCTGGTCTAGTGGTTGGCAACCCTGCACATAGCAGGGGAGTTGAAACTATATGATCATTGTATTCCTTTTCAACCCAGGCTGTTCTATGATCCTATGATTCTATGATTCTGTGACTCCACATTTGGATGCAGTACTCCAGGTGAGGTCTCACCAACACAGAGTAGAGGGACAGGAACACCTTAATCTTTTGATGCAGCCCAGGATACGGTTGGCTTTCTGGGTTGCAAGGGCACACTGCTGGTTCGTGTCCAGCTTACCATCCATCAGTATGCCCAGGACCTTTTTGGCAGGGCTGTGTTCAATCCTTTCATGCCTCAGCTTGTATTGGTAGTGGATGTTGCCTCAATATAGGTGCAAGATCTTACACCTGGATTTGCTGAACCTCATGAGGTTCTCTTGTGCCATCTGCTTGAGCAAGTACAGGTCACTCTGGATGGCATCCCCTCTCTTGAGCATGTCAACAACACCCCAAATCTTGCCATGCATCAACTTGCTGAGGGTACACTGAATCTCACTCTTGATGTTATTAATGAAGATATTAAAGAGCATCAGTCCTAGGACTGTCCCATGGGAGACACCACTCACCTCTGATCTTTGCCCAGACAGGAAGTCATTTACCACCATTCTCTGGATTTGATCCTGCAGCCACTTCTTTGTCTATTAGATGATATCAGTGACTCTTCCCTTGTCCACTGATGCAGTGACACCATCATAAAAGGTCACTTGGTTAGTCAAGCAGGATTTGCCCTCGGTGAAGCCATACTCGTTCTCCCATATCACCTCCCTGTCTTCCATGTACCTTAGCATATCTTCCAGGAGGATCTGCTCCATGATCTTTCTCAGCACAGAGGTGAGACCGACAGATTGATAGTTCCTGGGCTCATCCTTTTTACCTTTGTTTAAAATATGTGTGTATCATGTGTTGCATTAATGTGTTCATATTCTCTGTATAAATATTTTTTGTCTCATGTAGATGAAAATTAAAAAAACAGAAATTATCTTCACTGTGCTGAGACTGAACTCCAGATTCAGATACCTAAATTAGTGTCTGCATGTCAAATACGTGTTGAGGTTTTGGATATTTAGGAGTGGAGTTATGGATCTTTATTTGCTCCTTTGTTTTATACTTACAGAGCTATTTGAGATGTCCTACAATGCTCTGTGAAGGTTCAAGCTGTGAGTGTCCCATAGGTTTAATGTCATCATCATCTGGCCCTATGTAGAAGTGACACAAGACCAATGGGGAACAGAGACCCTTCAGTCCAGGAACACAAAGCCAGACAGAATACCTAACAGTACATCAGATAGCAAGGATCATCTGTATTTGGGCAACTGAACAGAGTCTGCACTATCATTAAGTGTACAGGGATTTTAGATAACTTGAATGTAGATATATATTTGGTAGCTGTCTAAATGTAGGTGTCTGAATCTGATTCACATTGGTTTCCATAACAGCTTGTAAGAATAAGAGTTCTTTAGAAGTTATGCCGATATCTTTCAGACTTTATGGATAACTGTCCTGCATTGAAGGGAGAAAAGTGCTGAGTGAGGGAGTGAGTGGAGAAAAAATAAAATAAAATCAAAAGGAGAAAGTAATATTAAAAAAAATAAAAATCATAAAAGTGCTCCTTTACTTTAGATTTCAGTGAAGCAGTAAAAGTACCTTCTGCCATGAAGGAAAATAGAAATTCCTTGGAGTTACGTAGTTTGGAGGCTGGAAAATTGTAGCAGATCTTTCTCTGTAATGAAAATAATTTGATTAATTTTTTTAAAAAGGAAAAAAAAATGAAACAGCAACAACAGCAAAAAAATCATTAATAGATCTTCGTCCTATAGTCTTACTTCTCTTGGGAAATAATATTTTAAAATATGGTTGTTATCCCTCTAAAGAATAGAGTAATTACAGTTTGATCATCTGTCAGCATTTCAGTCCCAGTTCCATCCTCTAACTTGGGTGCATCCTCAGCTCAAGTTGAGCTTTGATTCTTCATCCTTTTCTTCCACTGAAAATTGTGGTGTCTTTCTCACTGAGGAAACATGATAATTAGTTCTGCTGTTACACTTTCTTTCTTGGAACTCTGTCTTAAAAAGACAGTTATTCAGTTCTAAACAGGTTTCATGCAAGATTTAACCAAAACAACTGATTAAATTCTCAGTCTATACCCAAAACTGATATCTTGGACACACACAGTGTCATCTGCTTCTTTGTCAAATTCATATTTTCTTAGAAATATAATGCATTATGAAATTATTTGAGGTATGTACTTCAGGTGACAGCTCACTGTCATTTACCATTTTCAGGTACTCAGAAAATAGTGCTTAATCTTATAATTTTCTTTTGTGATATAAACAGTAGTAGACAGGCAAATGCAGACTGTCTTTCTGGAGAGTCAGTGGCTCAGAGAGCTGTTCCCACATTTGTCATTTTTCCCCTATCATTTTACCAAACACTTTCTCAGAGGCTGGAAGGTTAATCAGAATACCTTCACTAACATTTAGACCTGTAATTTTGTCTTGGAAATGCAGTTGTCTGTGTCCATCATTCATGTTTTTAGAAAACAGAACACAGCACCTCTGCTAGCAGATTCACTTCCAACATGGATAAACCAGGCAGTAGTTGCAGTTACGGTTGTCTGCAGTATAAAGGAGACACATTAGTGCTGTAGAGCTAAGAAAGTTAGCGCTTCTTTACCCTGCAGCATGGACAAGGAATGGTGCACCTACTGCCTTAGTCTACAAACAAACTCTGGAGGCTCTGCAGCTGACTATCTTCTGAGATATGAGACAAATCTAACGGATAGTGTGGGAAAGGAGGAAGTCCCACTCCTTTCTTCATGTCTGTCCCTCTGTCAGCCTTCTTGACTCTCTGCCACTCATTGGACAGCACTGCAGGTTGATTCAGCACTAGTTCAGTCAAATAGTAAGCCACACCAACAAAAAATAATTACCTACCAAGATAGTGAGTTGAATCATTTTAGTAAGCAATTCACTGAGCTCAAGAAGTAGTGCAACTGATAATATAAAAATATATGTGGGGAAATGGCAGAATAGGTGGGGATGATAAACAATAATATTTTCCATCCAGGACAGACAAGATATGGGAGCCCAGAGAGGCTGTGGATGCCCCGTCCATCCGTGGAGGTGTTCAAGGCCAGGTTGGATGGGGCCCTGGGCAGCCTGCTCTGGTATTAAATGTGGAGGTTGGTGGCCCTGCCTGTGGAAGGAGTGTTGGGGCCTTGTGACCCTTGAGGTCCTTTTCAATCCAAGCCATTCTATGATTCTACAAATTCCTTGGGGTACTTGTCACTCTCTAAAAGAGTCAAATGTGTTAAATAGACTGTTGAATTTCTATGGCTCTAATTTATATATTTTCATTTAGAGCTTTTTCCTACTGTGAATGACCTTAATTGACGGTGATGACAGTGACTGGATTGCATGCACCAGTACAGGTTAGGGGCTGACCTGCTGGAAAGAATCATAGAGTCATGGAATGACTTGGATTGGAAGGAAACACAAGGATCATCAGATTCCAAATCCCCCTGCCACAAACTGGGTTGCCAGCCACAAGATCAAATATTAGATCAGACTGCTCAGGGTCTTGTTCAACCTGGTCTTCAGCAGAGATGGGGCATCCATAACCTCTCTGGGCAACGTGTTCCAGCACCTCAGCATTCTCTCAGTGAAAAACTTCCCCCTTCCATCTAATCTAAATCTTTTCCCTCCTGTTTATAATTTCTCTTTAAATATTGGAAGGCTGTAATGTGCTGTATGAGGAAAGGCCTAGAAACCTGGGACCGTTCAGCCTGAAGAAGAGAAGGCCGAGAGTGGGACTTATTAATGCCTATAAATGTCTAACAGGTGGGAGTCAAATGAATGGGGACAGGCTCTTTCTTAGTTTGCCCAGCAACAGGACAAGGGGTAATGGGTACACACTGGAATATAAGAAGTTCCATATGAACATGAGGAAGAACTTCTTTACCTTGAGGGTAACAGAGTACTGGAACAAGCTGTCCAGAGAGGTTGTGGAGTCTCCTCCTCTGAAGATATTCAAGATCTGCCTGGATACTTTCTTGTGTAACCTACTCTAGGGAACCTACTTTAGGACTAGATGATCCCCAAAGGTCCCATCCAACCTCTATGGTTCTGTGATTTCCTTTCTCTTTTGTCTCATAAAGAAAGGAAATGGATGAGCAACTCTATTTCCCAGACATGTCTGTCCAACATCTTTTTACTGTGTCTAGAATAGGACAGATAAGTGCTTCTCCTGTGTAGTGCTATGCTTCATGGTCACATGCATGAAAACACCACTACTCTTTAATTGGCAATTATTCATACTTACCATCTATCCTTCATTAACACTCTTTTTGTTAGAATTAAGATATACTCCTGCCTTGACCATCTGTTCTTCCCCACTGAGAAAAGCATCAATGGAGGATCAAAGCATAGTTTATAACCCTTATATTCCTCCTAGACACCTGCTAGTTTAATTGTGTACCTGCTAAACAGAGAGAGAAGAAAAATAATCAATAACTCTGTATAATAGCATGCCCTTTTAATTGCTATTCCGAAGCACTGGATAGCTAGAGTAAATTTTAAGAAGAAAAGAAGAACCTTTCCTTATAAATGTGACAATATCAGAGAATTTCTGCATTATATTCTGTAATAACAATAAAATAAAAATTACTTGATAATAAATATCATATTCAGAGGCTAGAAAATAAAATAGTCAAGGATAGAATGAAATTTAAATAAACAAATATTTATTTAAATATATAAAATATTTTATGCTAGGCTGTTCTACACAAAAATAAGCTTTTAGTTTTCTTTATTGTTGCTTTGTTTTTGGTTTTGCTTATGTTGTTTTGTTTTGTATTGCTTTGCATATCAGCTTCATACAGGCTACAAAACTTGTATCTCAGCAACTAGTATGTATGATTTGAGACATTCCAACAATCCTTCCCTCATCTTGCTTTGGTTCATCAAATTTCTAATAAGCTGGAGTACCAAAAGGAGTGGAAGAGTTGTTTTTCTGATCATAGACAAGCTTTTCCTCAGAGGTGAGCTCTTCAAGCCTCCCTTAAGAGTTACAGTGATGCACCAAACATTGACCTGTCACAGAACTGGGACAGCAGTTTCCCCTTGGGTTCTGAGTTATTGTAGGGCTTTTAACAACATTTTGTATACACACTTTCATCACATTGAACCACTCATGTAATCAGGAGTATTCAGCTCTTGGTTTATAGATTCTGACTGGTCATAAGTGTGAGCAAAGTATCCATTTGGATGGTGATGTGAACAAAGAAGAGTTTGTAAGTTTATTCAGAACTATAACCCACAGTGAAGTCACAGGTAGTTTTTGGCATTTAACTCAAAACAGAAATATACAGGAGTTCTAGAGCACGATTCATCTCACTCTGATGTTTACTTTTCAGGTTGATCAGATGGATAGCGTTCTCAAATGTTAAACACTACAGTGAAAGCTCAGGATCTTAGGGCTATATCAGGGCAGAATGCCTTTTATCTTAGTCATAATTACGTAGCAGTTGAGAAGATTCAGAGGTCCTGGAAACTACATGACTGAAGCTAGAGTGAACAGTGAAGTCATTCTGAGGCTTTATCCCAGTGATAAATAACTATGACTGGGATCGTGAACTTAGAAGTCAAATTGAGGCTTGTACTCTCTTAGATAGGATCATCACATGCAAAACTTGCTTTCCTGTTTCCTGTATACTATGTTATGTAAAAATTATCTCTTAAATGATTTTTTGAAATTGGAAAAAAGACTTATGCTGTGGTTGGCTGGAGGTGGGTGATTCATTTCACTCAATTCTAAATTTTTCATCACGAGAAAAATGTCTCTATTAACCTTTTTTTCATGGAAGCCAGCAGCCATCTACACCTTACTAAATCCAAGACACCATCCATGCTAATAGCCATGTAGATATAGTCACCTTGTTAATTACTCCACCTAAAATGACAAGAAGTGAATTCATAGCTGTCAGATCCTCCCACTCAGTAGCACAGTCGTGGACTTGAAAGAGTAGTGAAATTGCTACCTGCTATTCTTGTTCCCCAAGATAAGGGTACTTGGACTCCTGTTAATTATCATGTTTTGATTAAAGACGACTACTTTGTTCACTTTGTTCATGTACATCTTTGAAGTAAATGACATTTTTCTGGAAGCAGAGAAAGTAATGATATTCCTTTATTAAATATTAGTATGTTATCTACATTGCAAGTGGTTTCTAGCACTAAAGCAAGTGCAACAACAAAGGTTTGCTGGAGTTACCTTTAATTCTGATCTGCAAAAAAAAAAAAAAATAAAATAAAATAAAACCCTAACATTTTCAAGAATTTGTATTTTCTCTTCTAGAACTGATTCTAAGAGAAATACTTGTCACTCAAGTGAGTAATCTTATTCACACAGATGAGATAACCTATAAGTAAAATTTAATTTATAATGATAAATATAAATTTAGTCATTTCTCTGCATACTTGCATATTAAAATCCAATACGGATTCATTGATAAAAGCATTTGCATCATAACTGATAGTTGCTGCACTGGGCCAAATTATTCGGTTAGACTTTGTCAGACTTTAATCCAAACTTCAGCTGTATCCAAGTCTTTCTGTGGAAGGAAATCATCATTTATAGGAGGTGACATATCCTATATACAGGAGAATTCTACATTTCATTGTGTTATTGCTATGAAAGAATATGATCAGATTCTCCATCCATATGTCTATGAGTTTTGCATTCAACCATGCTTGTACTTTCCATGACAATATTCATCCAGTTTATTTTGGGAGGACAAAATGAACTAAAAGTTAAGAGCCATTATGTATTCCAACTTACATTTGGAAGTTTGTTTTCCAGCTTACAGAATTGAGAAAATGGAGAATTGCATCTTCGAATGAAATTATTAAGGACAGCTGGAGTGTATAACAGTAATATTCATTTGAATTTGGCAAGACCATTTGAAAACAATGTTAAATAATGTTTTCTAAAGACATATATGTCCAAGACTATGGTTTAATATCTTATCTGAGGATATGTCTATGGTAATTTGAATGCTAAAATTAAAACTGAAAGATAGAAAATGCCATGTTTCTCATTATGCAACTGAATATATAATGAATAAAAGTATGAATTTCTTTCATAAGAAGCACTTAACATAACTGATGCTTTTTTGTTTGTTTGTTTTATTCTGAAATTATTTCAATTTTCTCAAGGTCTTTTCTATAGTCTTTTCAAAAGAATAAGGGTTAACACAGATATATTAACTACATTAAATGTTGCATTACTTAACTGCTTCACTTTCATAGAAATGTAAACAACAGCTGAGCACATATTTACTGAAGAAGGAATTTTCTTTTGTGAGTTTGGAAACTCAGTGACCATCCTTTTTGTGTTCTACAAAATTTCAGCAAGATTCTTCCACTAGAAATGGTGTTGCCTGTTGTAAATATTTATGCTGTTGACACAAAACTGGGCAAAATTTGAAAGATTTGACAAAGCTAAACAAATGACAGAATACCGTCAAATGTGTTTCAGTGTTGAGAAATAAAAAAAAAAAAAACAGCAGGACTGGAACAAATAATCTGAAGTATTCTTCACTGTTGGTATCACGGAATTAAGTAACACTAGGCAGAACCGGAAATAGGGCGTTGAAGCATCACAGTTACTAGTCTGATGTGGTATGTGAGTGCCCGGTTTTCCTACTTGCTGTATTTTAAAGAGTACTGCTATCTACATGAGTATTTACAGAATATAAGGCGATCAAATCTGTCAGTTCTACACTTCCAAGCCATTCATTGTTTACTGTGCGTGTAGAACTCATAGGAAGGCGACCACAGTGACTTACTGTCATTGACTACAAAATGCTGATATCAATGCTCACCCAAATTATACATGTAGTAGCAGGTACATTGGTTTAGATCTCTGTTTGTCCACTCTCTTCTTATGTGAAAATTCCTTGCTGTAAGTAGAAAGAGAATATAAACAGCAAATGACTAATAATCATTCTGTATTCAGGAGCATCCCTGAATTAAAATGCATATATAGCAGATAATATAAGCACAACAAGAGCTGAGTCCCTGCTGTCTCTTTGGCATACAAGAAGGACAACAAGAGGCAGAACTCCAGGTGTGACTGAGGTTGGACTTCCTTCTGTTGGTTTGGCATCTCTTTAGCCAAATAAAATATACTTTGGCTCATCTATATATGAGATAATCTTCAGTGCAGAAGACAACAAAGGGGAGAGAATGTTTATCTGGAAGTCATAGAAGCAGGATTAACAAATGAAAGGAAGAAGCTGCTGACCTACATTTCAGGGATTGGGATATGTCTATGATGCAGATAAAAAGCCTATTGCAACACTCCTTTAAACTGTAAACCAACCAAATATATTTGTCATGAAGTTACCTGCTCATAGCAGAAAAAGAGCTTTGATACATTTTTAATGAATCTAGATTCTCCCGTGCTAAAATAACTGAGTGTAACACAAGGCTGCATTAATTATTGTTCTTCTGTCTCCAAAGAGATGTCCTTCAAAAATGGAAGGTGAAAGAAGAGAATACATTCATTTTCTTAAAAAAAAAAAGGCTTAAACAAGCTTTTATTTCTTTTATCTTCTTAATAATACTAAAAAGAACAATCAAATAACTATGAAAACAAGGTAAAACTGTCCTTTCAGAAAATGTGTTTTCTTGATTTAAATCAGATACTCATTAAAGAAGGAAATAATTAATAATAAAATAATTAAATGTCAATTGTAAAATAGCTGGAGCTCAGTTTGATTCTCAACCTTTCTGTATGGAAAAAAAATATATTTTTAAAACAGAGGTTTTGCTATGTATTTTAAAACAGAGGTTTTGCTATGTATTTTAACTGTTCACTTAACAGATTAGTTAACTGTTACATAAACTACACAATGATGCAGATTTTCTTTTTTCCTTTAATATCTTGAAAATGCTTATTCTTACATTCTGTATCTGAATTGTTGTATATCATAGCAATAAATATAGTCTGCATCCTTAATTATTTCCTATAATTCCTATAATATCCTATCTATCTGCTGCATTTTAATGAAACCAAAATTTGAGACCTTTCAATTAGTTTCAAAGAAGGAGATTTCTACTGAACCTAATACAATAAAATTCATTTGATTAAGGCCAAGCTAGATGGGGCACTGGGTATCCTGATCTAGTTCTTGATCTAGTGATTGGCAACCTTGCCCACAGCATGGGTCATGGGTTTTGGAACTTGGAACTCAAAGGATCTTTGAGATCCTTTCTATGCCATTCTATGATTCTGTGTTTCCATGTGATTACCTGTCTGATGTGTTATTATTATTTTCTCTCTCTCTCTCTCTCTCTCTCTCTCTTTTTTTTTTTTTTTTTTTTTTTTTACCTTGTCCTACTGCTTTTCTGCAACTCCTGCTACTTTTATGTTTAAATAAATTTTAAAAGGATCACTCCTTAGGGCTGTAGGATGTAAAATCCAAATATACATGACCTAATAGCTACCAATTATCTTTAAATGGAATACTGTATAAATTAATTAGATGAAAGAAAATGTAATGTACTCAAAGATTATGAAGAGTGTAAATATACCAGACAGTATTTGTAATTATATGAATGATTTTTCAAAGAGATAAGATTAGACAGCAAACTTACTAACGCTCCTCGTGAAGGCTTTCCTGCTTTGCTGCCTATGCACTGAGATTGTACGTCAGTGCTGCGTGTTCCCTTCTATTCTTTTCATTCCACATAAAAAGAACGTGATCCTTTCTGATTTTTGGCTTTCTCAGTTTCCTTATTGTGACTATAATATGTACTACATTTCTTGGGCTAAGAAAGACTATCCACATAGTCCTTTTGAAATACTTTAGGAAACATACAGCTAGAATGTTTAGCATTATAGCTACAAATAGGAATATACTAATAGAGTTCAGTATATGGATATCTATATAACTCTGGATCTGCCTCTGCTCATCAGTTCACCTGAGTAAAATAAAGATATCTATAAACATCATCCTTTACTCTGATCTATTTCCATTACCTCCTCAGATGAAATTCCATTTTAAGAATTAACTGTAGTTCAGAACTAAGTGGCACAGCTCTTCCACTCTTAGCTTTTCTCCTAGGTCCATACAACATAGGATGAGAAGCATGATTTTTGATTTATGAATCATTCTTCTACATCCTATGCTGGAAAAAAAAATTATCCTAATAGCCCAGGAGATCAACAAATGCACACAGTAAATGGTAAGGACTGCTCCAAACATTATGAACCTGCTAGGCCATGAGTGTGTGCTATGATCTGTTATCTGGTATTGGGATATGAACTTACTTCCCCTGATCTTGAGCAAAGACTGCAAGCTAAATTTATGTGAGTTATACATTAATTACATAAAGATAAATGCAATGCAAATGGACACCCACCTGCGTAGAAATATAATTTTTTTATATTATTCATATTATTTATATTAAGTAAAAATAATGTTTGTAGTACATGTTTTCATGTGTACGTAATTTTCATTTTTAGTTAAAAGTAAAAAAATAAATTACCGCATGCATCCTTGTTGTGCCATAACAGATTAAATAACCTAAGCAGTCTAATTCAATCTATATGGTTCTTCTTTGATATTAAAGTTCCTATTCAGCAATACCTGTAAAGAGATCTATTGACTGAAGCACATGCTGGTTGGAGTGCTTTGGCTTTCTCAGCAAGACAGTGTATCATGCATTTAATTAAGCCTCTGGGTCACCATAATATCAGTGGGATGATTGGTAGTATTTGTTTAAAACAGTACATGTTCCTAAGTAATTTGCTGAACTGAGGCCTAAATGAAGCAAGAGATTCATGGAAATTACTGTACATGATTATGTCATTAAAGATAGCCTGTCAGTGGCGATGCAGGAGCGAACCAAGGTAATGACATACATAATGCTTCATATTTAAATGTTTTTTTTTTTTTTTCCTTTGTGTAGATACAGACCAGGTTTTTACATGCTTTTATCAAGTGCTGTATAATACAAGAAGTGTACGGCACAAATTTGAATATCTTGAGAATTTCTGCTACTTTCTGATTAATCCCATTGGCACCCTGGTCCTCAGAGGCCTCTGTCAGACAGGGCTTGCAGAATTGAGCCATTGGACATGGTCAACCATATATTCATATTGATTAATGGCACTTCTCAAATGCATTAAATTCACTTGTCTTGTCTTTATGCCTCAGTACACAGCCAAAGCGTAACATCAGTCACCAAAACCACTCAGACTGCTATGCATTATTGTTTAATTAGACAGCATAGATAATTTCTGAGACCCTTTCAAGTACAAACATGGCCTGATTACTGAGCTGTGTTTAACCTTAGGAGGGAAACACAAATATTGAGAGTAGAATGAAATTGAAATGTGAGGAAAATAGTTTATGCAAATAGTAGGTCTCCTGTTTTGTTTTTAACTTTCCAAATTTATCCTGACAAAAGCATTAGCTAAGGGAATGATCCAACAAGCATAATTTTTCCCTTTCAAGCAATGCTGAATGTGAAGACACTGACTACAGAATTTATTTTTAAAAATTTGATTTACGTTCTGGTCAGAGATATGCAGTGGTCGAATTAATTGCTCTAGCAAAGCTGATCCATAAGTCCCCATCAGCCACAGGGAGACTTTTTCAGTAATTTAGACAAAGTTTTTTCTTGAAACTATTTGCTGGAAAGGCTCTGTGGAAAGCTGGTGTCTAGCGCCAGAGTAGAGACCCTGAATATTGGTGACTCAAGCAACAATGTGGTCTACAGTGCAATAGAAAAGATAAGGCTATTCCCTAATGCTTTTCAGTGTTTTAGGGTTTTAGAAAAGGTATTAGTTACTGAAAAGAAAGCAAAGTTAGTTCAGACAGGAGAGCTTTTAGAAAGTCTACTCCAGGTTAGAAAAGCTACTTTTTTTCCTTTTCTCTGAGCCATTCCTATGTGTTGCATTGTGTTTTTTTTCAGAGGATGCCTATAAAACTCAAGTCCGAATTGATGATGAACCAGCCTATTTGGACATTCTAGACACTGCTGGACAGGTGAGTAATTTTCCAATGTAAACTGTTCTATCAGAGATAATAGAAAAATAATTTAACCTTAGATATATGGGTCACAGAGTGAGAAACAAGCTCCCTTATTTAAACATAAAGGGAGCAATCATAGAATATAACACTGAGGAATTATCAAAGGAGATTATGCTGCTTCTGTGATATAGGACAATTTCAAAATCTGACAAGAAAAGAGAAAAATTAAATCATGTAGAAGCTAGAAAGCTTTTTCTTTCTTTTTCTCATGTACAGAGAAATATCTATCACAGCTATGAGATGAATAAATGGTACAGTTAATTTGTCTTTTCTACTTTTCATCACTACTTTTTCTATATACTGCAGGAGTTACCATTCTTCTTCCTAGATTGTGTTTAAACATCAAATATTCACCTGGAGGGAAAAAAAAAAAAAACCTGCTCAAGTAATGCACAGTGTATGTATAGCATGTATATGTGTGTGAGAACATGAGTCAAGGAATTACATTTTTCACATACACTAAGGTAGAAGAGGGGTTCCAAGTAATATGTTTGTTTGTTTGTTTGTTTGTTTGTTTTTAAATCCTGACTCAGTTCATCTCCTTTCTATCTCAAAACTCTATTGTTGTTTAATCAAAATGTTGCAGTGGTTTGATCTTTTCCTGAGGTAGGTGTCTGGTACTCTTTGAAGGTTTTGATAGTTTCATGAGCTTTCATAGCATAAGCACATATTTTACAGGAATAAGTCAGTCAACAGGGACAGTAAATCCAAAAAAGTGATCTAGGAAGCCTGAAATCCTTGATCTTGCCTTCCCAAACATCTGAATGTACCTTAGCTCTTCACTGCAAATAGTAGGAAATGCTCTCTACTGCCAGGAATTAGAACAGCATTAAGTTATATAAGGCTGAAAGTAGTTCAGAAGGATTGTGGTAGGAGTTTTATGTATGAACGAAATATAGGCCAGTTTCAAAGTAAACTCAACCTACTTCCAGGGATCAAAAGATTCCCTGAATTATTCTTCCTTGACCCCAAATGTTACAGTCCTAGCAGCTAACCAGTCATTTGCTGCTGAGTCCCCAGTAACAGTATTTGATTTTTGNCAAAAAATTTGTTCGGAAGGCTCTGCCTGCTGCCCTTTGCAATATATTACATCTGTCAATTCTTTGGGAAGTAAAAAAGAAAACAAACAAAAAAACCTACAAGATCTTTTGAACAATGGGCTGGCTTTGAGCTGAAAAGAACAGATATTTTCTAGCAAGATTTTCAAACTTTTAATGTGGATTTGAGAACCACTTTGGGAACTCTACCTATGTGGAAGCGGCATAGCCTTTGTGGAAAAGTTTTTTCTATACATTTTTTTCTCGCAACCTCGGAGGAATAAACTGTGGGCTCACTCAGGTCCGTAGATAACATGTTGATGGCCCTTGAGTCTAAGGTTATGAGGTCAGCTCACACTTCTTTCAGATCTTGGCCTCTCTGGGAAACCTGTCATCCAGTTGTTAGTTTTGCCAGTACAATCTTGGTCCTGACAAGAATTATGCACTTGTTTACCCTTCCACACATGAGCTATCTTATTGGGTTCAAGCATAAATGCAAGCAGAAGCAAGACTTTTGAAAGCATGTCCTTCTTTCTCCCTCCCCCTAAGGCATCACTCCTCAACTCAGAAATACAAAATCAATATAAAATCTGTCTTTAACATGAAACAGTATTCTACATGGGATGCTTATTAATTACAAGTACTTACTGCTTGCTTATAATTCATTTTATCTTCTTTCTAAGTTTTTATTATTCCTTAATGTAATTCTCAAGTCAGGATTCATATGTTATCATGAAGCATGAAGCAACTGCCTGCAAAATATTTTCACTTAGATGAGATTTTTCTCTGAAAATTGTTCAAGAGGAACTGACTGGTCATCAGATATTGTGAACATCAACTTCTAGATTTTATTTTATTTATTTATTTATTTTGACAAATAACTCTTCAGTATATTTCAACTATTGCCTGGATTTACGTACTAGTGACTGGCTGAGACTCTGGAAATATTTATGTAATACCGCATTCTATTTTCTTTTGTTTTCATTTTCCTGTTCATAACAATGAAACACTGTTTACTCGATGTTTTCTTTTTCATAATAGGCATTCAGTATTCTAAATTTCTTAACAGTAATATCCTAATGAAGTTTTTTGTTTTAGGATTAAAACCAATTGTAAACTTGCACATTCCCTGTACTGTAACTAGTTCCATTTATTCTTAATGATATTTGGATGGAAGGGTCTGTGTGATAAACATTCTTGTTTCTCCTTTACTCGACTGGTGCACTACACAAAAAGTGAAAATTTTCAATGCTTCTTCTCAACTTTTGAACAGCAAAGCTAAAGATTAAATATTTTCAACTATTTATTAAAACAGTATACATCTGAATTAACTTTAGACGTGTTAAAACTGTTAGACTCAATGACTTGGACAGATCTTCTGTAAAATCCAGGAAAAGCTACAGGAACTATAATGAAATTTAAACATATCATAAAATTAGATTAATCTGTCCCTGAGTTGTCTTTCTTTCCCTTGACTATAGAAGAAAATATGGACAAGTACCTTCCTTGAATTCATACTGCAATATTTGAGTGAGATGAAGCCTTAGAAAATTGCTTTAAATTGTCTCTTCAGTTCAGATTCTAACTTTACTCTTTCTTTGTTTTGACTGTTGCTGCAAACTAAAGAACAGTCTTAAAGTATATTCAACTTGCCTTTGGTTTCTGCATGAATAGAATGTAATAAAAAATCATTCTGAAGGTGGTGACACCTTCTAAAGATCAGAGTGAGCTGTGATCTCATTGTATCTGTCAAATGTTTGTGGCCCAGTTTTGGCCCAGTTCCGTGACTAAATGGGGCAGTGGGAGATCCAGGGACCCTTGCCCTGAAATTAAGGGGAAGGGGAAAAAGGGAAAGGTAGGGAGATGGGGCTAAAATCAAAACAGTGGCAACGAGCTAAGGGAAAAAACTGATGTACTAAGTATGATAGCAGAATGCGAGATAATACAATATAATACAATATCATTGGAATTGAAGCTAATAAATCAAATAAATGAGAATATCCAAAACCGAAGGCAAAATGGCAAGGGAGCACACACCACAGAGATGAGCAGTAAAAAAGGGGGTAGATTTGTGACTTGCAAGCAGTTTTGTATTTCCCTCCGAACAGAAAATGGAAACAGGACAGTGAAGTCTTCTGGGAGATGTAGTCCTCTTCTGTGAAAGAAGCAAAGTACTGTTGGAAAACTACCCACCAAGCCCAGTGTAGGACTTGTTTGTAAGGAAGTTCTGAATGCTGTTTGTGGAACAAATCAGACCTTCTCATAGGAAAACCCTTTGGTTATTCAATGACCACTGAAAAAAGCTATAGCTTGTAAGGAAATGCACAATGGTATAATTTGTTGGATGACTAGAGTTTAGGTGGAACCCTGTACAGATTTAAGTGCTGGAAACAAGATTTGTGAGGTGCACAGTTTTGCCCCTCCACCACATTGCCTGAAGCAATGTGACCTCCCATCTCTCAAGATTTATCCACTCACTTTCTCCACAGGAGCACATATACAAGAGATTGGCATCCAATGGGAAGGCATCTTTATTTATGTACATGATGCTATTTTTACGTGAGCAAAATCAAGGTTTCAGCCTAACTCATATATTATTTACTAAAATTCCATTTCAGGAAGCTATATAAGCATATGCTTAATTAGAGAGAAACTAATGCATATTCTTCAAGTTAATTTGCACTTGAGCAAAGATGCTATTCTGAAATTGAGACAGTAATGAGCAACTTTGTAAAAATGAAATTCCCTTGGCAAAGTAACAGATTAATATAGGAGGCAACCATAACCGAGTGCATTTCTCATATAAAAATGTGATTTTTTCATAGCAAGGATAGTTTCTTGGGTTTTTTGTTTTGTTTTGGTTTGGTTTGGTTTTTTTTTTTGCAGTAGTAGATCAAATTATTTGAAGAAGAAANTAATGCACAGTGTATGTATAGCATGTATATGTGTGTGAGAACATGAGTCAAGGAATTACATTTTTCACATACACTAAGGTAGAAGAGGGGTTCCAAGTAATATGTTTGTTTGTTTGTTTGTTTGTTTGTTTTTAAATCCTGACTCAGTTCATCTCCTTTCTATCTCAAAACTCTATTGTTGTTTAATCAAAATGTTGCAGTGGTTTGATCTTTTCCTGAGGTAGGTGTCTGGTACTCTTTGAAGGTTTTGATAGTTTCATGAGCTTTCATAGCATAAGCACATATTTTACAGGAATAAGTCAGTCAACAGGGACAGTAAATCCAAAAAAGTGATCTAGGAAGCCTGAAATCCTTGATCTTGCCTTCCCAAACATCTGAATGTACCTTAGCTCTTCACTGCAAATAGTAGGAAATGCTCTCTACTGCCAGGAATTAGAACAGCATTAAGTTATATAAGGCTGAAAGTAGTTCAGAAGGATTGTGGTAGGAGTTTTATGTATGAACGAAATATAGGCCAGTTTCAAAGTAAACTCAACCTACTTCCAGGGATCAAAAGATTCCCTGAATTATTCTTCCTTGACCCCAAATGTTACAGTCCTAGCAGCTAACCAGTCATTTGCTGCTGAGTCCCCAGTAACAGTATTTGATTTTTGAGAAAAGTCAAACCAGATTTCAAGGCAAGTCTCCAAAGCTGTGAATTTAATCGACCTACAATTTATTACTAAACCAGGCTCAAGAACTTTCCCATGCACTATAATCCTACCAAAGCTTTAGAAATTTTTTGAATGGGGAGCATCATAATTGTTAAGAATATGTTTGAAAATATCAGTACTTTTGATGGAGAAGGGGAAGCAACATCTTTTCTTATTCAGGAGGTCTGAGCCTTGTAACCTCAGTCCTGTTTTGTATGCAGTTATTTGGGGAATTACATCTCCAGCTGTTTAATATTGTAAAACTTTATGTGCTAAGGATGTCCTGTGTTAGCCTTTAAGATGGTCTGCTGTCTACGTCTATATCATTCTACACCTAAGTTCATTTTAGTCTGATATTGTAGAGTTAAAATGCTGAAAGCAGATTAATTCTTTACCCAGAGGTGAAGAAGAGTGATGAATCAGAGTTTATACATCCAGCCTTTTTCTAATGGAAAGAGAAGCAAAATAACATACAAATTTTTCCTCTTCATAGGTATGTTCCCAGTTTTCTGGTAATTTGCTTTTCTCTCCCCTACGAAGGCAGGCTGAGGGAGCTGGGCTTGTTCAGCCTGGAGAAGAGAAGGCTGCAAGGATATCTCACTGCAGCCTTCCAGTATTTAAAAGGGGATTATAAACAGGAGGGGAATCAACATTTACTCAGGCAGACAGTGACAGGACAAGGAAGAATTGTTTTAAGCTCAAGGATGGAAGGTTTAAATTGGATGTCAGGGGTAAGTTCTTCACAGAAAGAGTGGTGAGGTGCTGGAACAGGCTGCCCAGAGAGGCTGTGGATGCTCCATCCCTGGAGGTGCTCAAGAGCAGACTGGATGGGGCCCTGGGCAACCTGGTCTAGTACCAGATCATAGATAGATAGAGGTGCTCTGGCAGTGAAAACCTGTACAATGTTTCAGAAATATATTTCTAGTTCTCAGAATTCTGAAGTTAAAAAACTGTCGAAATAACACTAGAAACAGGAATAAACTGTTAGTGTTGCTTACTAAGTTACAGATCATCTTATTTTCATAAATGCACATAGACACTATTAAATATGGTGGATTCACGTTCATGGGACAGACACAGACTGAGGTTCTGTGAATTCTGGGTATATCATTGTTGATTGTTCTATAATATTTTTCTGAAATCTGTGTTTCCACAGAAGATAAAGAAGCATTTCCTAAGTGCAGTTAGGGCTGGCATAAGTAGTTATGCTTCACTGAACTCCCTACCCCTGCTTCTCACCGCCTGCTACGCCTGCCAGCAGGGTTACCTGGCTTTGCTCACAGCAATCAACTTCAGACAGAATAAGGTTAAGTTTACCCCAGAGAGCGTTAAGAGCAGGTATTACTAATGTACCTGCACGTAACCAAATTGTCACAAACAGCACTTACTTCAGAAGTTCCCATTATAAAGCTTGAATAATTGGTGTGCAGCAAGAGGGAAAGTAACAACAACAACAACAACAACAAAAAGGTTATATTTTTTCTGTGGCACATTTAAATCTAAAAGTGATGTGTCCCTAGCCTCACCTTTTCTGTTCAAAAAAAAGTATCAGCGATGTCTGCAAATGCAAACTATTATCTATAAAGATAGATTGAACTGTCTTATTCAGCCTTGTGCGTGGGACATTTCAAGAGGTTTTTCTTTCTTATTTTTGTGTCGAAACCTTGTCTGCTTTTACGCACATTATATTTAGAATGGTGGGAATGCTTTGATTTCCAGAAAACTTATGGATGCAAAGGAAAGGACAGTCAAAAACATCAAATCCCTTTTTCATTTGCCTTCACATTTGCTATCAGTCTGACAACCCGTCTGCTGCAGTCATGCACAGGAAGCCTCCACAAAGATTTAAAAATACTGCTCACTCATTTTTTTTTTGCTTTCTCATTCTTTTCTAAGTATATATATATATATTGCTACTCTTGGAGTCCAGCTTGAGTTTCTCCTCCCAGAAAATGCACAGCACTTGTCCCTTCTGCTGTATTTATACACTGGTGACTGACACAAGAGTCTTTATTTTTGCTACAGCTTACCTCCTGCAGGCACATTATCTAGTCTCCATGTTCAAACTTCATGCCTAAATTTAAAATTCCCTTCACTAAAAATCAAACTAAGATGATCCTATGTAAAAA